>CALNVZ010000674.1:23257833-23315527 GCA_940671915.1 Paracentrotus lividus
CCCCCCCCCAAAAAAAAAAACAACAACAACAAAACACAACAATATTACATTCTCATTACTATAAGCAAAACAAAATACATAGAGCTAGAGGATATATTAGCTCAAGGAAAGGTAAGAAATAGACATAGGTTTATAAACAAAAGATCCCCAAGTGATGTTTTACAAGTTCTGGAAAAACTTTACAATAATTCCTTAGAATTAAACAATAATTAGACATTTCTGTTAACTTACTTTGAGTCATTTGTCCCTTTCTGGTTAGCCCCAGAGCTTCGTCTGCTACCACTATTTGATCCTCCTTTGCTCGAGCTCTGATCATCATCCGGAGTCAGCTGGAAAACCTCAATGGTTGCCTTGGCGATGTTTTCCAGGAGAGAGTTGTTCTCGGAAGCAGATGGGCATTGCTTGAGCATGAGCTGGAGTTCCAGCCAGGATACTCGTAATGTCCATTGATTTAGGTTCTACAGTAGAAATAAAGAATATATAGAACAGGAGGAGTTGGTTTATAGGTATTATCTACAGTCAGCTCCCTGTGGTAATGTACATGTACATATAAAAATGGCTCAGGACAAATCTTAGTCATGTTTCTCAGGTTAAATCACAGACATAAATAAACATATTGATTGATGCAAGTCTGTAAAAACCAAGACTATTTTTTTCTAAATGCCAACCATCCAACCTACAGAAATAGATATATTCAAACTACCTGTAGACGTGTGTGGATCATGATTTCAAGAAGAATTCCATACTTTTTTTAATTAACTTATGTCACATATATGTATTCGAAAAAAGGGTAGCCCAATCATACACCGGTTTTCTTTTGGGCCATTTGTTGAGATATACAGTTTGAAGATTTCAAGGTAACTGTACAAAATATAAATCATGTATTTAACGAAATGACCTAAAAATCTAACAAAATATGTGTCCACTATAGAGAAGTGACCACTAAAACAGGTTTGACTGTACTAAATTGAATCAAGCCATGTGTCTGCAAACTATAAAGGGAAGTACATGTACCTTGAGTATACGTGTGATAATGGTCTTCTGATCAGAGTCTGATCCTCCGTCTCCAATGGTGGAAGTCCCACTGGGATAGCAGATCAGCTGCAAAAGGTAGTGAATCTACAACAAAGAGCAAGAAAATTTTTTTTGTTAGACCAATTTCATCAATCACAGAAATATTTCATAACTGTTGGCATCATAGAAGCTGGATACGGTAACCACATTTTACTTCATGTTCACAAAACTAACGATCAATGCCTGACAATGCAATACAGAACATGGACAAGTCATGTACATTGTCATTCAAGTTCTGATTGATAAAACCACAGTCAAGTGATTACACAATTACAGCACGACTACATTACCTGTTTGTGCAAGATATACATGTACTGATTAAGGAGCATTTTTTTTTTGTCCAGAGATTCTATTGGTCCTTGAGGTTTTTTTTTTTATTGTTAATTTGGTTATATCCATTAAACTATGGATCATATATTGTAACTAAACACAGGCCACGTTATTAGAAGCAATTTCAACAAGCCTACATGTACATGTACATAACCCCTTTGCGTAAGAAACTGATCTAAGAGCACTCCATTGGTCCAGAGATTCTCCTGATCCTTGGGAAGGTTTCTCTCGCCTACATATCAGGGAGAACCCCCTCCCCCCCCCCATTTTTTTGTGTGTGGTGGGAGGGGGGGGGGTATCTTTGGATCATAGTCTAGGAATATCATTACAAAAGAAAAAGTTTGAATAAATTTACCTGTTTGTGTGAGAGATATTGATCTAAGAGCACTTCATTGGTCCAGAGATTCTCCTGGTCCTTGAGAAAGGTTTCCCTCACCCAGTTCTGACTGCAGATCGTTTTGAGGGTATACTTGGCATAGTTGCTCAAGCTGGCTGTAGACATGTTACCCGAGGACTTGCCCCCCTGGTTGAAGCCCTCCTCCTGGCTGCCTCCATCCCTCCCACCATCCCGGCCAGACCCGCTGCCACCAAAGTCATCAAAGGAACCAAAGAGGCTGGAGGATGAGCCGCCCCCAACAGCAGCATCCCCTGTACGGATAAAGCAAATATTTACATCAATGAATCAACAAATTCATTTTCATAATCAACAGCTCAAAATGAAAGAGACGATGTACATGTACTTGTCCGATAACATAAGCTATTTCAAACACAATATACATGTATTTGAATTTGGCTGCAGAAGTTACACAGATTTTTATATGTCACTTGGATAAAATGGCAAATAAAAAAAAAATATGCATTTGATGCTAATATTACTACTTCAATAAAAAATAATACATGTATGTATACAGAGCTGCCAACATTGGGATGATAGAATCCAGAAGATTTTGCGGAGATATGATTTTGTGAGGCAAAACACATGTGCCTTGCGGCGCGGTCCCGGGTAAACTCAGTTATTTATGGGGCAACAAAGCAATGCCACACTCACAAACACTCTACAAATAAAGCATGGCCATTTTTCATCATTTTTTTCCCCAAACAATTTCAATTAAAAGGATTAATATATGTGCTTATGCAGAGTAAAAATAATAATTTTTTTACAAGGACTCTTTCAGATATCCACACCCAAATTCTCCCCATAATTATTTTGCTTGAGGTATTCTGGAGCTCAGAGGGGCTCTTTTAAGATTTGTTTTTCAACACAAAGCATGTAGAGTATTGCAGACATTCAGCTGAGCAGGCTTAGCAGAGATGCCAATGAAATCGGGAGGGTCGAGGGTTGGCATCTCTGCAGTAAAGGCAGCCATGAATTATTAATTGACAGGAACTCGTGATCAGTTCTAAAAATCGACAAGAAAATAACAAAATTAGCTACCTGAAAAACAGTGTTATAGCTAGACTATTTTTAGTGGCGGCTGGAATTTCACCCAAAAGATGCTACTCTTACGAATGGAGGTCACGGTTGCACCCCCCCCCAAAAAAAAAAATGAAATTAGAATCTAGACCTAACTGTAGTGTTAGGTAAAAAATAAAAGATGAAAACGCAGAGGTGCATAGAATGTAGTTCCTTTCTAAGGTCTATTTTGACTATAATACATTTTCTATCATATCAAAAATATGTTCAGATTAATTTATAATCATGTAACAAGTGTTATATTTCTTAAAATGAAGAATGGTAAACCCCTGTCAAGTTTGGAGATTTCACACGAAAAGTTGAACCGAGGCTTTCACAAGCTTTGCTCCCCAGAACTCTGGGATAGAAGTGCTCCAGTAATAGTATGCCTATGCAGACTGGGGAGTAATGACAAGAACATCGATGATCAACGATGTTTTTCAGAAAACTCAGAGTGAATTGAGGCAAACAAGTATCGCAAGGATCGTTTCTAGTGCTTATTATTTGAAATAGTGACATCTAAGACCCACATTTAACCCTAGAAATGATCGGGAAAACTTCAAATCCTCGCAAGCAAATTTCACAGACTGACACATTTTTTGTATAGGTGGGACTACACTATCAAAAACGGCGAAAATAATGTTTGAAAACGGAAATGAAGACTCATTTTGAGACTTCTAAAATGACTAAAAATGTCATTTTATAGATCATAATGGTCCAAAACTTAAAGTTATACATACCAGGTAGTAAATCCAATGAAAAAGTGGAATTTAAAGGCTATTTTGGGGGTGATTTTGTGAAGTTAGTGGTGGTCGGGAGCAGTGTTTTTCACCAGGTGCAGGAGTGGTGGTCGGGAATTACCCGTGGTGGTCGGGCCCAACCACCGCCGACCGGCCAGCGTAGCTAAAGCATGGAGCGCCGCTAATCACCACACACATGTTCCCATCGCACACACATTGCAACCCGGAAGTAACTGGCTTTTTACATGTAGACTAATTCACCAGTCGTTTACTAAAATTATCGTCATTTACATTGCAAATCAATGTACGATTATATAAATATGGGTAAAAACTACTGGGTAAAATGATCATGAGATTTCGGCACGAGGTCGGGCTTGTTACATGTAGACTAATTCACCAGTCGTTTACTAAAATTATCGTCATTTACATTGCAAATCAATGAAAATCCGTGAGATTTGGGCATGAGGTCGGGAGGGCGGGAGATTGGGTCAAAATCCGTGAGTCTCCCGCAGGATCCGGGAGAGTTGGCAGCTCTGTGTATATGATACTAATGTTTACTACAGGTAGTTCATGTGGAACTGCGAAGCTGTGTGCATGCAGTTACTATATACGTGATCTCATAATAAAACTGCATTTTCTAAATAATAATCCTTATATTATTGGATGGTCAATTTTCGTGAGATACGTGAAATATCGTTACTTGCTGAAGAAAATATTGAACTCATCTAATTCATGTCCTATGCTTTTCTTGAGCTCGTACAATGTTTCCACTTATCCCTCTCAAAAGTTCATCCAATATCCTCTCCTTATTACTGACCTAAAAGCAGAATGGCCTTCAAGACACCCACTAGAGCATCCACGGTGATACTGCTATGGGCCGAGTCCAGCATATGCCGATCACATGTCGTCTTGATGAACTTGACCGCTCCACCCCCTCCTCTTCCCCCATCTCCTTGGGCGGGGTTAGCGGGGTTATTACCCCCACTGTTGCTTGAAGAGCCGGCGGAGGGGAGGGTAGGGGTAGCACCTGCAGTGTCTTGAGAGGTGCAGAAGAGACAGAGAAGCAGGTGGCACATGAGCCGTGCTCCTGGTTCAGCGTCAGGATCGGCTATCGATGCTCCTGTGAAATCAATTGAGATGTAGAAAGAGTCATGCTATGAAATAGAAATAATCTACACGTAGGGCTCATGTATATAATCGTTTACCTTGAAAGCTTGCCCCTAATTAGCCTCTTGTATCATAGTGTTGTGTAGTGGCGCTCTGTTTACCAAAGAATTAGATCTTCTAATAATCTTCTTCTTGAAAAATAACAGTATACGGTACTCTTGAAATGTTGTATGCCATATGCGATTTATCTAACACACATAGAGATTGAAAAAAGATATGCTCCATTTATATCCAGTGTATTATTTCAAAGCTAAAAAAAAATCATTGTATAATGCAGGTAAAGAAGTTTTCTAAAAATATAATTGAGCATGTTAAATGTGAGGGGGCCTGATGATTCATTGCCTAGCCGACATCAAAACTTATCTGACATACCATGGTAGACAGCGAGGAACACAATGTTTTCAGCAACATGGGTTCCAACATATTCAGACCAGAAGTAATGTCCTTGACTAAACACTATCCTGGATCAAAACTTACCTGAGATACCAGGGTTGGCAGCAATCAAGGAAGCAAGAGCAACATGGTCGACAACATCTTCTAGTGAAAAGCAATGTCTGGCAATCAAGATGGCAGTGAAGACAGCAATGTTGTCATGGATGGACAGATCACTCACCTGAAGATAAAAGAGTAAAAGATCCCTGCTTATAATGGGTACAGTATTGGACTTACATTGTATGATAGCTCTGAAACAGAATAACAGTTTGAGATCCCGGATATGACCTACACATCTAGCCATTGGTCTACAAATGCCAACACTATACAATAGTTATAACATAACCAAAATATTTGAAACAGCCTAGCCAAATGACTTATTTGGAGAGAGAGCATGAATAAAAACCCTTTGCTCTGTCATTTAATTTCGGGAATGCATTCAAATCAATGGATTTCTTTCTCTTGTGACCGACACATTTGTTTTAGCTGTTTAACTGTTCGCGGTACTAATTTCTAATGTAATAATTATTCCGTTGGCTTGGCATCTCTTTTGGTCCTCTGATCGCTCCTCTACAAATATTAAAATTACTTCTTTTGCAGTCTTTAACTTAACATGTATATGTACATTTACACATTTGCACAGTATATATTGTCTGATATTTGGACCATGAAAATTGCGTCATATAAGCAGGAATCGTGATATATCTGTGCTCATTATAAATGGAGTTGACTGTATGAATAAAGTATTATGGTGACCCTTACATCAACATTGCAGAGAAGGTCGTTGAACCCACAGCTATGGATAGAGGAGCAACATAAAGCCTTCAGGACTCCCAGCCATTCAGAACTCAGTGTAGTACAGCTAGCAGTCAACTCAGCACACATTATAGAAAGGTTATTTAACCTAGGGACAAAGTAATAAAAAATAAAGAAATTAAAACATCATTACGATGAATAATTGATAAGGAACATATTAGGGCCCTGTCACACAGAGTTTTACAAATACAAATGTACATGCAATTGCAAATTTGAAAGAACAATGCTGATTGGTCACTGGTCAGTATTTTAAACAACATGCACACGCAACAATTATCCTGATTGGCCATTGCCATTTTGACTTATTGCAATTTTTAGTGTAATCAAAAGTTACACCTTTACCATTTTGTTACCAAGAACTTTTTCAACATAACTTTTCGAAATGGATTCTCTCAATTAAATTCAAATTTTTAAAAAGAGCTCACAACTAAATCCTGAATTTTTGTTTTCTGTTTCTCAGCTTTCCAACCATACATGAAGATACAGTAACTCAACAAAAGAAGGTGCTAACTGCCAAACAGAAGCGGAATCACTTTACCCTGTATTAAACTAGTGTTCGATTGTGCCAAATGTGGGAGACTATACATTTAGATAACATTATCTTTATGTACATGTATTCCTTTCTCAAAAATTTCTTAATGAAATCTTGAGTATCAAGGAATTTAAAAATAGTAAAGCTGTCAGATTAGGTACATTTTATAGTAAAAGATGGATTGCCCTTCAATAAAAACAGATTAATTCCATATTGGAAGGAATGCTGATTGAACTTACTTATCTGGACCTGCATTGCAAATGGCAAGAAGGGCATTGCACACAAAGCTATACCGGTCTCCAGGGTTGTCATTCAACTGACGACCCAGAGATGATTGCTTGAACTCACGACCCCTGGATAGAAATTAATTAGGAAAAAGATTTATATAATTACAACAAAAATAATAATATGCATTTCAATTGTCATAGTATTTTCATCTAGCACTTCTTATCCGTGTTTCACAAGGAGGGGCATTGCACATTAAGCTGTACAGGTCTTCTGGGTTATCATTCAACCGACGACCCAGAGACGATTGCTTGAACTCACGACCCCTGGATAGAAATTAATCATGACAGAGATATGAATTAATAAAAACAGAAACTATAATAATACACATTTCAATGGTAGCATTTATCATGGAAGTACTTCTACTTTTAATCTGAGACGCACGGGGAGGGGCATTGCTTTATGTTCATATACAATGTAGTTTTTAAACTATATGAACTATATTGCACATATAGTTCTTATTTGTAATGGTCCTTTGGGTTGTCATTCCACTGACAACCCACATTCCACTCACAACCCTAGGATAGAGTTTGGAATGAGCGGCCGTATGGGCAACGTTTCCATCATTATCACCAAAGCTATAAATCATTGCCACCTTCATGGTCGTTACCAATGCTGCCATCACCGCCACCATCACCAACATCATCACAATCATCATCATTATTACCAACATCATCACCATCACCATATTCATCATCATCATCATCATCATCATCATTAGCATCGTCAGCCTCATCAGTATCATCACCACCACAATAAGCTTCTACGTCATCATCACAAGTGCTGTAGTACAATGTTTAATTCACTTGACTGGGGATGGAAATGTTGTGAGTGCGATTCCCAGCACAGCACTATTGTCCGTAGGAAAGGAATTTTATCTAATACAATGCTAAATCATCATCACCATCCTTACCTTGGGTTGTCTATGTATTCCTGCATGAAGTCCTGATTCCAGCGAGAGTTTGACTCTGAAGGGGTGATGCTGGTGTAAAGAGCTTGCTTCACTTTATTGGCAACACTGCTGAACAGGTCTGAGAACTTGGACTAAAAAAAAAGAGACGGTTGAATATCAAGGAATGAGGGAAGGTTATGACAATGACTGTTTTAATGAAAACCTTCCTTTTACACAAGCAATGGCTTATTTGTCCATCTACAATTTACCCAAATCTAATCGATTAAAGGTAATTTCTTGATTAAAAAGGAATATCGTCATAATCTTGTCTTGTAATAAGATAAAACTTGTTAATGTTTAATCACATACATTTATTGAGGTGATAAGAGCTTAGAGGTCATGTACCTAGGTTTAATTCTTACTATTGTGCCCTATTTTGACAAAAGATAAACAAACTATCAAAATGCATAAATGTGTATATTTCTAGTTCAAATTCACACAAACTACACCAATTTCTTCTCTGTAATTTTAGCTCTCCCATAAAATGTTCACACATTTCAAGCGTCAAGTCCTTTTTTTTTAAATTAGAGCATTGTACCCTTTTTACCAGGAGACCAAACTTACTTTGAGATGACTACATGATGTGTAGAGGTCATACAAGTAGGCTAAGATGCAGCGTTCTGCAGAGGTACAGTTGGTTACGTTGCTCACATGTTTCACAACACCACACAACCTGTCAAAGAATGAGTGAACAGAAGGAAATTTATTAACAAGAAATTAGGATCCTTGTAAATGAATATGGGGCTGCATTGTGTGCATTGCTTTTACACCTCTACTACAATGTAATCTGAAAACTGGGATTACCTTTTGCCATAAAATGTGTAATATAATCCAGAACAGAGTCGCAAAGAATAAAATCAGCTCTTGCTAATTACAAGCACATGCAACACTACTATTTTTTCCTTTCTTTTCCTTTTTCTTTTCTGTTTGTCTTACACATACATGTATGACTGTACAGTATCTATACAAGAGTAAATTAATCCCCTATGTCCTAAATTTAAAAGCAATATTAACAACCGCAAAGCCCAAGGTCCAAAACCAGGTTGACAGAGTACATGTAGTATGTAAGCCAAAAAATGTGTCACCCCCCCCCTACTGTTTACCTACACATAAAAATCCTCTTATATAACAAAATTATTTATAAAAATCATAACTCACAGCTCAAACACGGTCGCTGTCTGTTCAGGGAACACGAGCAGGCATGCCTGAAAGCGACGCAGCACGGCTACAATGGTTAGACAGAGGTTGGTGCAATACGTTCCGCCCTGAGCAGATTTCCTCCGCATCAATTCATGCTCAACACGACTCATGTGAGACAACATCTAAGGAAGAACATGAAAATTGATATGAAAAAGGATTTCTTATGTAATTATAATTCATACTCGGGCTATAAATGTGGATTAATGAAGCTAAACATGTCTCATGCAAGACGACATCTACATGTAATATACAGTCTGTGTCAAATAAAATGGTACAAGTGGAAAACATTTTCTTATAGTATGAAGATTAATCACACCCTGCTATTGTTTGGTATTTTCATAAAGCAGGGAGATCAGACTTTCACCTGCAATTTTTTTCATCACATTTAGTGTAGTAATTTTCGAAATATGACTAGTTTTCTACATTCAAGTAAAATCCATTTTTCGCACGCCGTCCAATGCCTTTGTGTATTAGTTTCGAATAATGGCCATGAATTGCTCAATTTCGATTTGTTCCTCGTCGCACTTAATTTAGCATAACTTTTGTTTTACGAAAGCAAGTTATACAGAACAAAGCGCATCAGCAAGGGAAATCTTTTGGCTTTATTGTTGTACCACATACACACATTGTTTGAAAATATTTCACACCTAAATAATTTTTTTCCGACTGTACCATTTTTTTTTGACACAGACTGTAGAATGGCTTCATGACAATTGCTCCATCGACAATTGCTCTGCTGCAAATTCCATTCACTAGTAAAATGACCAACTTCAGCTCTGGACTTAACGCTAAACCCTACCCTAAAACCTAACAAAACCCTATTGCAACACTAACCCTAAATATTAAACGAAATAAAGCCTGGAGCAATTGCTGCAGGAGCAAATGTTGGGTCACACTAAAGAACAGGAAAAGTGATGTGAAATGCAATATATATTAAAAAACTATTACTCATAATTGGAAGATTAAAAATGGATTTATGAAGCTAAACATAAAATTCATGGGAGCTGTGTTACATGTTAAATGTACAAGACAAAACATAAATAGAAACTTTGATTAATCCAACATACCTTTACAGCGAATTCCAGTAAGCCATTGATGTTGAGTGCATTCTCTAAGAGTTCAAAAACCAGTGTAACCTGATCGAAGGTAGGTGGGGTATCCCTACTGGCCATACTAAAGGCTTGCACCTGATCCAGGACCCCGTTTGCACAAGACCCGGTCACCATGTGCTCGTCAAAGTAGCACAGCGCCAAGAACCGTTGCATCGTCTCCTCCCGATTGACTGTCGGCTCATCCGACTTGGAAACCTTCTTACCCTTTGACCCTTCACCTTTGACCCCTCCTTGGGTCAGAATCCTCAGAAGGTCCTTCTGGACGTGCTTCACCTGTTGCCTGGCTTCAGTGCGGGCGCGACCAAATCCGTAGAGCAGCACCGAGCGCTGGTTACTCTCATGGTACGCCGCCCCGTCCTCCAGGGAGATCGGGAAGTGCTTCACATAGAGCTGATGGCGGTTGACCGGGGGTGACTCCGGAGACGGTGAGCGGTAGTCGACATCAGACTTTTTCTCCTCATCGCTCTTGTCGCCATCCATCGGGCTGTCTTTCTCGTCGTCGGACATGTCTGATTGAGAGTCCGACTTTGATTGGATCGACTCTAGGAACTTCTCCTGGAAAGAGGCGGATTCCTTGCGAGGGGGCGGGGCTGGAGCTGGAGGCGGCTTGTCGTCAAGGTAACCATAGTCCTCATTGTCAGAGGATTCCTGTTTCTCTTCACCTGCATCCTTCGCCTGTGAAAACAAAATGAGATATATATGTATTCCAATACGTCTCTTACTTTCATACAGCTTAAAGAAATAAAAAGAAGTGTGAAGGTACATGTATGAGGGAAAGATATGAAGGAGACTATGAAAGACATCAACATCTACAGATCTAGATGTCTTTCATAACAATTGAGGACTTTGTAGATGTAGATGGAAGAACAGCAACAACTTAATCTTCAAATTCTATCAGTACAAAACATACATTTGTCAAGAGACAGAGACAGAGATAGACGAGAGCTGAATTATCTAACATAAACAAAAAAATAAGCATCCATAGTTTATGAGTAGTCCTCTAGCTATTGTTCTACAAACTGTTTGAGCTAGTTGGTTATGGTATTTTAAGCTATGTTGCATCCTGTTTTTACATTGTACTTCATTTATTAACATTTCAATAATAACTATGATCAAAAGTATAGTATGTGAGTAACTGAATTTGAGATGACCCTCAGTAAATACATGTGTAAAATGCATAATGTTGTATGATAGTATTCTGAGAAACCCAGTCTCACCTCGCTCTTATCCCCTGCACCCCTATCGTTCCTCTGACTGCCTGGGCCCCCAACAAACCCCCCAGTCTGAGGGGCCTGGGTGGTAGTGAGGTCACCCCTGGAGATCAGGGTGCACATGTAGGAATCGTGGGAGAAGACATCACATCGGATCAGCTCACCAAATAAAAGCACAAGGTTGGCAAAGGCTTTCTTGTCATCGGCTGATGAATTTTCATCTGCAAGGAATTTAAAATATACTCAATTTATTATCTGCATGTTTATCTGTCTAGGGTACTGAAGTGTGATGTCATACTGGTGATGTTATCACGGTTACTGGTTCTTAACAATCTAGATTTTAATAATAGCAAAATGGTCACATCGAAACCTGATTATTGCTGGACAACATTCAGACTTAACCTCATGCACAGGTGTTTTTTTTTCGGGGGGGGGGGGGGGGGGGGGGGGGGGGGGAGGTTCAGACCCAGTAACTGGGACATTGGACGATTATTAAAGACGTCACCACTTCGGTCACTCTATCCTGAAGCACACAATGAAAGATGAAGGTAAAACAAGAGTAGTGACATGCTACTTGTTACATTTATTATTATTATTATCATCATTAACCCTTTAGTTACCAGGCACTTTTTCCAAGAAACTGCATTCCCTCACATCGTTTCTAATATTAAAAAAGATAACTCAATCAATACTCTTAGTGTTTGCATCCACGTGAAAACTAACGTTCACAGCTTTCTAACAGTATATAACTCAACAAGAGAGGGCGCTTTCTTGCAAAATGGCAGTCAAATCAGTTTCCCTTGTCACCAGTGTCTATGGTGCCAAAAGGCGACTATGGTAATGAGAGGGTTAATGTTGTTTCTAATTATTATTAGGTTTTGTAAAGTGGCAGTCTTCTCCATTATAATAGTATCATTGATATTGCATGTATTGCCAGGGTGGTGTTTCACCAAGTCGTTCGTAAGTTACCAACAACTTTAAAAATGACTGGTGATCTGTTCTTATGCTATATGATTGAGAATGTGATTAATATAACACACAGAATGTGTTCCAGTCATTTGTGAAATCATTTGTAACTTTGAGAACGACTTGGTGAAACTCCATCCTGCATGTATTCTTATTTTATTATAATAATTATCATTATTTTATTAAAAACTTACCAATGACAGGAGCCCTAACGTCCAGGAAATGTTGAAGAAGATTCTGGAATACAGGGATGGTTGATGCAGTGGGCATAGGGGAGATTGGTGCCATTTCTTTGTCTTCCATTCCTTCAGTTTCAGCCAGTTTCTACATGAAAGATGGGATCACATGTTATTTGATTTTAAGAGCACTACATTCAAATACAGTCTGTACGGGGTAAAAAAAGTTGGTACAAGCGGGGGGAAAATGATATAGGTATGAAATCTTTCATGTGGTATGAAATCTTTCATCTTTCTTTGGTATCAAATTGAGGCCAAAAACATTTTTTTCTTGTTGATTCTTTACTTTGTATAATTTTCTTTTGTAAAACAAAATTTATGCTAGATTTGAGTGATGAGGAACAAATCAAAATTAATTACGTTCAAAACCTACAAAAGGTATGGACACAGCATGCCAAAAATGAATTTTTCTTGATTGTAGAAAACTAATCATATTCCTGCTTTATGGAAATACCAAATACCAACTGGTAGTGATCAATCTTCATACTATAGAATAAATGCTTGCCACTTTCACATTTACCATTTTATTTGATACAAACTGTATTACTCCAGAATAATATCATTATTTTTTTTTTATTATTTATACTGGTCAGCTGATTGTAAAAACAAAATCTTCATACAGATCTTTCAAGTTTTTTTTAATTTTTTTTAATTTTTTATTTGCATCGTGATTCAAACCTGAGACCTGATTGCTTGACAGGTGCTCTATCGACTGAGCTTTGGCAAACCCAAATCAATATTTGCCCCTGAAGCCTGTTAACTTTTAACCACTCAACCAGTGAAAAGTTAACATGTTTCAGGGGCTAATATCGACATGGGTTTGCCATAGCTCAGTCAGTAGAGTGCCTGTCCAAAATGCTGATGGAGTCTTTGCTCATGTTTTCATATCATATATTTCTCGTCAGTTTCCTTTGTTGTTCAAGTTTTTTTGTTTTGTTTTTTAATGGAAAAAGGACTTACCTCTGCCTCCATATCAATCACATATTTCTCTAGAAGCTGAGCCACAACTAAAGCCCTGTGTTCGCTGGTCCTCTCAGGGCATACAGCCCACTGGCAAAGCAGCAACACTATGGGATCATCATTCTGAAGAGGCTACAAAGATACAACAAAGTAAAGCCTCGTTAAATATGAGGTCTATGAATAATGTTATACTGCAATAGCAGTGGATATCAGAATTATCCTGAATAAAATGATAGTCATCTGCAGCCAAAATTTACGAGCTAAGAATCCACGTGAACGAGAGAGTCATAGGCTGCTGGAGCCATAGGCTGCATTAAAGTGAGAAATTTGAAAGCCCAATCAAGTCAGAGGGTGAGAGAATAAGAGGGCTGTACAGTTAATAACTATGCAACCCAACAGAAAAAAAATCTGTTAAAATATCCAATAATAGAGATTTTCAACGCATGTGTTTCATTTATTTATTTGCAGGCAGCAGTTTCAGATCCAGCATCAACCCTGACAAAGAATTGAATATATGAATATAAAAAGAGCCCAAGTCCATGAAAGTTTATCTCGAGTAAATCAAGAAAAACTGAATGATTTTTGTGTGTGGTTAATGGAGATTTGAGATAGTTTTTTGTAAATTTCAGGCATTTTGGGGCAGAATTCAGTGCTGTAAATTGTACACAAGATGGACTCATGTATGAGCAACAACATTCCATGGTTAACTCAATTTGGCCAAGAGATGGACTTGGGCCTTTTTTATATTCATATACTCAATTGTATCAGCCCATGCACAAGCATTATAGAGTCCCTATTGTCCCCAGACAATTGGGCCGATGAAATACTTTGCAAGAGCTACAGTAAGGGTGCTATCTCACTTCGCGGAGATGTCTCCGCGACGGATAAATAGTATTAGAGACGTATCCAAATCATTTCAGTGTAAATTTTTTTTCATAAATTGTCGTGGTGATGTCTCGGAGACGTCTCTAATACTATTTATCCGTCGCGGAGACATCTCCGCGAAGTGAGATAGCACCCTAATGCAGAATCCACACCTGGGCAGTGTGTACCTTTGATACATGTAGCACCTTGTAGCACCTTGAAAAACATTGTAGCCTGTGGGGTGTAACACAAAGACTTACTGTACGATTAATAAAAAGTTACGATTGATTTTTTCTCGGTAGCCTCATCATGGACAGGGTGCTCCAAAGTTCATGATCTTGAAATCCTAATCCATGACTGTACCTGATTTCCAAATGAGGCTACCGAGAAAAAATAAATTGTAACTTTTTTGAAAAACATTGTAGCCTGTGGGGTGTAACCCAAAGACTTACTGTACGATTAATAAAAAGTTACAATTGATTTTTTTCTCGGTAGCCACATCATGGACAGGGTGCTCCAAAGTTGATGATCTTGAAATCCTAATACATGACTGTACCTGATTTCCAAATGAGGCTACCGAGAAAAAATAAATCAGAACTTTTTTGAAAAACATTGTAGCCTGTGGGGTGTAACCCAAAGACTTACTGTACGATTAATAAAAAGTTATGATTGATTTTTTTCTTGGTAGCCTCATCATGGACAGGGTGCTCCAAAGTTGATGATCTTAAATCCTAATCCATGACTGTACCTGATTTCCAAATGAGGCTACCGAGAAAAAATAAATTGTAACTTTTTATCAATCGTAAGTCTTTGTGTTACACCCCACTGTGGAGGGAGACAAGATTCCCAGAAACAACGTGAATCTGCTTGTGGAGAGGGGTCAATGGCAGGAAAGACATGAGGCTTGGGGGTGTTTCATCAAACCATTCATAAACTACTGACAACTCTAAGAATAACTTGAATATAAATTCAATTTGCAGTTAAAACTATCCTTCATGTTCAAAATGTTTGTTAATAATTACAGATACTCTATATAAGCATTTTACTGGAAAAAAAATATAAAATTTGCGCTTTCCATTTGGCTATTTAGCTTTTCATATTTCAAGTAATTATGTTGTTCTTTACTTACGAAGGATTATCCAGTTGGCTTTTGTGCCATTAGTGAATTGAAGAAAAAATATTCCCACCAAATAAAATTTTTAAAGGGTGTATAATATTTATTAGGAATAAGATTTAATGGAAAAAGATGTCAGTTGGTTAGAAATCTTGCATTAGCATGTCACATTAAGAAGGGGTTTCAATCACCTTCATTAATATTTAGCCTATATAGCTTCTTTTTTATTGCTGAATTAATTCAAAGAACCAGGCTTGTATTGTGGGAAATAAAATGCCTGATATTTTTAGTATTTGTAATAGAGGTGGGCTATAGAGGGGTAAAAAAAGGGTCATGTTTCAGAACCAAGTTTGTGCCATCTTATTTGAAGCAGGTCGTTGTCCTGATCGATATGCCACCAATTTTAAGAAAATCGGGTGAAAATGTGACAGTGCGGGCCAAAAAACGATTTTGAGGGGGCGGGGCCAAAATATGCTGAGTCATCGTGTTTCAAAAATTGAAATGCTGTAATTCTTTTATTAAAAGGCTATAAGATGATTCGGTGTCTATTTATATGTTTATTCAGCCTGAATAAATCCAATGGCAGTGTCAAAATTGAAATAGTGGTGAAGAAATACTAAAAAGGGGAATTTAGTTTTAACCCTTTAATTACGGTAGGGTCTCTGAGGGTACCCCTAGACAATTTACGTTGCCCAATCAAAACCGCTGCGTTTTCGGTAATGTTTTTTCAATGTCTCTTTTGTTACATTCTTACAAATCTTTTGACACCAAGTTTATTGAAATCGGACATTCAATGAGAGAATTACTTGACCTTTGTTGCCAAAGGTCAAACCAAAATTTGAGATTTTTGACATTTTGTGTACAAACCAATGGCAAGGTCAGGTTTTCTCATTTTACTCTATAATCACAGGTAAATCATTCTTTAGACTGGTTCTAGTATTCATTGGGAATTCAAATTGATCCAGATAATGATTTGAAGTATCAGAAGGTCTACATTTATAGTAATTCCTATGTATTTTATTGTTTTATGAATTTCTTATGTATTCTATTGTTTTTAATTCTTACATGTATATACATCTATGTTTTTAATTGTTTTAGGATTTTAATACTTCAGGCCTTCATTTTTATTTAGTTTCATTCTCATGAACAATAAAACAATCTAAAGAATGATTTACCTGTGATTTATAGAGTAAAATAGGAAACCTGACTGTAATGTATTCAATATATTCATACAATGTACCGCCCCTCTCAGAGTGGACACCCACTATTACATAATGACCCAACCCCTATCTGCATAAGCCACATGTGGCAGCCAGAATAACTTCACTCCATCATCCATACACCGCTTGAGTCAGACCTACTTCCTTGTCTCCATGTGCTTGTGTGATCGACGTACATGTGAATGAGTATATGCCTCCAGACTGTATGGATGCATGACACTGACTTTGCTATTGGTTTTGTACACAAAATGACAAAAATCTCAAATTTTGGTTCGACCTTTGACCACGAAAAGTCAAGTAACTCTCCCGTGGAAAGTCCGATTTCAATAAACTTGGTGTCAAAAGATTTGTAAGAATGTAATGAAAAGAGACATGAAAAAAACATTACCGAAAATGCGGCAGTTTTGATTGAGCAACACAATTTGTCTAGGGGGGCCCTCAGAGACCCTACCGGTAATTAAAGGGTTAAAACTATAATCTCCCTTTTTCAGTATTTTCTTCACAACCATTTGCATTTTTGACACTGCCATTGGATTTATCAGGCTGATAAACATATAAATAGACACCAGAATCATCTTTATAGCCCTTTTAATAAAAGAATTACAGCTTTTTCAATTTTTGAAAAATGATGACTCAGCATTTTTTGGCCACGCCCCACAGTGGGCCAGGCGTTAGCAAAAGTGCGCCAAAAGTGGTTTCTGGTCACCGAACCAATTTTGTTTTTTTAGTATTCTCAGCAAAGAAAGCAACCTCTAGAACATCTCCATAAAATATTTCATCATGAAATTGATTTTTAGTTGGATATTTTTCTTTGAAATGACCAGAAAATGACTTGTTTGTGGTACACCACGTGTAAATGACAAATTTTCGTTATTTGGAATTTTTTGCTAAATTGGTGGTCCAATATATTTTAGATTAAATCTGCTTGATTAAAAATGATCATTTTAAGTGCCCATAGAATTTAAAGACAAATGTTTAATCCATTCGGAAGTAATTTTGGGCTAAACCACTAAATAATGGGGGGAAATTGCACTTTTTCCCTTCATATGCATACATTTTACGATTACCGCCGATTTCCGCGTCCAAAGTACCATAGCGGTCTTTGTTATAGTTTAAGCTTTACATCAATACCAAATTTAGCTGCAACCTCCTTGCCAACCTTCGGAGATATAACCAAGTTTCCCATCCGCATGTTAGGCCTAATTTATAGTCAAAATCTGCACAAAGCGATAATCGCACTTATTGTGCACACTCAAGTCTCAACGTAAGTGGCGTAAATATTTCAATTGAAAGCCGAAAAACAAAACACCTGAATGGAATGATTCATGAACTAATCATGTGTGTTTATGGATGACATGTAGTCTTTAGACCTGTACTCCCCCCCCCCCCCCCCCCCCCCCCCCCCCCCCGGCTATCAATTTCATGACCATCTGAATTGATCTTAACTTTTTGAAAAGTATAGGTATTTATTTGGGAGCTCAGCTATGTCAGATTATTATCGTTTGTTTCCAAACAATAATTTTATGTATTATATTTCATAACGATCATTCTTAAATTACGACTTGAATTCCCATATATGTTTTGCTACTGCGGTCAGGAGAACATGACTGTAAGACTGCCTACTTTTAACACATTTTAACTATGTCTTTATTATTATACCTTCTTCATTTTTATATTAGTTTGATATCATTGTTATTTTGTCTGTCGAATTTTTGTATTTTCTGGACCCCACGAAGGTATTGTTATTTTGACAAAGCTGAATGGGTCATCAAGCCATTCGTGCTTCTTTGAAATTGTTAATTATTTTTTTATATGATAACTGTATTTTTTAATGTTGACAAAGCTGAATGGGGCATCAAGCCATTTGCTTCTTTTAGATTGTTAATTATATGTTTATGATAACTGTATTTTTATTGCTGCGGTTTGGAAAATAAAATACATTACAATACAATAAGTTCAATTAGAGAAGGACTCGCGATATAGAACTTACAATACCTTTCCCATCATAATCAAGAACAAACAGCCAAAATCAAAATGTTTTTCTACTTATTTGATGAATAGGCTATACTGTCTCATCAGCCTAACCGTACTAGTTTTTTATGAAGAAAAAAAAAGACTCTCCTTGTGTTTCCTAAGTCCATAAAACCCCAATATAGTCCCAAATAATATATAAATCTCTCTATAAGCATTTTTTCCTTGTCCAGTCAGAAAACAGAATGTTAAGGGCGTCAGATAATTGTGAAAATACTCTTTAACAACATTTCCGTGGTGTATAAGCCCCATATACACCTCACTTATAAAAGTAATATCAATTATCATGATTATGTAAGTTTTACAAAGAAATCCACTCTAACCAATCAGAAATCTGTATCTTAATGACGTCATAGACATTTAAAAATACTCTTATTGTGTTTCTCATGTGTCAAAACCCCCTATAAAAGTCCCATTAACCAAAGTAAAATGAATATGCCTATGTGTTACTATTGATATTTGTCTTGTCCAATCAGAAAAGAGCATTTTAATGACGTCATAAGGATTTGAAATTGTTCTCATCGAATTCCACGGGTCTGAAAACCATAGATGGACTTCTCTTAAGAATTTATTTTTTCGTCTTCGGTGAGGAATTAATTTTGTCGCACTTTGAGTTCATTCTGGCCCACTGTGCGCCCCCTCAAAATCGTTTTTTGGTCCGCACTGTCTCAATTTTCACCCGATTTTCTTAAAATTGGTGGCATATCGATCAGGACAACGAGCTGCTTCGAATAAGATAGCACAAACTTGGTTCTGAAACATGACCTATTTATAGCCCACCTCTATTTGTAACAATTTAAGTTTCCTTCATCTTTACGCTATGTAAATTGGCCAGCATTGCCCGTGCATTTAGAATTTCATGACATAATATTTTTCCTACATGTATCTAACAGAATTTATAAAATGTTTGTACTTCAGTACTCATACAGTCATATATTTTGTATTTAGCAATAGCAGCCAAAAGTGTACGAAAAAGTGAAAGAAAGAAATTAGACCACCATGGAAAATGAATGATAAATAATTTTTATTGGTCGAACATTCAACCCAATAACAACAAATTAACATTCGGAACATCACAACAAAAGAAAACCATTGGTACATAGAATCTTTCAGACTTATCAAACAGTTCTGATAAAATATTTGAAATATTACTCTACAAAATGCAGCCCCAAATGTGCCAAAAATAGCTAACAAAATTTTTAAAAGCCTCCTAAAAATGGAGAATTAGGAAAAAAAGCCCCATAAAAAGAGATAAATGAAAAATCAGTCGTAGAACATGTTAAACATGTAATGACTGGTTTTCAGCCAAAAATCAAATTAAAGTTGTAGTGAACATTTATGATGTTCTTACACACTGTACGTAGCTTGCAATACATGCATGTAGCTATATGACTTCGACCCAAATTAAAATGTTGGAATTCCGATTCATTTAAGTCCTAGTGATATGCTTAGAGATCTTTTGTACCTAAAGTGGACTTACATGTACATGTACCAGGGTGTAAAGAAATCAACAGATCTTGTTTTGGGTAAAGAACGGGCTTATTTGCATAATTTATGCTACATGTAATTAGCCATTTCTGTTGAAAATTTTTTTCTAGGCAATATGCGTATATTTCACTCTTTTATTACATTGATTTCATTATACATCTGAATACATTAAACATTTATGTATTGGATACATTGCAAAATATTATGTTTTCCCTTGTTTTCTCAGAACCATTTTTTTTAATCAGCTGTCTTGGAGCAAAACAAGATAACTCAAGAATGGAATGTTTGCCGATATTCAAACTTTGCATGCATGTACATGTAGGATTTGAATTAATTCGAACTTTGAAAACACTTTTTGCATTCTACTCGAAGTGTCATGAATACATTTAGCTAAAAAACAATAAAATGCAAAAGAAATTCTGTCATAAAACAATAACGAACAACTTTTTTTTATTCCAATTCATTCAACACCTAGGGGTATGTACACTGTACCAAACCTCTTACCAAAAATGGATTTGCCAGAGTGTAAAGAATTCAGTAGATTTTGTTTTGCGGAAAGAATGGTCTAATTTGCATAATTTTTGTTAATTAGCCATTTCTGTTGGGAAAACAAAATGTACTATCTTTCCTTGAATAATAACCCTTAAATCTATATATGGTTTTGTAGGATTTTTTTCTTTCAATTTCTTCTAAAATAAGCCCAAAAAAAGTGTAGTACAAAATGTACCAATTCCATATAACCCCCCCCCCCCCCACCTCCTCCATCAACTACATGCACATTTAGAAGTTCCAATCTCTTCTCATGAAATCTTTTTTTCAAGTTCTTGTACACTACATGTATCTCCAGCCTTTTCTAGGTGCTGCATTTGCAGATTACACTTGATTTGCACATCAGATATTAACTACATTATTTTAGAAGTTCAAGTGTTTTTCATGGAATCTTCTTTCCAGTTCAAATATCTCCATCCTTTTTAATAGCATGTTCCTTTTTTTTAAGGTGTTGTATCTTTAGATTGCGCTGGTACTCGATCCATAAATGTATATTCCTTTAAAGCATTTTCCATACTGCATTTCGACCAAATGTAAGACAAATTTTGTATCCTTTATCTGCAAATCAGAGATTAACTACACGTACATTAAAAAATTTCAGTCTTTTCTCATGGAATCTTCTTTCCAGTTCCAGTATCTCCATCCTTTTTGCATGTTCCTTCTCTAGATGTTGTATCTTCAGATTGTGCTGGAGCTCCGCGTGTTCCTTCAAGGAGTCTTCCATACTGCATTTTGACTAAAAATGTGCAATGTAAATGTAGGACAAGTTTTACATCAGAGATTAACTACAATGTACGTTCAAAAGTTCCAGTCTTTTCCCATGGACTATTTTTTCCAGTTCTTGTACATCCTCTTTGCACATTCCTTTTCTTGATGTTGTATTTCCAGAATATGCTGGAACTCACAATGTTCCTTCAAGGCATCTTCCATACTGCATTTTGACTAAAAATGTACAATGTAGAACAAGTTTTACATCCTTTATCTGCAAATCAGAGATTAACTACTTTCAAAAGTTCAAGTTTTTTCTCAAGGAATCGTCTTTCCAGTTCAAATATCTCCATCCTTTTAGCATGTTCCTTTTCAAGGTGTGGTATCTTTGAATTGTTCTGGTACATGTACTCGATCCATACAGTGTATGTTCCTTTGAGGCATCTTCCATACTGCATTTTGACTAAACGAAAGACAAATTCCACATCTGTTATCTGCAAATCAGAGATTAACGACATTAAGAAGTTCAAGTCTTTTCTCATGGAATCTTCTTTCCAGTTCAAGTATTTCCATCCTTTTTGCATGTTCCTTTTCAAGGTGTTGTATTTTCAGATTGTGTTGGAGCTCCGCATGTTCCCTCAGGGTATCTTCCATACTGAGTGGAGATGAAGGTGTCTCAGGACATGGCCTCTTTGATTTTGACCTAGAGAAGAAAGTAAATGTTTAAAAGAAAACTTAATAGACTGAATTTTTAAAAAAGGGCACAACCTGAGAAAAATAATTTTCAAACGATGTGCATGTATGTGGTACCAATTTAAAGCTAAACTAGTGTTGTAGTCATGAGATTGGATTGTGGAAGAAACTGTCTCAAAGTGATGGGAAAGGTTGATAACAATACACCTAAGAATTGTTTATTGATGTGAGGTTTTGGAACCAAGAAAATGATAACAAATTTACCAACTCTTCTGAGAGTAACATGCACTGCACTCAAAAACTACATGTACATGTGCTCACATGTTCGGGACCCGAACATTTCAGCTTTTTACGTTATATTATTACTATGCGGGCATTTGAGAAGCAATCCTTTTCAGGAGAACTTTCAACTATAAAATTCTTCCTAAATAGCTTGAAAATAATTTGAAAGATCACAATTATTTTTTGACCCATGGCTCACCTTTCCCACTACACTAGATTCTCTTTAAAGCCAAAAGATTTTTCTTACTGATTACACTTATATTTTTTTGGTATAACAAGCTATTGTAAAACAAAATTATAATGCTAAACTTTGTTGAGAAGGAAATATAGTTCTACAATATTTTCTTAAATACATTGCATGTAAATTTATTTTTGAAATTGGTAAGTTATCTTTTTAATAGAGTGATTAAATTATCATTTAAGTGTTAATTTTCTATTCATGTTTTAGGTTATGAATTGTTTAGTAATTCTATGTAAATAATTGTAACATATGCATGGTGCTACAATGCGTATACTTAGTCAATTAATAAGCAAATAATCACCGTTGATCCACATGATTGGAAGACTATCACCTTCCAGGCAAGCTGGATAAGCTTTCTCCTCCGAAGCAAAGCTGAGGAGAGATAGCATGTACATCCAGCTTGCCATGGAAGTGATAATTTGCCTCATCATTTGGATCAAGAGGTGGTTATTTGCTTTATATTCCACATTTGAAACATTTTAAGAGTAAGGGGAAACCAATATTTAGGTTGAAAGTTCAAGGTTTCCTTGATCCTTAAAAAAAATCTACTCAAGTCATGGGGCGCTGAACCGATCAGCGAAACTCAAAAGTACTATCACTACGAGTGATGATTGATGATGGGAAACCTAAAATCAATCACGTGATTGACTTTTGACCAATCCTGTTGCAACATTCTTAGTATGTGGAATATAATTATAAATATTGTACACTTTTACATTTATAACTTTTTTTAATTGAAACAGCAGGAATTGCCTTGTCTTAATTCATCCCTGCCCATTTTAATGGGATGAGACTGTATTGTTTACTAGATAATTCTTGGAGGCATATCAGGGTTCCCACTACAGTATATTACATATAGAGGAGATCAAAAGTTCCTGACTTTTCCCTGACGGATTTTCAAAATTCCAGGATACCTGCTTTGATATTTCAAGGGCCATTCCACAGTAACTCGCGTTACAAATAACCGGTACCTTTCAAGATTGAGGACCTCTACATGCATCTATCAAACTGCTATAATCTACAAGTTGCACCTCTAATGCTTCACTATATAATCAACAGACTGACAACTTTTTTTTGGGTTAAAGTCCCTGACTTTTCCCCGATTTTGAGGCTTTAGTCCCTGACTTTTTCCCGATTTCCAGGTATTCCAGGTAAACTGTGGAGTGGGAACCCTGATATTTATAATAATGATCCATTTATGGAAATAAAATGTAATGTCTCCACATATTTGAGAATATCTCAAATTAGAATCCTTAATATCTAACAGCAACATTGGTACAATTGAAATGTATCATTTTACTGTACCATGGTGTTGGATGTGACTGGTTGTTATTAGAAGGCTGAGGGGTGCTGGTTAATGGTCCAGTTCTGATGTAACTCTGGTCATCATTGTTGTCTACTTGATCATCAGCTTCCACTTCTTCGACTTCATCCTTGATATTGATTCTGAAATGAAATTTCCAAAAGACAAATTGAATGATCATAAAACATATTAAAAAATAAATTGTATGGGCAAATGAAAATGCAAGGAAAGAGATAGGAATACAAGATACAAGATAGTTTATTCTGTCCAAATCATGGAAATTTTGCCTTCCTCTGGAATACTTAACCTTCAGAAAAGTAATAACATTAGGCTACATTTGTAAAAGTATACGTAACTCCACACAAGGTTCAGTCATTAAAAAAAAATGTTTTTTTAAATAAAATATTCACCCTTTTCCGAAATAAATACTACATGTAGTTTGCCTCACTGCATAAATCTTGCATATATTATTGCATAGGCATTGCAACCAAAAAGTATTGTGTACCCAACGATGGCTATCGAGCCACATTAGATTCATTCAGGCAGTATATAAACCTATATGTATAGATCTATGTACTTGCTCGCTGCTAAAGCCACCGCATGAAATTCGGGGGAACAAAACAATTTATTTTTTTTTTGGCAGTGAGCTAATGATACACTGTAGGCTATTTATCCTTAAAAATTCATGGCAATTTCTACACAATATGAATATAAATCTGTAAGGAATATTCCAACATAATATATTGTGTAAGAATTATATGTCAAATGAGTTTCTAACCATAAAAAAAAAAAGAGAAAAAGATGAATTGTAATACAAGCCTATTTCATAGGTATAGACTAGACTCTCTAGGCCAGGACAGAGATTATTTGAGGGCTGAATTGATCTCATTTTATTCCTCAAATTGGCAACAGCAATATTTTTATTTTAATGCTACATGCTTCTAATTGAATGTGATGTCTTTGAAACCAACACACATGGTTAGGAACTTCAAAAAAAAAAAAAAAAAAAAAAAAAAAAAAAAAAAAAAAAAAAAAAAAAAATTTAATTGCCAATTTTGATGCAAAACGGTTATCTTCAACTTCCCAATGTGTCGCCAATTTAGGGATTTTAAAGATTATTCTTATTAATAAAATTCCTGACATCATAAGCAGTGTGGTCATGCAACAACAATGGGCACAATGTATGCAGAATTTTTTTCTCGTTCTACTGATATACCTGGTGTATTTTTTAGAGCTCGGAAACAAAAGTTATTGACCAAAAACACAAAATGTGGGACAATGGCGCGAATGGGTTAAAAAAAATGTCCAACTTACTCTGTTACTGTTACTGCAGGCTGCAAAGACTCTTGTTCAAGATACTCCAGAGTGGATACGCCACCATTTTGTTTAATTACGGCGGCGGTGTCTTCATCAAACTGATTCCGGCTTGGCCTAATCTGCATGAACTCCAAAGGAATCATATTGCGAATGGTAGCGGTCATGGAGGAGAGTTTGAAACCTGGCCGAACTCCACCGTTCTCGGCGATCGATGCTTTGTAATCGAGCCACTCCACCTTTGCGGCCCTTTTCATTCGTTTCCACTGATCCCGGACAGCGCTCATCTCTCTCCCAGCTCCGCCTTGATTATAGTTGAATTCTTGCAGAATAACTGACCATGCTTTATTCTTTTCATGAATGGTTGCATGGTCATTCTTTTTAACTTCTATTTCATCAAGATGGTTCTGTATAATGTTAACTAGCAGATGCTTTTCATCCGTAGTCCAGTTTCGAGTCCGAGCTCTGCTGTGAAATGTATTCATCTTGTTTGATCTACACAGTGTAGCAACGAACAGAGTGCAAAGCTAGACTTGTGCAGTAGTATAGGCCTACAGTACAACGTAGCTATGCTAATGTAGTGCAGTAGAGTACATAATATATAGTACAATTGTAGCTATGCGCTAAAGTGTAGTACAATAGCTACACCACTACAGTTTGTGCAGCGCTAATTTAGGCTCTACTGAGCATACACAATTGAATCTCCATGCATAAACCATGGCTGTGTGTATGGCATTGTGTGTGTGTTTAAGCCAGGGTTATTCATTGTACTACATGTGTGAGCAAGCATTGTACTCTCATCGCTACATGTTGTGTGTGTATGTGTATAGTACATGTACTGTATGTCGATTCAAGGCAAAGTCTAACCAGGGAAAACACACTCCCTTCAAGGCAAAGTCTAACCAGGGAAAACACACTCCCTGGTTTAACTAGTCTGCAAACGCAGACTCAAATTTGACACTTTAAACATATTAGTGTCTGGGGTGGAGACTAGCCTCCATACCGCTGTATTAAAGCGAGAGCGACCTGAGCAACACTCATTGACTGTGTGTTATAAATAGCTAGTCTTAACCCTTTGAGCGCGGGCCTGTGAAATGCGATTGTTATTCCTGTGGCGGAGCGATTTTTTGTACACTGACAGTATTATAGAAATTTGTCATGTTTTGTGCTTTCATTACTCCTTGCATCTAACTCGGTCATTTTCATGATTTGTAGTAAATATAAACATGAAAGGGCAGACATTTTTCTATCTAACACTGTAAGGCAAAGTCATCAAAACCAAATATAAGACGTGTTATTTTGTAAAGAAAAACACTCATTTTGGCATAAGTTCCGCTTTCTTCCTTTCCAGTAGATTCACAATGCAAAGTGCGTAATGCATGTACAGCACGCATGGTTCGATCGATGAGCCTACTGAATAGCACTTGAAAAGAGGTCCTGTTTCTTTCAAATTATTTCTATAAAATATGGATTAAAGATCATAGCGGCCGGCTTCGCACCTCTGGACAATGGGCACCTTTGACTAAGCACCATTCATTAAAAGCGCAGGTGTAAGTTTTGAAATAAAAGCGGGACGTATAACTTATAATGCATACTGCATTAGGCATACTTTACATCTAATTACATCGTTATAGTTACAACAAACTAGTTCAAGCAAAATTCAGATAATCGACCCCTCTCATTATCGTGATAAATATATATAACCTAGGGAGAATCGGAAATCGACAGGCTTAATCTCCATGCAACTAATGTTTCATATATATATATATATAATAATGAACATTGCTTTAATCCCTTAACCTTTCTCTTTCTTTCTCTTCTTCTCATTCTCCATCTTTATCTCTCATATTTCTCCTCTCGAGCTAGCTTTATTTGATTATTTCTTCCCCTCCGGACGCGTACGCGTACGCCAAAAGTTAAGATCGGGAATTTGTTTCTTATGTAGAAAATTATGGTAATGCTGAAATGAAGTGAATTTTTCTTAATTTTTTTCCACGTAACTAGGTTATTTCTTTAATGGATATTAAAAACGAATATATCTTTGTCATATTCCTCAAGAATTTAGCCCCAAAAAGCTGGTGAAAAGCCGAAAAAGCTTGTCAATATATTAAAGAATTATCTCGGCTTCTGTAGAAGCCCGTCGTAGCAGACTGAACACCTCGCTCGGCTTCTGTAGAAGCCCGTCGCACCCAAAGGGTTAAAGTATGCCTTTTGAGATTAACAAAATGGTGTAAAAATTAACATACATGTACAATTTACTTTGTTAGTGGGAAACTAAATTGTTTTGAGGGGAAAAGTCAGGAAAAAGTTATTTACATGTAGGTATTAAATCTTCTCAAATGACTTGTGAATGTGGTACCACCTTAAAGCCAAAATATTCTTCTTGCTGATGCACATTGTTTTGTATGATTTGCTTTTGTAAAACAAAAGTTATGTTTTTAAATTTTGTGTGGCCATGAGCTTATCGAAATTACACACATCTATTGTTTCGGTGCGCTGAATTCATGGCTATTATGTGCGAAACCCATATAAAAGCATGCGCAAAGTACATTTTTTCCTGATTATAGAAAGCTGGTCATATCTCAAGATCTATAGCACCAAGTGGGATGAAAAAATGCAGAAGAAAGCCTGATTTTCCTACTTTATATAAATATCAAACACTCTTAGAATGTGATTAATTTTCATACTTAAAAAAATGTTTTCCACTTGTACCATTTTATTTGACACAGACTGTATATATCTCATATTGAATAAAAAATTAACAAGATAATAGTTTTGGATCTACCAACACTATATACTACGCTCCAGCCCCCCCCCCCCCATCCTGAAATCGGGGATCCGCCACTGATGTGCATGTCCAATTGAGTATTTTAGGCACTATTCTCAACCAGGTTATGCGTTCACAACAGGATGAACGTGCAGCATGCAATTCTCTACGACGAATTTCGTATAAACATTCAATGTTAAAGTCCCCGACCGGACCGAGAAATGAAAACCCAAAATACATTTAAAATGAAAGCTAATAATTTTTCATACTACAACAATTCCCAATTTAAGCATTTTTAGTGTCCATCTCGAAAGTATTTCATCAAAAAGGTGATCGAACCCCGACCAGGCCATCCCTCCCAAATACTAAAAAAAAGTACCCCTATTTTAATGGCGCGGCTGATGACGTCAAAAAATGTCAACGGAATGCCACATGCTAAATATTAAATGAATTTGCCCTTTCATTCTTAACAATAGAATTCTAGCACACATGGGGTCAATTGTTCTGACATAGCAATCCAAACGTGTTTTCTGAAGCCAAAACCCAATCATGCCTGGCCGTAGCATTCCCTTAACATTTTTTGACGTCATCAACCATACCTTTAAAATGGGGGTAACTTTCCGAGTATTTGGGAGGGATGGCCTGGTTGAGGTTCGATCACCTTTTTATGAATACTGTTATGAAAATTGAATTTATTTTTGGGGTATTTACGTTATACGCCTACTTAGCTTTCAATCGATGTAAGATTGTATTTACTTCGTCCACGGTCTTTACAAATACAGTACATTCTTTTTTAAGCACCCACGTTGCAGGTACGACATGCTGGAAGTTTTTATAATTATTCAGACATTTCTTTGTATTGCAACCTATGAATACATGTCTTGTACCAATACAGCAAATTTCATGTTAACCCAATATTTACTTAGTAATTGTTTTTAAAAAAGTCATAATTCTTTCAGCTACAAGGGGTATTTTCACTCAATAGACAATAACCACTAACAAATTATGTCTATGATAATATTGTTTCACAGGAAGATTACTTCTGAAAATTAAGAACAAGGACATAGAAATAACATTCTGAAAATACAGGGATGCCAGTGGCAAATGGCTCAAGGGGGGAAAATAAAATTCAGTGCCCCCACAATTGACCCATCACACACCCGAAAAACATTCAAAGTTTCAAACTTTCAAACTTTTCAAAATCAATCCCACAAAAATATGAATCACCATAAATGTAACTAACGAAGCCAGCAACATCATCAAAAGCGATCATTGAAGAATGATACATTAAAAAAAAAAAAAAAAATTTTAAATGTCACTCACGGATTTTAAGATGTACAATATTTTCGTACATGTACATGTAGGTGAAAAAATTTTAACCACATACATGCACATGTAAACTTTGAACTCTTGATCTTCAGCCAGCTTAACAAGATATCAATTTAATTGGGGACAATACATTTCGATAGGGAACGGCTAAACTATGGAAGTATATTGATTTTAAATTAGCCAATTTGGTATGTTTCGGCAGCATAATCATTAATAGTATTTTTCATAACATCTTCTATCTTTACAAATTTGGATCTACAGGAAGAAAAATTGAAAAAAAGAAGAAAAAAGGAGCATATGTGATGCACCTCAGAAATTTGTAAATTCACTCACATTTTGGTGGCTATACAGTGCGTCCCAGAAAAAAGTATACCCAACTTTGAGAGCCACATATTAAAATATTATAGCTTGCTTGACCTTGAGACATATATCATGATAAAGAGCAACTCATATTCTTTTCAATGATACCAAACTTATACCTGTTTTGTGACGGATGACTAAGCAGTTGGGCTTTAAAAAACAAGCGTAAAAAGTGCCGTCCCAAGTTTGAGCAAAAGCAGCCCTTGCATTTCAATAGATCAAGTAATCCTTTGTGCCTAATGAATGGACTCAGGAAGGCTCACCTCAAACAAACAATGAATGATCAGAAAGCCAGGGCTGCCTCTCAGACAACTTGGTACAGATCACTTTTTACCAATGTTTTTAAACACTCGAGTGTTCAGTCATCCATGACAGTATCGGTATGATTTTGGTATTATTAGATAAAATACGAGTTACTCTTTGTAATGAAATTAAAATTAATTACACATAAATTATACAATTTTAATATGAGGCTCTCAAAGTTGGGTAACTTTTATCTGGGACGCACTGTATTTGTGACATCACATTCTAAACCACCTTATGCAAAAACAGTCCGCCTCACGGGCGAGTTACATAAACATTGCATACATTGCGTGAATGTTATGGAAGTGAAATAGATCACAGAAAACAAACAAATTGCACCCACAATTCAGCATTGATTCGAAAAAATTGATAACAACAGATCTCTGTGTCCCTAAAATGAAGTAAATAACTGTCTTTGCACAGTTGAACAAATTTTTTTATTGAAAATCCAACACGCATAGCATGCGGGCAAATCCCAGGCTCAGTGCCATTGTGTGTAGGGGTTTGAAATGAGAGGAGTGATTTTTTTTTTCTTGTTCCGCATTCATCATGTCATCAGATAGCACACCAAGGTACGCAAACTAAAGAGGTACATGTAAGCTAACAAAAACCTCCGTCTCACACAGAACACCACATAGCAACCTTCTTCTTGGCTGCTGAGAACCCGGTCTGAATTCACTAACTGCCACTGATGAAATGTGTCTGGTGCAGGTGTCAATGATGCAAGCCCATTTGTTTTCTGGGTTTTGTAATCATAGCAAATGACTTTGATTCGCTCTGAAACTCTCAGGCATTGTTTAGAGGATATTAATGGATTGTTTCCAATTTGCTGTCATTTGAAGTGATTTTCGTTTTTAACCAATTCCTTTAATTCAATCTCCAGTGGGGTGTAACACAAAGATTTACGATTGATTAAAAGTTACGATTGATTTTTTCTCTGTAGCCTCATTTGAAAACCAGGTACAGTCATGGATTAGGATTTGGATATGATTAAGAATAGGGTTAGGGTTAGGATTAAGATCATCAACTTTGGAGCACCCTGTCAATGATGAGGATATCGAGAAAAAATCAATCGTAACTGTTAATCAATCGTAAGTCTTTGTGTTACACCCCACAGTAAAAGCAGCTCATGAACTTTTCTGAAAGAAATGAAAAGATTTCATCCAGGATGTAGTCAAAACTATAGCACAGTGTGGCAATCCCTTCACAATAGCTATTTAAAATGGAGGATTGATTCAAAAGTTTAGCTTGGCCTCTCTCTCTCTAAAGAAGAATTAGCCCTTGTGCTCACTTGTTCCCAAACTGGGGTTCCAAGTTTCTATGAATAAACTTAAGTTTCAAGTACAGCTATATACATTAGAAAAAGCTGTTCCATTCAAAATCTCTACTTTCTCATAAATGCACTGTCAAAAAAAAATATTTTGACAAAGATATCACTGGTTTTGATAAATATATGTTCATCACATAAAAACAAAGAAATAAACATTATTAAATAAAGATGTTCAGTAATGAATTAGTGTCTCACTCACATACACATTAGCAACCACAAATAACATGAATTGTTTGCAACGACTTTCGAATGAAATTATTGTTTTAACGATTCACAAAATCTGTCATCGCATTAATTTACGACACATACGTTGTTAATCAACACATTCATTGATTGAGATACACGCATTTCACTGTAGCAATAAATAAGCTTGGTATGTAAATTATTCAAAATGATAATGAATTCAGTAAGATCACATTGCACTCAACATACATGTACTATTGCTTCATTTGAAATAAAATATGCCAATATTGAACATAAAACAAAGCAGAGTTGGACTTCGGCAAAACTTACAACTTGATCAACATGAATAGAAAGTTAAATTTACATGTAGATACATTTGCGTACGTAGTTTTGCCATTTCACTGCCACCAAGAATTATCTATAGATTTTTATATGGCAAACGTTTTAAAAGTTCTAGTTTTATCTTTTTTTTCCTTCTATTTTTTCGATATGCATGGTATATTAAATTGAATCCTCGAAGGGAAAGAAGTGATAATGAACATACCTCAGGCGCTTCCTGCTTTTGATTGCTGAGGAATATCTTGTTGTAAAGGGCGTCTATTGAGTTGCTTGCATCGCAACGGTCAAAACAATGTCCGTCAAGTACTTCTAGGGTTTGGAGCACTCTGGATATCGTATGGCCTGGGAAGGACAAAACACAAGAATACAAATTGACATGATGTAAGATGTCACCAAATCGTCTCTGACTCATGATGACTTCATGGACAACCCTTCCTCAGTTCTCAAATCTTTCTCCTGTAACATCCATTCTCTCCCGTAAAAAATAAAAATTCAACAATATGCTTCTCTGAATAATAATACCATCAACTTCCAACTGCACCCTTGAAATATAGTTTTCCTGCAGCAGATTATTAGCACTTTTTTAAAAGACCATTTCCACTCTACTACCTTCAACAAGACCTTGTTTCCACAAGTGCTGTTCTGATTCTTAATGGTCTAACATCTGTCCTACCACATCCCCTTCACCCCTATGCAATGGTTGCCAGATGAGGCTTACCTCCAGCACAAATGATGGCATTTATCAGAAAATCATCTCTGCTCTTCAACTTTTATTCTGCTCCCAATCTTGATGCCCTACCATCTGGCTTACCACACCCCTCTACCCTAAAACTTTGGTTGTTATATGAGGCTTACCTGCTGCGGATTCTTGGCATTTATCAGAAGACCATCTGACCTCAGCTCTCCTACTTCTCATCTTTATTTGGTTTTCAGCCAAACGGATGCTGCTGCGAATCTGAAATAAAAAGAAATTGTATTGAAATGTTAGGGTTGAGAAACTATAAATCTCAAACTAGATATAAAGTACATGTATATGGACATGGTAATGATGTCTGAACAATGTAAATTCAGCAAATTTAAGAGTATTAGAGTATTATACATTTGTACATACACTCCAAAAGAACAGGCAAAAACAATGTTTATTTCAAAATCAAGAATATTGAAGGATAAAAAGGGATTTTTTACCATATGAATGGCCTGAATTTATAATCTTCATAAACTGCCCTACTTCAATTATTACATAAGAAAGCATCATGTTCCTTGTTAAGGTAAGGTAAATGGGTACCGGTAGGAAGTAATTCCCTGAATGCCTAAAGCGCCCTCTATTAAGGCAGGTAATAATATTAACTGTGTCACTGAATAGTTTACTAGATAGTCGGTGCATTATAAATGCTTAATATTATTATTATTATTATATTAGGCTTAACATTCCTTTGTAACCCAGGGCAACAGAATTATCCTCTTTCCTACACGATTGATACTAATCCATGAAAATAAAAGAGATTATCATTTCTCCTTTTCCGCACACATGGTGTACTTCTGCATAGACAACACCGTAGGAGGACATGGAAGAATGATACATTGTATATAGTTCTTTCTCTGACAGACAGACATATGCATAGCCTGATCAACAAACATACAAACACAGATGGACAAACCTACCTGGGCCACTTAACACAGAGGCTTGTAATCAATTACAAATATAAAAGCTGGCTCTTGGTCAGTTTTTTTAAAACCAAAAAGATATTGATTGGCCATTTCCATTACATGTGTATTTTCCAATTAACTGCAAAGATTTGTGTTGGAAGGTCCCTGGTGATTCTGCATGGAAACACTACCTGGCAATGACACCAGTGATATTGGACACAGAAGAATGTTTAAGGATGAAACAGACATGCTGTAGTTCTTGCTCTCAAAGAGCAGCACACAGACATAAACATACCCCGATCAAAAAACAAACAGACAAACACATAGGCGCCTTACCAAAAGATAAAGCCACGGCCACCTGCGTCAACGCTGCACAGCGGGATTATAAGCCAGATATACCATTTCCCTAATATTTTTCTATTGAGTTAATAGGAGGGGATTAGTAAATCCGGTTTAAAGCGCCACTATGCAGTGTTCACACAGCAGGGCGCGTCTTTATCTTTTTGTAAGTTGCCATACTGATGGACCAACTTGGAGATTCCGCATGGCCAGATTACCAGGTAGAAGCATCAGAGATGGGGGATGCAGAAGGATGTCTTCCGGTGACCCAGATAAGCTGTAGTTCATGCTCTGAACCGATTGGATCAATAGCTAAACCCCCACAAACTTTGATCAACAAACAAATAGAAAGGACAGACTAACCCCACGGCTCTGTATGGGCACACTACCAGGAAGGGGTAGAAGGACACTTGCAAAAATCATGTACGATAGGAGACATAGAAGGATGTCTAAGGTAAACCTGGCATGCTGTAGCTCTTGCTCTCACAATACAGACAGAGAGGCAGAGAGACATAAACATACTGGCCCATATTCTGATAGCCTGGTTTAGCTTAACCCAGGGTTAAGGGTAGTTTAACTCTAGACTAACTCCTCAATTTAACCCTGGGTTAAATTTTCATATTCTGATAGCAAAGTTTAGCTTAACCCAGGGTTAAGTATGGTAATAAATCCTCCAAAATTTATACTACCCCAGGGAGTAGTTTAAGCCTGGTTTAATTTTTGGGCATCGTCGTTACTACAGCCATTTGCACCTTAAAAACAACACAATTAAAGTTAACTTTTGTGATAACGGGGCGGGGGAGGATTATAAAAACAATTTAAAAATGAAAAATAATCCAGATTGATTAATCTGTCATGATAAAATACGTCCAATCCTCAATACTAAATGGATGCATTACCTGACAAAAATAAAATAAAAAAATCATCAATCAACCAAACCTGCCCCGCCCCTAGACCTGCGCGGTGCGCACGATTGGCAAGGCGCGTATTGCATTGTTGCATGAGGTGCGTTGCACTGCTGCGCGACCCTGACCTGGGAGCGCAGCTCGAGATGAGCTCTACTGAGCATGCGTAATGTGTTTAACCCAGGGTTAAATGGAAATCTTGGGTTTTGTTAAACTAGGCTATCAGAATACCAATAGGACTTAATCCAGAGGTGCGGGTTAGGTGTGGATTAGTTAACCTAGGGTTAACTTTAGCCCAGGGTTAACTTTTACTGCTATCGGAATATGGGCCACTGTGATCAACAAACAGACAGGAAAAAATCGCTGGATAGTTCTGCATGGAAACACTACTGGAAAGAGGCAGCAGCGACAGGGACATGGAAGGATGTCCAAGGGCGACCCTGGCATGCCATCGTTCTTGCTCTCACAGACAGACAAACAAACATACAAATGACACAATGAACAGATAAACTAAAGAACAGGCTCACCTGATGGTTCTGCATGGACACACTTCCAGGAAGAGGCAGCAGCAACGGAGGACACAGAAGGATTTGTAAGGGTGACCTACGCACGCTATAGTTCTTGCTCTCACAGAAAGACATAAAATTATCATGATCAACAAAGAGACACACTCACCTGATAGTTCTGCATAGGAACACTACCAGGCAGAGGCAGCAGCGACAGGGGACACGGAAGGATGTTTAAGGGTGAACCTGGCACGCTGTAGTTCTTGCTCTCACAGACGGACAGAAATACATACACATGACACAATGAACAGACATACTAAAGGACAGACTCACCTGATGGTTCTGCATGGACACACTTCCAGGAAGAGGTAGCAGTGACGGGGGACACGGAAGGATGTCCAAGGGCGAACCTGGCACGCTGTAGTTCTTACTCTCACCCAGGTTGATCCACACCAATGCACTTGGACAGCGCAGGGTGACCGCCTGCAGGATACAGCTCAGGCCCAGGATGATCGAATGGTGCTGAGGACAGCTTCGGAACTCTGCCAGGATACTGGCAAGCGCATGCTGGGAATGCGATTGGGTGTTAGGTGGCATCTGGACACTGGGGATACAGAAGCAAGAGACAGTATTTGGCTTATGCATAATTGAAACCAGAAGGACAGTTTTATTTTGACATGTAGTGCATACTAGCCAACTTTCTATAGCAAAAATTAAGAATCTCTCAGAAATATACAGGAACCCAGGGATATAACATGAAATTGGAGGTTAAAATTCAGCAGAACATTTCAACTTGGTCAGATCGATTTTGATGAGGAAATCAAGATTTTCAAATAAATACAGTACAATGTACAATGTAGTCTGGAACTTTGGAACCCAGTACTTCAGTACTTTTCTTGATTCACAATACAAAGTGATGAAAATCAATATAAGGGGCACAGTGGCCATGAGCCTTTCAAGTTTTAACTCCCATTATTTAATTACCAAGCCATTCAATGCGCATCATCAACATTTCAATCAGACAGCTAAAAGGTCTAAGTGGAGCCCTATCTTATGGAAAATATCAACAGGTAAAGGGTGTATTTTTCCGAATTGCAAGCCCAGGCAAATGAAACAAATTTGCCCAATGCAAAAAATACAGTCTAGCCAACTCTGTGAATAGTGGGTATCAACATGGAACATTTTATTTTCTACTGCTTTTTTAGGCAAGCACATTACAAAATATAATGTGTCATATTAAAAGCTACTTAAATGGAGTGGAGAGACTCTCTCTTTATATGGAAGGCTGTAAATTCCTTAGTTTGCGAGTGTTGGCAGCTCAGTGAGATACACCCTTGAGAAGGCTTACTTGCTAGAAGTATTGAGATGAGGGGAATGTGGTCTGGGCTCTGAGCACATGGACGTCAGACGTCTAGCACAGACGTAGGCAAGACGGCGAGAAAGCATCTGACTTTTCAGAAACTCTTCCAGATACTGAAATGATAGGAAGTGTTAAAAAAACTTAGACTACACGTATGACAAGACATGTAGAAAACATTCCTGTGAACTTTCACACTGATGCAATTGTAGCTCCTTGACTTATCATAACAAAATGTTCATGTACATGCACAGTCGTCCTCAAAATTCTTCATACCCCTGTGATCTTTTATTAGGTTTTTTGAGTCATGCTTTTATCTAGTGTTTGGTCAGATTTTCTGGTGGTTAGTTTCCTACCAACAACTGAACAATGAAAAATTCTTGGGGCATTTTGTTGACAGGTTGACAATAAACACAATGTTCATAAGTATCTCTACCCTTGGGATACTCATTCCAATGCTTATTTAATAACAATGATGTTGGTATATCGGCACTTAGTCTTAAAGGGGAAGTTCACCCTGGAATTTTATTGGTTTTAAAAAATGCAGAAAAATAAAAGAAAAATATTAGTAAAAGTTTGAAGAAAATCGACCAAAAAATAGCAAAGTTATGAATATGTAAAATTTTTATTCTGTGACGTCACGTGCGAGCAGCTCTCCCATGTGTTGTGTATGTAAATTCTATAAATTTGTCTTTTTTCATGGTTCTTGATAAAGGAATGGGTCAATTTGATAGAGGCATGTTTATGAACATATGTTTGATGATATATCGACCGCACAGATGACATAATTAATTTTCTTTTCAAAAAAATGGAATTTACACTACATAACACATAGGAGAACTGCTCGCACGTGACGTCACAGAATCAAAACTTTGAACATTCATAACTTCATTATTTGTTGGTCGATTTTCTCCAAACCTTCACTCATATTTTTCTTTTATTTTTCTGCATTTTTTAAAACCAACAAAATTCCAGGGTGAACTTCCCCTTTAACCCATTTTTACAATGCCCGTTTGGTCGACGTCCCATGTCACACATTCTAATTCCATTTTGTCTACTACCAGTTTGTCTAAATACCTTTTGGTCTAACTGCCACTCTACTTGTTTACTATTTCGTTTGATTCCTATTGTCTACTCTAATGTAAATTACGTCATAATGTCCACTTGGTCTACAGTACCGACCTAAAGTTAAACTCAGAAAAACCTTACACACAAAGCGAATGGAAGGTTTGAGGGAGTGTGTAAACAGGTAACATTAACTTTAGGGCGGTACTGTACACTACTTCGTGTAACAAACTGGTAATTGACGAATTATTCATTTGGGAATTCAACAAAAAAGCAATTAGACCAAAAGGTATTCAGACAAATTTGCAATTAGACCATGTGATCATTAGACCAAATGAGACTTAGACAAAGTATGTATTAAACCCAAGCAGAAATCACATCAAATTTTAGAAGACCAAATAGTTCTACCCCACGGGGACAATCACAGAATTGGAACAACTGCTGTTAGACCAATTGGATATAAACCTAATGCACAATGACAAAAAACACTCATAAACATGCTCATACCTGAACTACAAAAGGGAGTAGAAACCTGAGCGTGCTGTCATCATTTGTGTTGACTTTCTCCAAGGTGTCTACAAGCCATGAAAGGTAGTCATGACATTCCAACATTCCCTCCTAAATTGATTGAATCAATTTGAAAGAGAGGTTTTATTATCATTTTATCACAGCTGGTGACAGCTGGTGGTGGCTAAATTGCAAAAGATTTACAACATAAAATCCTTTCTACATTCTTTTTGAAAAACATAGATATGTTCATAAGCTGAACATTCATTAAATGCACTGAAACCAAAGGCACTGAGCGTCGAACACAGGCGAATTAAAGTGAATTTGCACAGCGCCATATACAGAGTCTAGCCAACGCCGTGAACAGTAATGTCAACGTGACGTTTGATAATGACTGAATCAGAGAAGGCTCGACTCTCTCGATGGCACGGTGCAAATTCGCTTAGTTTGACACACAGTGAAATATCCCCTTTAACCCTTAAGCACCTAGAAACTGTGTGAAATGTGTTAGCTTACTCCCTAACGGAAATGATTTTGCTGTGTTTCCATCAGGGTGTTTCAGTAAGAAATAGTTCTAAAACATTGATTTATGTGGAGAATCGGACAGCACACATCTCATGGAGTTAGCACAAAAAATATGGGCATGTTTGATCACAAATTTTTGATATTATCATGACTAAAGCGTGCTTGAAACAGGGGCAGTTTTGGGTGGTTTAGTGAGCAAGCTGACGGGCGGACTCGGGCGGTTTAGGTGCTTAAGGGTTAATGTCTTACCTGATATAAATATCTGGCCAACTCCGTAGTGTACTGCCACAGCTTGACACATTTCTCCAGCTCGATGGTGCTGCCCCCCATCGCCCCCGCCCCCATGCCCATCGACCCCATCCCACCACCAAGCATGGATGGGCCAGTCGATGAGGACTGTTTTGTGGCTGCTGCCGCCGCCTGCTGAGCGGAAACCAGGGATGCTGTGTTATTGTATTCCACTATCTTGTCCAGCTGACCCTTGAGGAATTTGGTGATGATTAGACACCAATCTGTAATAAAAATGATAATGGTAGAATTCTTTAAATTGGAATTTGGTGATGATCGGACACCAATCTGTAATAATAATGATAATAGTACAATTCTTTAAAAGGGAATTATCCCCTCAGAGAAATTTAGCTTCAGTGAATGGAGACAAACCCCCAAAACATATTGGGAAAGTTTCAGACAAATCAGGCAATGAATAAGAGAGATATGAATTTTTAGATCACTTATGATATGGAGATCCTCCAATTGGCAACGCGACCATGATGTGTGATGTAATGCAGGGAGATCCTTCCCATATCTATTGTACACATTGTACTAAAATCCTCTTTTTTCTTGATTCTAAAGGGAGAATAAAGAATCTTTTTATGGGATGACTTGTAAATTATATATGAAAGTCATAATATATCATGAAAAGAAAAGCTGTTCTATCATTAGAATGAAAATAAAGAGATATTTTGAATAGTTTTTGTGCACACCATATGGGGAGTTCTCCCTTTTTGACATCACAAATGGTGACCGCGTTGCCAAAGGGAGATTTCCTATGTCATTAGAGATCTCAATATTCAAATACTCATAACTTTCTTTATATCATTTATCCGATTTTCACCAAATCTTCACTAATGTGCTTATTTGATTTTTCTGCATCCACAGTAAGCCAACTATCTACAAAGGGACAATTCTCCTTTAAATTGGAATTTGGTGATGATCAGACACCAATCTGTAACAAAAATGATAATAGTACATTTGGAATTTGGTGATGATCAGACACCAATCTGTAATAATAATGATAATGGTAGAATTCTTAAAAATTACATAACACCGGTCTGTACAAGTGAGAAATTTGGGGTGAAAAAAAAACAGAGAGAGAGAGCATTGTTGAAACAATATTTGTATTAACCCGTTGGGGACTGAGCCCGAATATATTCGGGCTGAGGTCTATGGGAAATGTGTGTTATAGCCAAATCAGCTCGTCTCCAACAGGTTAAAAAAAAAAACCTGTGGCCATGATTTTAAATCTTAAGGGGGCAACTTCCCTCCCACCACCCCAAACTTGGCCACTCAAAGAAGGTCAAATAGAACTCCAGCCTCCCCCCCCCCAAAAAAAAACAACAAAAAAAACATCACCTCTTAAATAGCCAATTCAGAATATATGTACATGAAGGGTTAAATGAAAAGCTGCTGTCCATTTACATTTTTAAATAATGTTCTATTTGAATAAATCAATTTGTTGGCAATGTTCTCTTCTAACCCGTTTATAATCAGATATATAACCATATGGCACCCACCCAATACATTGCGCACTTCTCCCCAAAGCCGCATTAATGACTTAAACAAAAATAAAAAAATCCTGTTTGTAGTAAATCTGAGAAATGGTCTGGAACATTTTACATGTATGCAGGCTGGGGTAAACCATATGGCGTCTCTTGTTGCCACTTATCTACTACCTCATCATTAAAAAATATCTATGCTTTTACATTGAATATACATAAAATGTGATCAACGTGCAATGTACTACATGAGCGTGCATGAACATGTGCAGCATCGACTGTTTACAAAGCATCAAGTGAACATTGCAATAAAATCCATTAAAAAGGCCTGTGCTGTGCATTACCATAAAAATGGCTAATAATGTCAACTACTAGTTAAAGGGAATCTACTCAAATTTGTACAAAGTATACCTAAAAAGAAAAATAACTATCATTTTATCATATTTAACAGTGGCTGCCAAAAAATTATACATACATAATTATATAATAATAATTATATATACATGTATCTGTGTAAAGGAGTCAGTGCTTCATGATAAAGCAGTGGTGTCCCAGAAAACATCCACATAATTCATTTTATTTTTGGTACATATACCCATTAGTGAGTTAAGAAAGAGTGGAGAATGTACACTGGACATTATTAACTTAGCAAAGGACACTTTTAATTCACACATACACCCTGTAAACAACCCTCTCAATTGATTGATAACAAATAATTAAAAACATCTCCTTTGCCTCAAGTTCTAATGATAGTATAATAGTCTCTTCCCCCATGATTAAATTCTGTGATTCACGCATTACATGTTATCCAATGAAAGAGAAAATTTAAGTGAAAAGTGTACATATATAATGTTCATAAACATGCATGCCATCACATATCTTGGTTGCATTGCCAATGGGAAGATCTCCATCATAAGGGATCTCAACGTTCAGAGGTTGATAACCATTCTAAGTACAGTGTAATTATCATTTTTTCTCAAACTTTCATTGATCCGCTACTTTGACTTTTCTGTTTATACAGTTAAGCTTGTTCCTTGGGTTTCATTCTCCTTTATGGATATTTTTCTTTAATTCAAAATTAAAAAGAAAAAAGAAAAACAATGATTTAATGCTTTTTCTTCTTTAAAAAAAAATTGTTTTGTTTTGTGTTTTGTTTGTTTGTTTGTTTGTTTGTTTTTTGACAAATCAATGAATTTTTTATTTAAATCTGAAAAATATTAAGCAGGGGATTTGAATCCTGTATCTTGTGATGTATTCACCTAAGTATTTAACTACATGTACAAACCTTGGGATGGGTCATTGGGTTGTCTCTTCTTCATCTTTGTCTCAGAGATAGCAGCCTGGTTGGCAGCCATCATCTTCAGATACCAGGCTGCTCGGATCATTGGCATGTTGCTCTCACATAGCGTCACAAAGATGTCCTCCTTCCGATGGAACACCGGCACCTGATGAAAATAATGATGACAATAATAATAGCAAAAGTGAAGATGGTGATGGTGAAAGATGATATTCTTCTTTTCGGGTAACTACATTATTACACCAGTCCAGTGTTGTACACAGGACTTTGCTCTGGGGTTATCAAAGATGATGAGAATGATGATAGTGGGGATGATGATGATGATGATGGTGGTGGTGGTGGTGGTGGTGGTGGTGATTGTGATGATGATGATGGTGGTGGTGTTGAGGGTGATGGTGATGGTGCTGAAGATAATGACGATGATGATGACGATAATGATTCTGAAAATGATGATGATGGTGATTATGATGATGATAATATGATGGTCATGGTGGTGGTGATCATGATGATGGTGATGATGTTGATGATGATGACGATGATGATGATTGTGTTGATGATAGTGATGATGATGATAGTGGTGGTGATGATGGTGGTAGTGGTAATCCTGGGGAGCATTTCATCAAAGGACTTGTCAATGTTTTATCCGACAAGCTGTTATAAGCTTCTGAAATGCTTGCATCTGATTGGCTGAGAGCAAATTTGTCGGATAAAATGTCCGACAAGTCCTTTGATGAAATGCCCTCCAGGTGATGGTGGTGATAATGATGGTGATGTAAAGTTGTTGATGATGGTAATGATGTTGGTGATGGTTATGTTGGTGGTGGTGATGGTGATGATAAATACGTTGATGATGATAATACTTGTGATGGTGGCGATGATGACGCCTTTATTATTCGGTAATTTTTTTCCCTTTTTCTTGGGGTGGGGAGAGGTGTGAGCAGAAGTCACTAGGGGAGAAGGGGAAAGGTGGTAAAAAAATATATATATTTACCTTCTTTGTGAGTTGATTTAGAGATTTATTTCCAGCAAGGTCGTGAAACCATGATTGCACTTGGCCTTTGGACTTGTTGGCTGCGACCTGTCGAAGAAAGTGGTTCAGATACATTAAACCTCTTTAAAAGTTCAAGAAGGTTACATGTACTTTAGAGTGAATGCCTAGGGCATTTTCATACCTGTATATTTCATTTCTTTTGGTTCAGTGCCAAATTATAATGAACATGTATTATGTAGCTTAAGTAAAGGCAATGTACACGTAATTAACTCTTTTAAAGTTAAATTCAATAAATCAAGAAACTGAATAATACCACATGAAAGCATAAAATTTTCAAAACATTATTAATTAATCCCACCCCCCCCAAAAAAAAAAAAAAAAAAAAAAAAACATCAGACAGATTAAGATTAACCAGTATGTAAACATAAAGGCCCGAATTCACAAAGGAGGATTCTGCAAAACCCACAGATCCGTGGGTTTTTTAATCAACGGCTCCATGGATCCACCAGTTTATGATTCACCAACAGTAGACCCAAATTATGACGTATTATGACGCTGTGGATCTGGGGATTCAGTCGAGTCCACCTTTGTGAATACCAAATTGAAAATCCAAGGTCCAACCCTAGGTTAAACCCAGGGTTGAAACCATGGATTTTGCAGAATCCAACTTTGTGAATTCGGGCCAAAGAGAATATCACAAATAATGGGTTCAGCTCTTCATTTCCACCTGTATATTGTTCCAGTGTTCTAGACTAAAGCATGCCCAAGTACGGTATGATAAAACAACATACATACATGTACATGTACAGACTTTTTGTGTATAATTGCTGGCTTGCAATAAATCAACAAATCAAGGGGCCTGTTTCACAGAGATTTAAATGTAAGTTGGTCTAAAATGTTCACTGTTACAAATTTAGAGTGGATCCGAGCAGTGTTTCAAAAAGAGTAAAGGATGGCTTAAAGTCACACTTATTAATCTTGATCAGACCGATGAGATGATGCTTATACTGCACACAAATGGGAATTCAAATGCAACTTCAACCCTCACCCTCCCCCCTCCCCCCCCCCTCCCCCCACCCCCCCCCCTCCCTGGAGGGCATTTCATGAAAGGACTTGTCGCACGTTTTATCAGACAAACTGTTACAAGCTACTGAAAATGCTTGCATCTGATTGGCTGAGAGCAAATTTGTCGGATAAAACGTCTGATAAGTCCTTTGTTGAAATGCCCCCCTGGTTGTTTGAATGTACTTGTAAGACGTAATGTCATTGCTACATGTTGTTTTCCCACTATCATGGTCCCTTGAGCATGATCCGGCCAATGAGGTGAGAGTACCTTGAGCAAATCGGAACTACGTGTAAAAGGCCCAGATAAAATTGATTGCAATACGTGTGGCAGACTATGTATATCTATATTGCTGGCAGTAGGACTACATGTATGTAAAGTACATGTATAACATAGCCACATTGCCAAAACACCGCAGACCAACCACAAACTTGCCAATCATTTGCTATCTTTTGCTTTGTCTGTTGTCGGCAAGCAGAAAAATCAACACCGTGATGCAGAACGTATATGGTGCATGTGTGCTGGTTTAGCCACAGTGACAAATATTTTCCTGGAACTCCGGGAAATAAAGCTCTGCTAAGCTCAAAATATATAAAAATAAGTAAAATGGTTTGGTAAATGAATAAAGCAATAATTTGACTATCCTTGATCAGAAACAAAATGTCTCTATGTACTGAAACTCTCTAAAACAAGCTGATGGGCCAACAATGCTAATTGTGTAAAATTTCCAGTTCAATATAAGGCTATTTAATGAAAATATTTTTAAAAAGTCATGAAATTATCGCATTGCAGATATCCCCAACTAGTCTAAAGATCACAAAAATATTGGTTCAGACAGTTAAACGTTTTATGTCTGAACATGCTGTTTTTAGGTCTGAAAGTCAGACTTGCTTACAGTCGAGTGCATTTAAACTTTTACTGGTATGTCTCGTCGGTTTATATCCACTTGGTCTAACAGCAGTTGGTCTTATTCTCTGCTTGTCTATTACCACATGGGCTCCTCTTTATCTCTCATGTGGGTATGGCCATCGGGTTGGGTCAAAAAGTGTGACATCTCAGCATAACTCAAACTACAAAATGATATATGTTTTAAGCATGTCGGCATTACATTAGTATCATGACCCTAAATGTCCTTGGAAAATATGGGCCATTTAGACTAAATTTTGATGAAGTTAATTGAACAAAATATGCAATAACTATGTTACATGGACTTCATGTCCATGTAACATAGTTATTGTGATATTTGGTCATAACACTCAAATTCCACCAGCTATATTGACCAAAATGTGATAAAATATGCATATTGACTTGATTAATCAGTTAGCCAAATATCTCAAGTATCGGGTGCTCGGCTTAATTTTTAAGAGAAAATTAAAAAATGTATCACTATGTGACAGAAGTCCATCAAATGTCACAAAACGTAACGTAGTAAAGGACTTGATGTCCATGTAACGTAGTGAAACAAAAACTCTGCTAATGACATCATTGATGAAAGTCCTGAGTAAATTTTAATAAGAAATAACATCCCCTGTACTGACAGTAATCAAAATAAATCCTTTATTTTGTATAAAACATAATACAAGTGTTGCCATAATAGAATATAAAATAACTATGTTACATGGACATCGCGAAGTCCATGTCACGTAGTGATAGCTTATTGGAAATTTCAGGTACTCAGTGCCCACCTAGAAGAATGTAACTTTTTGAGGGTTGTAAGATCAAGCCCTAATTTGTATTGAGTAGCAAAATTGAAACCAAATAAGCTACTATTTTTAAATAAATGAATGTCAAGTGAAAAATTACCCCAACCCGATGGCCATACCCATATATCTCACTGTCTCCCTCTGACCTTGACATATGTGAAGCTCAAAATGGGGTAAGATGCACTTCAAAGGATAATAAAACAAGGGAAGTCAGAAAATTTGTGTTCAAAACAAACTGGAGAGTTGTCCACAAAATAGGCAATATTGAAGCAATTTGGCCAATTTGAGGATCCCCTAAGAAAATATGAGACAAACTTCCATAAATCTCCTATTTTATAACAGACTTTGATGAAACTTTTTTTTTTTAATTGCTCCTCTGCTTTTACTCTTTCCTAAAAGACTGTTCATCTCTTTGGGTTGGATACCCCTTTAATTTATTTTCAAAACTAGTGAGGGTTATAGCCTCACTCACGCCCAAGCCAAATTAACCCAGAATAAATCCTCGGTACATGTAGTGAATACTCAAGAGCTGCTCTTAGTTAAGTGTACATGTATTTGGCAACATGAATGCAGTATTAGATATTTACCAGAAAGAAATTGTCCTTTGAGATGGGTTGTCTTTTCCTGCTGGTATCTTGAAATGTGTTCAGTTTCTGTTTCTCTGCTACTATATTACTGAAATAGACACCAAACTGTGAATAAAAAAGAAAGAAAGAAAAAGAGAGAGAGAGAGGGGGGGGAGAGAGCGAGAGTAAAAACACATTAATTTTTTTGGATGATATTGACGACACATTGTTTTTGCCACTGCAGTTAAAGCTACATGTACTGTATACGCCATATATTTTCGCAATTTTGCTTCAAGATTTTGCAAGAGTATACAATTTGTATTTTCACAAATTTACAGTATTTGTATTCGCTTAGTACAGAAACATCAGGAAATGAAAATGTTTGCGTTCAGTAAGTCGCAAATTTGAGAAAATGAAACTACTGCGAAATATTCAGCACATACAGTACATGTACATGTAAGTATTAAAATGAACTTAATATTAGAGATAGAATAAATTGTATAAAATATAAAGAGAGTGAGAGAGAGGAAACGTACATGAATCAACATTGATAACTACATTTGTACATGTAATTGTCTTTTTCATGGGAATTTTGCCAACTAATTAATATAGAATTATCATTATGTTTTCTCACACGATGGCTAAAAGTACAGTATGTGAACATCGACAAAGTCTAGTTCGAACACTTTGTGAGACAACAGATTCATCTGATCATAAATATTCTTTGTTTTCTACCATGATGATAACCATATGCTGTACTTATTGATTGAATATTGGACTAAAATAGACACCACACAAAAAAGGAGAAAAGGGAATCACTAGATTATTAGGCCTATGTGTTAGCACTGACATTGAATACCACTCTACAAAGAAAAAAAATCAATAAAAAATCAAAAGCATGTACATGTAAACAACATATTGCGATATTAGCCATTGCTTTTAATTCCACTTTAACAAAGATTAAAAGAGAGAGAGAGAGAGAGAGAAAGAAAAAAAATAGTGGCTAGACATTATTGGTTGGGCGTGCTTTCAAGGTCTGTGCGGGAAACCTTGAAAGAGACAAGATATTATTATGTTGTTGTACATAAATGTATCACAATAGAATGATGTAAATTCTGTTAAAAAGAAGAGCCCAGCTGGCAGTGCTACATACATGTATGGAATACAATATTGCATTGCTTTGAAGTTAACACCAAGCAGTAGCTCATTTTAAGAAAATATAAAGCGTCAAACTAAACAAAATGTGCCAATAATGCACTTTATAAAAGAGTAAAATGTTTATGGCTCAACATTAGTTTTTGAGCGTGCATTTAAGGTCTGTTCATGGAAAGTTCTAAGAGACAGGACATCGTTAAAATTAATATTGTCACATTAAAAATAATAAGGATTATATATTTTGTTATAGGGGAAGCCAGACATCTTGGTACTCCGCCAAAAGTAATTATAAGTGAGAAGATGAGAAAAGGTTGTTCGTACACATTACATTCCCGCTCAATATTAATGATAACGATAAAACAGTGAAGTTGATGAAATGCATTTATACCATTTATTGGTACAATGGTTTGCATTAATATTGAAATGGCAGACATCCAAGTGGCTCACATGTATACAAAAACAAATTACTTCCCTTGGGTAAAAAGTCCCCCCCCCCCCCAAAAAAAAAAAAAAAAAAAAAAAAAAAAAAAAAAAAATACAAACAAACACACAGACAAAACAAACAACAACAAAAACAAAAACAAAAACAAAAGCAAAAACAAAAAACAACAAAAACAAAAGCAAAAACAAAAACAGAATTATAATTTTTTGCTTAAATATCAAAATGAACCAATCTGGAACTACATGTACATGTAGTGGAAGATCTATCGTACATGTAGTAATGACTTCAGGGGAAAATGCAGAAATCCAATATTAAAAAACGTAATTGTATATACATAAATGTTCAAAATATGAAAAATTTCAAATTTATTTTTGGTACATGTATAAATAAACAAAGAATCTTTGGTACATGTATAAATAAACAAAGAATCAACTTCATGTACCATGTAGAGAGAATATGAGACATTCTGATGCGCAGGCTTAAGAATGTTCTTCATAAACACATCTTATCAGTCTATATTTCTGGTAGAAACCTGCATCTACTCTAAAAAATTATCAGAAGATATTAGAAGCTACTTTCTTTGGATTTGCAATTCCATTAGCAGATATTAGCTGCAAAATGTCATGTTTGCATGCATAATTTACTACTAATGAGACAGACTGTAGTTTGGGTACATTTTCAATCTAAAAACATGAGGGATTTGGCATGATCTTCTGGGATTATATTTCATACCTTGAAGCAAGACTTTTTACCAAATCTTTTAAATTTTTTAAGACAGGAAGAATTTTAATAAGTAAAAAGTAAAATTTAAATCAACTTTTTTTTTCTTCAAAATCTTTATGATCATTTTTGTTCAGATATATTCCACTACCATGACAGTATGTACATTTTGCAACTATTTGTAGGCAAGGTAAAAAAGAAAAAGAAAAAGAAAAAAAAAGAAAAGAAGATGTTGTGCCTACTTTTGTACAAGTGAAGAGAATCTCTGCCTGTAATGCTTTTTAATTAGCTTGAAGGTATCCTTATAACCTCCATGTACATGTATAAGTACAAATTTGACCCCCTCCCCTCGAAAAATACAATTAAACTATCACACTTTAGGTAGGCCTACATGATATTAAATACTTCATTTTAAGCTCCCGCTTATTCACTGGCCACCAGAACAAAAAATGACTACTTGATGTTAATTAAAGAATTCACTTCAAAAAGATACCAAATATGCCCACAAGCACATGAGTTTTCAACATATTATATGATTTATTTCTGTGCTTGTTGAATAATTGTAACAGTACCATGTGGTCTGATTGTACAACATGTGGCCTTTATCACTCGGATCCCCCACAGAAGGCAGGCACAAAACTCATGTGGCTTAGGTGTATGTCGTATTTTATTCAATGTCCTTTAGATTTTGGTATGAACAAGATCGGATCTGTTGTTTTCATTTTTTCTAATCATGATCAGGACTCAAGATTACTTTTAATGTTATTACTTACCTTATTTTTGTAGATGTTGCAGTTTTTGCCGGTCCCATACTATAAAAAAAGGAGAAGCAACAAAAAACAAATTGAGATATTTTGCAATGTACTTGTTGCAAAATATATGTCTTAATATCCTAACAATATGAAGTTTCTGCTAAAATATCATTTTACAATGGAAAGAAAGAAAGATCAAGTTGTACCTAACCAAACAATAGCTCCATTTACTATTTCTTTTAAACGGAAATCAATCCTGATATTACATTTGTATTAGTGCTTTTAATATTATAAGCAGAAGGATAAGAGAAGATAAGTAAAATTTTGATGGAAATCAGATCTAAAAAGAATGAAAATGTTATAATGACAACTTAAAAAGCAATTCTTTGAAGATTAATTGCAGGCAATTCTCCCATTGCAATTTGTCTTTGATACAAAAAGATTCCATGAAAATCTCATTTTTTTTTTTCCATGGCTCTTTAATGAAGTCATCTTCCTCTCTCTCTTTCTCAGTATTTCTGAAATCTGTATTTTTTCTCTTGCTGTCTGAGCAAGTCTGTTCTCACTCATATTTTTTAAGTATTCCATTTATCATAAATATTTCACTTTGTAAAGTACATGTAATATTCTGTGATTTACTAAGAAGGCCTGATGAAATTAATTATGCGTTGATTTACAAGATATTAGGTTAAATTAAAAAGAAAGCAGAAGGATAAGATAAGAAGATTTAAAAATGAAACTGTGATGGATATCAGATCTAAAAAGAATGAAAATGTTACGACAACTTGAAAAGATTAATTGCAGGCAGTTCTCCCATTGCAATTAGTCTTTTGATACAAAAAGATTCCATGAAAATCTCTTCTTTTTTTTCATGGCTCTTTAATGAGGGAATATCTCTCTCTCTCTCTCTCTTTCTCAGTATTTCTGAAATCTGTCTTTTTTCTCTTGCTGTCTGAGCAAGTCTGTTCTCACTCATATTTTTAATTATTCCCTTTATCATAAATATTAAACTTTGTAAAGTAATATTCTGTGATTTACTAAGAAGGCCTGATGAAATTAATTATGCATTGATTTGCAAGATATTAAGTTAAAAAGAAAGCAGAAGGGTAAGAGAAGAAGACTTAAAAATGAAACTGTGATGGATATCAGATCTAAAAAGAATGAAAATGTTACGACAACTTGAAAAGATTAACTGCAGGCAGTTCTGCAAATGCAATTTGTCTTTGATACAAAAAGATTCTATGAAAATCTCTTCTTTTTTTTTCATGGCTCTCTATTAATAAAGGAATCTCTCTCTCTCTCTCTCTCTCTCTTTCACTTTTTCTGAAATCTGTCTTTTTTCTCTTGCTGTCTGAGTACTGCTATTATTCATATTTAATTATTCCCATTAACATTACAAATATTCAATTTTGTAAAGAAATATTGTGCAATTTAGCCTTCATGCCCCAATATTTTAGAAGGTCTAATGAAATTAATTATGCGTTGATTTGCAAGATTTGTTTTTTAATATGAGAAAGAGGGTATTGCTGCCGCATGGTATCATTCACAGGTTGCAACAAACAGCTTTGCTATTGCCATAAAATGAATTTGATTCGCTCTAAAAATCTTCTTACTGTTTTTTAATTAAGCAATTTTCTTTGTTCAGGTTCTATCAGTCTACAAGATTTTTAGAACTAAAGAGAAAATTTCATATGACATAGTCATGATATAAGTTATAAGTTAGTCCTAATCTAAATTGGCCTGGAGGAATGAAAACCATTTGTGATTCAAACATTTTTAAATGAAAATTATTTTGAAATCAAAGGAGGTATGTAGGGATGATCAATATTTTACAGGGCATAAACATTATTATCGATATTACATGTATAACATTTAAATTAAAGCTTGAAAATATAAACTCACCTCGTTAGAGACACTATTAGGGGGCCCATTGATGAATCCCTGTTTGACGTTGACAGTGGTCAGTTTATCCTAAAAGAGAGAGGGAGGCGACAACAACAAAAAAATACAAATTTAGGCAAGGTTGTTAAATACAAATATTCTGACAGAGCTCAAAAAGATCTCAAGCATTGTTGAACATTGTATAAAGTGTGTCCCACAAAAAATGCTAATGGCACTTTAGATGGGTATAATATTAAAACTACAGTATTATCTCTAAACCCTCAAAGTACAATTCCTTTTCTGCAACTGGATGAAACTTTTTTTGATATGCTTTAATAACCACAAAGATATGAGCATTTTTTCATCACACAACAGGAAACCTCTCCATCCAAGTTTTGCATTAAGTAGTACCGGGTATATCGAATAAAGGAAATCCAAGTTTAATCATTAATAATTTGAAAAAATATCAGTAGTGATTATGAAATTTATATCACAGGGCGCTACAAACCTACTTGCCCGTTTGCCCGGGGCAAGTGAAAACCACTGGCGGGCAAGTAAAGATCAATTTCACTTGCCCGATCGGGCAAGCCATAATTTAAGAGCACGATATAACTGTATGTGCGACATTTCACCTCAAAAACACAACAAAATATGTGTTTATGAATACGAATCAGACAAAATATCACACAGAAAATGCCTATAATCTTGTATGCAATCTCCCTATACGCTCATCGTTTATGGACTCTTATTAGGCCTCAGATGGTAGTTGCTATTAAGAATAAAATCATGATTAGGGTCTAAACAAAGAAAATGAAAAGAAAATATGGGCAAGTGTCTTTTTCTTGTGGGCAAGCAAAACCAAAGTTCACTTGCCCAACAGGGCAAGCGAAAAATAATTTTTTTGTAGAGGCCTGTATCACTGTTAATTACAACTCATTACCATTCTAATTATACCTCTCTTAGCTCACCAATATCATGCATCGCTGAACCCCATTGTTCTGAAAAAGTCTGGCAAAATTGTGAGCGTTCACTTTCATGCTCCTTGAGATGCGTTATTCAAATGTGCCTAAAAGAAAACCCAACTTTGATCATTAATGAGCGTGAAAGTGAACCACTCAAAATTTTGCAAGACATATTTAAAACAATGGGGTTCAATGATACATGATATTGGTGAGCTGAGAGATGCATCATTAAAATGGTAATGAGTTGCACTTTACAGTGATATAAATTTCATAATTACTACTGAAATATTTTTTAAAGTATTAATGATCAAACTTGGGTTTGTGTTATTCAATTACATCTGGTACTACTTAATACAAACTTGGATGGAGAGGTTTCCTGGTGTGTAATGATAATATGCTCACATCTTTGTGATTCTTAGACCATATCACATAAAATGTCATCCAGATGTAGAAAAGAAATTGTAGTTCACAGGTGTAAAGATATAACTAATATAATATTGTAATTCTTATATTATACCCATCCAGAGTGTTATTAGCATTTTTGGGGGGGACACAGTGTATAGATCTACTGTTGATAGTTAATTGTAACTGAATTATTTGAAGACGCTATTTGTTGTCTTTTCTTGGATCATCGCTGTCTCCGTGCTGATTGCCATTCCTGTTTTCTTACTGGTTGAGCACATCAGAAAAATTCTCATTCTTTCCAATCATGTTCCTTGTACCTTGCACCTTGTAGAAATAATCCCAAAAGCAGCTCGCTGGGGAAGCTAAACTGGGATGTCAAAGTTTGGCGGTGTCGATGGTTGGTGGTGGGCATCCAAGATAATATGCATGTGTAGTACCTCATATACATTTATAAACTGACTACACATGATGTGCGAGTAAAAACTTTGATGAGGTTGACAATCATCCTGGAACCAACAGGGGGGCGTAACCCTCACTCCCAACTCGGTTAGGTTAACTTATCTTCCCGAGGTTTTGCTCCCCATGGCCGAGTCCTTTCCCGTCCCTCAATTTTCGCTGATTATTGACATTCCATTTTCATCTTGATTACTCTTATTTTCCAGTTCCATTTTCCATACTTTAAAAAAACTACATAGAAATATAGGAGGGCTTCAATACAGAGTCAATATCTATTGCAAAAAATAGAAAAACCTTAGCAGCTTGGCTAGTGGAAAAACCAATGGACCAAGAGGCAAGATGTCAAACCTGCCACCTAGTCGAGGTCAATACTAAGTATTTACATCGTCTGGTTATGAGAAACAAAATTTACAGTTACATTATTAAAAATATTAGGCCTAACTGGTAGACGTTAGACTTTTTCTACACTTCAAAATTCACACTTTTTTTGCACAGAAACAGCAAGTCTCACATCACGATAATTTAATTCATTAACAATCGATCACACAAAGAAAGCAAGTACCGTACACCGCCCGGTTATCGAGGTAAATCAAGGTTTTCGGGACATAACTTCACAACCAAATAATATCTCAGAAAGAATTACCTATCAACCGACGGCAAAAATGCTGGGCAATAAAACTCACGCAATATTCCAAGGCTTGAGACTCATTAATTGATCACAAATACGACGAATTTGAGAGGAAATTTCCCGCCCCATTCCCGAGGTAAACTAACCAAATATCGAGGTATACAGGAATGGCGCTGATCAGCTGGATCTATTTACTTGAGATCAGTGCGCGATTTATTGGGGACCTTAATCCAGGGCATGCACCGTTCGGCGGCCCGTCGGTTTTATTGGGGACGGGGTTCTTTTCTGTGAATTTTTTCTCTTTTATTACTTCATTCATCTTTGACAATGGAGATAATAATAATATGAAGTGTATATTTCAAAAACAAAAAAAGATAGTTGGCCTTAGTCCACAATTGTACCGAACCCTTTTGTATATATATTTACATAGTTGAATATATTATTTTAATTTATCAACTTTGATATTGAATTGTAGAAATTATGTTTAATGACTTTTATGCCCACTCTTACTACTGTCATCTATGGGGCATTATGTGCGCGCGGAAGTTTTTATTTTAGATCTATTGTATTTCTTAATGTCATCGCGAGTGTGTTTGGTGTTCTATCTGAGTTACATGTGGTGATAATGCCACATGACAGGGTTTCTCTCAGGGCCCAGCGACAAGACCACTTCGATTTTGGGCGTCTTTTATTGATTACTTCGTTTGCTCACAATATTACATTTTCAAGATGAAGAAAAATGTATTACTTCCCGTTACTTTATTAAATTGTAGACCTATAATCTATAATGGAGTATATTGTTAATTATAGAGGAGAGCCCTTTTTTAAATACTACCACAAAATCTAGTTCATTCAGTTTTGTTTTTGTTGTTTTGTTTTTTGTTTGCCAGATTTTTGATGTAGATATTGCATGGATATTAGATATTACTAAGATTATTTTAATTCCCAACTAATATAATAAAATATATAAAATAATGAATAAGCACTGCATAACTGATTTTAATGTTTCCAGTTCATCAATATTTATTTGATACAATCAAAGTCATACTTTCATCTTCTAATTATTTCATCTGAGAAATTATTATTATTATTATTCTTTTTTAAATTCTCAGTTTAGAATATAAAATTATGTACATGCAATCAGATCATCTATCCTTAGTAGGCCATATCTTATCATGAAGAACTCTTGATTATAATGTTTGTAATATTAGTCACAAAAATAAAAGTGTTATTCTTATCAGGGTCAATGTTATAGTGATGTTTACGTTATTGGTTTTTCAATAATTGGTTTAATACCTGATATTTTATCGTCGCTGATTTTCTCGGAATAGAAAATGAAATCATGATCATGTATAATGAGAGTTGTAAATATTGTATAACCGTGTCTTTCATTATTTTGTTCCATTATCCAATGAAAATTAAATTCAATATATAAAAAAAAAATGATTTTAAATATTTGTATATAATGTAACAAAATATTGAAAGGAACTTTTTCTTGTTTCTGGTTTGACAGCTCTTAAAAGAGTTGTGCGGTTTTGTTTGTTTGTTGTTTTTTTTAAAAGAAGTTACAATAATTAAAAAATTGTGGTAGCCGGCCAAATTAATGAAATAATTAGAACGTTGGGAGATCGTTGAATCGCCTCGGGTTATATATCTACGATAAGGGGCAGTGATCCAGGAGAGGAGGTAATTTTCCTAGGGGATAATATTCAAGATGGTAATGTCCAAAGAGTAACTACGACGGGGGGGGGGGGGGGGGGGGGGGGGGGGGGGGGGGGGGGGTAGGGTGCAATGGTTCAGTTGTAATTACCCCGCTGGTACATACATGGTGGTATTAATTTTGTCCCCGATCTGGGAGTATGAGGTGCTTATATAGAAGCGGGGAAAATTGGCCAGGGTTACTCGTCCGGGAATTACATGTCCCCATCAGAGGTAATTCGGCCAGTGGGTAGATGATAATTATTATCGGGGGTAATTTTCCAGGGGTTATTGTCGACCTTGAGGCCATTCTTCATCGGATGGGGGTGATTTCAAGGGGGTAAATTGTCCTTCAGGTACCTAGTTAGGTGGGGTGAAAAGTAGGGGGTTATTGTCCTTATACGTTCAACAACGGTTATGATTTGCACTCACCAAAATTGTTATAACAAAAACAACATTCAAGGAAACTTCCACCTGCCCCCCCCCCCTCTCCGATATACATGTAGACGCCTCAATTTATGAAGCAATGGAATCTTGTTTGAATAATTATATTGAAACATTCAGACATTCATTGAAGTAAATAAATGAAACAATGATTTCTTCTTTATTATATTTTTTTTCTCCGGTCAATTATAGTTGCACTTATAGGCCTATCTGGGCCATTCCACGGTCGGTAGGACATTTGTTGTTTTCTTCTTTTTGCTAAATCTCAAATTAAGGTAGTACTTTGGGCTTTAAACTTCTCTGAAATTATTATTACATTGGGGGACACAAATTAAGTTGGATTTTACCTTCAAATTATATGCCCTTGTAGGAGAATCAGAACTATACATAGTTTGAAGCACGTGGGACTACATGCAATTTTTAAAAGTTTTTTAGACTTTGACAGAGAACTATAATTCCTTTTGCAATTTTTCCAACTGGATAATCTGAAGAATATTAAGTCACACCTAAATTAACAAAGAAATTAAATCTGAAGTCACAGAAAAGCTATGAAAATTCAAAATATATCTTGACGGACAAACTGTAACGCGAGTTACCGTCACGCGAGTTACCGACATTAACGCTCCCTGTATTTTACCTGTTCATTTTTTCTTCACTTTTATACAGTTAATAGGTTAGAAATATGCTAAGTTCTGTTTATGATAAGAAATTTTTTGCGAAACATGGTATAGTTTAGGAACAATTCACCCTAATCTGCATCATGATTTTTACCATGTCCTTTTTGCGTAACGCGAGTTACCGAAGTTTAACGACCCGAGAATCTGAACGAGGTGGACAAATATTTTTAGTTTTTAATCCATTTGGTTAGTCTATGTCTCCTTTACATATGGTGCAAAAAGTAACTTATAGATCCTAGCAGTTTGAAAGATAGAGGACTTTAATCGTGAAAGGTACCGGTTATTTGTAACGCGAGTTACCGTGGAATGGCCCATCTATCTGAATGCACGTAATAGTAAAGGTACAATTATTTTAATTTGTAACATTTGCACCGGAAAATGTTTTTGGTTAATTTATCATTATTCAATGTAAAAATGAAACACTATGACACAAAATCATGAAAGTAATGAATTTACTGCTTATTGTATAGGTCAAATACACACAGCGATTATTCAATATGAAGAGAGAATCATTAATGCATTGCAACATAAAATTGAACAAAGGAAAACTGCCCCCTTAGTATGTAATATAACAGGCACGCCCCGGATCCAGGGGGGGGGGGGGGGCTAGCAAAAAAAAAAGTGAAGTACCGGTAATGAGACGAGCGGGTAGATTGACCCCCAACCTTACCACTATGGCTAAAAACATGATGACCTCTTTGATGGCCGAAAAAAAATTAACACCCGACCCCCCTCCTCTCCCCCCCCCCACCCCACTTATTCGCTCGGCCAGCGTGACATGAAAAAAATGAGTGTACCTTTTGGCTCTGGCTCCAAATCTGAAATTCCGATTTTGCCCCCCCCCCCCCCCTGTGAGGAAATCCTGGATCCGCCACAGTTTAAATCGAGAGGCAGCAATGTTCATGTTTAAACATAAATTGCATTTTGGTAGTATAAGAAGTGATCACTAGATTTATTAATCTCGAATTAAAATGTATGTATTTAACACATATTAATAACTTCCGACAATGAAAAATACTAATCACAAGCATCAGAACACTATTACAAAAGCTGTTTATATTGATTACAATTAATTCGGCAAGTTCTCTTACATGATTTATATTATAAGATTATTTGTTTTATGCATTTTAAAATGGAAATAAATGTTACGTGAGCATGAACTTGAACTTATATACATTATAATAAAATATTGTGACATCAGTTTAGAGGTTAGTTATTGATTGATCTGTAATTGATGGACAAAACTTTGCCCAGTTTTTGTAAAAACATGGAACAAAGTAAATCTGTCAGTCAATGGCCCTTTTAACAATTATGAAGCGTGGTGAACATTTTGAACAATACAAT
>CALNVZ010000674.1:23323402-23336878 GCA_940671915.1 Paracentrotus lividus
ACAGCAGGATCAACGCAAATTAAGACGTTCCTCTTAACATTGTACTGCGCTAGATCTGTTTTGATGATCTTGAAGGCGAGTAACTCGCTCAACTTCGGCACTTGTGACTGGTAGCAGCAAGCAACACCTGCAGAACCGCACAGACGTTTGAACTTGCTTACAGTTCATCTGTTTCAGCGTATCGCTGACCGACTGTGGTTTTCCTCGGCATTGTCCTTCCAGAATCGTTTCAGAGCCGAATTTCCTGGAATGCAGAAGTGGGATGATGGCAAGTCTGGCCATAGTACTATCATGATGGTATCGATTATCATCGAACAGAGACGATCAAGGTTTAGCTGGCAGAGAGACACAGTTGCACCGAACACTGTGGAGACATAGGTTGGTTGAAACGGTTTTTGACCAGTTCAGAAATCAGACCGCCAAGTACGGAATGAAAACAGCCTCTTCCATTAGACTTTGCTGGCTGCCATTCTGCTGGAACATTCGTCCTATCAGTCTGTCGGCGGCAAGTCCTGGCGCATATGGTGATCTCAATACCCGCAGCCTCTGCCATCCGTAGACATGGAATGTGAAAGAGACGTGATCGAATATCGCAATCATCATTCTCACGGACGGCCTTTATCTACGTCAGTGACCATTGTAATTTGTTCGTAGGCTCTGATCACATCCATACTGGTGCCTTGAAGCATCACACTAAGGATTTAGGGACTAGGAGATTTGACAGATCATCACCTGACAGTGGCGGATCCAAGGAGGGAGGGCGCCCAGCGCCCCCCCCCCCCTATGTTCGCCACACATGAACAAATCATAGGATTGAAATAATGAATAAAAAGCTTTTACCACTAAAGTATAGTAGAGCATGGTAAAACATTTCTGGATTAACAATAACTTGCGCACCAACGCTTTGCGCGCCTTAATACCCTTCCCCCGTCTCTCTGACCTAGCCTCTTGTCGAGGCGCCCCCCCCCTATTTTTAAATCCGGGATCCACCACTGCTGACCATAATAGTAATAATCTGGCTAGCATGCGAGGCATTGGTAATATGAGGGTTAAAACCCGTTCTGTGACTTCTCAGTTCTGCGCCCTTGGAAATACTGGTGATGGGGGGGTGTTAGAAACTGCCGCTTTACCACACATGATAGCAGTTTTTTTTTTTTTTTTTTTTTTTTTTTTTTTTTTTTTTTAAAATCGGCCAATAGGGGGGGGGCGCGCCTGTGCCCCCCCCCCCTGGATCGCCCTGCGTCAGCGGCTTCTCATTACATGGACCAGGTTCGAACCCCAACGAAGTCACGCTGTTTTTGCCCATTTCTGCTGAAAGTTCAGCTCCCGTGAACGTGCTAAAACCGCACTTTGAGTGCAGTTAAACAGATACTTGAGTGCAGTCACTATACAAGCACTTAAAAAGTGTTGATTTCAGCCTCTGAAGAGCTAAAAACATCACTTCACTTTTTAGGGTGTATACATCATCGTTAAACGTACATGATAGTGTGTGAGTTAAAATCAATACAGGTTACTGGTTTTTTAAGAAGGTGAAGAGGGAGAAGAAGGTACTAGATTTGAAGACAAAGTATCTTTCTCTCTGTTACAAAGTTGTCGTCAAAATTGTTGACAAAACATCATGTACGTTTACTATTGCATGATGTATAATAAATTCAATTAAATTCGATTTTATTTAAAGGTCATATTTGTGAAGTTTTGCCTGAAAGGTATAAATAAGAATTAAATCACATTTTTTTTCGAAACTACTAAATGGTGAGAAAAGAGTTGAGGAATTTAGAAAAAGGAAGGTATGTATGTTGAGAAAAAAAGAAATGTTTTTCTTGAATGATCGCTTCCGAAGTTAATTTATGATAAAAATTTGTTTGTTATAAATGAAAGTAAATCCTAATAGACAGTAAATGGTGTAGAAGATTTAATTTTTGAGATTAATTTAATTGTTCATTCTAGTTGGATTTTATTCGAACATATTGTATTTATAAACATGAGTACACAGTGTTAACACAGAGAGGTCATTTTCCACACATCGTACTTATATTGTATCAAAAATGAATGTATATATAATTTTACTCATTTACATGATTTTATTGTTAATATTTAAAATTTGGCAAAAAGAGTGATTGAGAAAGAAAGAAAAGAAATAATAATAGCATTTGTAAGGCGCTTAATACTGTTACTTCTAAGCATATACTGACGGTCGGGCTAACTTAGTTTAAATACCGATAACTCAAGAGAATAACAAAATAATCTAAACATCTGTGTAAAACAGTGACACAAATTAGAAAAAATCTACAACTGGTGTGCGCCTCCAATAACTGAAAAACTAAGGGTTAAAGGGCAATCCATCCCGGAGTAAGTAATGTACATGTTTTTAAATTTTTAAAGTTTTATAAATTGTTGATCTGCAAGATGTCACTCAGAAATGTTCCAGAAAGAAGTAAATTGGCGATTATTGATTATATTGTCGAAATGTATGCGGGTCTCTTACTATTAACTGCACTGTAAAAAAAATGAGTAAAATCTTACCCAATACTGAGCAAAAAGGTAACTCGCGTGAAATTGAGTAAAAAATATTACTCATGCAGTAGAGCCAAATGTTACTCAGAAAAGAGTAACTTTTAGTCATCTATGTATCATTCCTAGCTTCGAAAGGAGTAAACAATTAGTTTACTCATTTTCTTGCGAGTTACCTTTTTACTCTGTTAAGAGTAAACAAAATTTACTCCGTTGGGACTAAAGCATAATTATGTTTACTCATTTTCTTGCGCGTTATCTTTTTACTAGCTCTGTTAACATGGTTAAGCGTAAACAAAATTTACTCCGTTGGGAGTAAAGCATTAGTTTACTCATTTTCTTGCGAGTTACCTTTTTTTTTACAGTGTGGGGGCTGTCATTCGACTAAACAGAATTTGCTAGAAATCTAGCATACCAAAATATCATAGACAGATAAAAGCAAAAAAAAAAAAAAAAAAAAAAAAAAAAAAAAAAAAAAAAAAAAAAAAAAACTATCAGAATATTTTTACACAGGGATGGATTCCTATTTAAAGCCAATACGACCCAGCAACCTTCTATAGCACCAACTAAAGTCATCAACTATACTCAAATCTGACCCGGTTTCTAACCCATAATGCAACATTCTGAGTAGTGTAGTCTTATGATACAGACCCGTTTCAATAATAACACACACATTAACTAAGTTATTAAGCTGCAAAAAAGTACAACTATTTATCAGAACATTTTAGTTTCCATATACAAATAAAGTTGTAGGCCAAATTTTTTTCACTGTATTATTAGTTATCTCAAAAGATATATTTTAAGACTAGCTATTTATAACACATAGACAATGAAAGAACTGGTCAGTTCTCTCTCGATGTAACAAAAAATAAAGTCAAATATTTTCCTGAATGAATGAGATGGCATCTTTTACCATCCTCATGCCAAGCGGGATATCTTTCAAGATGCCCATCCCAGCTATGCCATGCCACGCCCCTTTGTAGTTCTTCCACCTGACTGCCACGCCCCCTTGCTCCAGAGCATGTGCGTAGAAGATGCCGTCATCTCGCAAAGCATCTTGGTCAGCCGTAGCAATGAATGCCTTGGGAAGACCCCTCATGTCTTCCCGAAGAAGAGGGGACATCTTAGGGCCTAAAAAATAGTCCCGGATCTCAGACCAGAACGATTCGTTACCAGGTTCAAATGATTTCTGGGGCTCGAAGGCGAAATCCGGAGTCTGATATGGAAAACCTTCAGGTGTTAACAACGACAACACTGATGATGACGATGATGATGACGACGAAACTAGTGTCGATTTAGGAAGCGCCTCTGAGATAGAATCAAGCGGATTCAAAGACTTCGCTCTGACTTTTTGCTGATTAGAAGATTCATTTGCTAATTTGTCGTGAATGATATCATAGTTATAAACCCTTTGAAAGTGATGCGATCTTTTGAATTCGGTGCTCATGTGCTTATTTCTCATCACTTTTCTCTCGAACTCAGCATCTAACCTCTGGAGATAATTGTACGCCATGAAACCAATCACTTTACTCCGTGACAGACCAAGTTCTCCATAGGTATGCTCGTAAAGTTGGTAGGACGGGGTGTAGAAATCCAACGCTTGGAGCCATGGGTAGAAATGGACTTGGAGCTTGAGATCGGGTACACTGGGGTCGTCGTAGATTTGCTGAGCGACAACGGCAGTAAGATGACCACCGGCGCTATCACCGGCCACCACAACGCGATGAGGGTCGACGCCGAACTCGCTGGCGTGCTGTAAGAAGTACTTGGTAGCTCTTATCCCGTCATCGGGACCAGCTGGCAGAGGATTTTCAGGAGCAAGCCGATATCTATTTATAGAAGAAAAAAAACAACCGAATTTATCGATTGCAGGTCAGTTTTTATATTACACAACACTGGAATGCTTACATATGTTATACCATGTATATACGATGATTAATTATGTTAATTGATACCAATAGATTAGTTTATAAGTCACTTTATTGACAAGTCAATTAAACAGATAATGTACAATTATCAAAGAATGGTGAATGTTCCCGTCTTCATGTCAAACTGACAAGATACTTACTCAACTGAAATGAGAACCATGTTCAGTCTTTCCGCCATTCGTTTTGTCAGCGCCCCGTGCAGCTCTTGTCTTCTGGATATATATATATTATTTTTATGATTTTTATATAAAAAAAAAAAAAAAAAAAAAAAAAAAAAAAAAAAAAAAAAAAAAATGAAAAAGAGGTTAGTAATTGAATATATATAATATATATATATATATAAATTTAAATATTTATAAAACAAGAATAAAAAAAGCGACGAATCGGAATGAAGATGTGAGGGGGAGGAAAAATGGAATTGCTCTCCTTATTTTGTAACCAATTCATACGACATAAAAAAGTAAATAATAAAGATTTTTCTTAATAAAATATAAAAGATGATTTAATTATCAGTAATATGCATGAGGCACGTCCAATCGGGCTATTGTTGTTCCAATTAGGTAAACAGACAAAACAAAACAAAACAAAACAATAACAAAAGCAAATTAAAGAAAGAAAGAGAGGGGGAAAAAAAAAAACATAAACTATCTTTCAATGCCATCACCATAATCATAGACTTACTTGCACTTCCCAATGCGTATCCGCCTCCGTGGAAGTAAACCAGAGCCGGAATGGACGCGTCGGATCGGTGGACGGGCTCGTAGATAAGCACGCGTATCCCATCAAAATAATCAAACCTTGCAGTGAGGTTCGAACCTAGGACCTGCATATCGGGCTCAGGGAGACCAGCCTCTATCATGGTACGTAAAACCCTTACGTGTAGATTCGGATCCGATGGTTGTAGATAGAGAGTTAGCGCAGTCTGAAAAAAAAAAGGTTCAGACGGCGTTATTGTAGGCCTACCCGAAACTGAAATAGGATTCTTCGTTCCGAAGGTATTTTGTCCGAAAGTGCGTTCGTCCGAAAGTGAAAAAGGTTTCATTCGTCCAAACATAAAATCGGGATCGTTATTCCTAAGGTTCGTTGTTCCGAAGGTACATTTGTCCCTATTTCGTTTTCAGACGAATGAACCCTGTTTCATTTTCGGATGAATAAACCCTATTTCAGGGGCCGCGGAGCCGGGGGGGGGGGCCACTTTTTTTTTCAGCCAACGTGTACAAAAACGCAAAAATGACCATACATTTGTGATTTTCAGCCTGTTCATTCCCCCCCCCCCCACTTTCGGCTCAGCCCCTCCACTTTCAAAAACTCTCCGCGGCCCCTGTATTTCATTTTCAGAATAATGAACCTCATTCCAGTTTCGGATGAACAAATCTTCGGAACAACGAATCTTCGGAATAAAGAACCTTCGGAATAACGAACCCGATTTCATTTTTGGACAAACGAACCCGATTTCATTTTCTGACGAATGAATCTAAGGACTAATGCATAAAAATATGTTCGAACGAACGAACCTTGGGACAAATGAACCTGATCGAAACAACGACCTGTAACCATTTTACATGACGTAATATAAAGAAAGGTAAAATAAACATCTACTCACCAAAGCATCTCCAGCTTTGAGTCCGGCGACGAGGAATCTAAAATGCCAAGGAGAAGCCAGATCTATTGGTATAGGGGTGTAGAAGAAATATCCCATAGAGATTCCACTCAATAAAATTACACCGATCACAAGACTCTTCATCGTGAACTGAAACAGTTAATTGTCAATCTCAGAGATTGTTAAATCCTTGGAAAATGACGATAGGTTTCCCATAAGCTGATCACTTAGACGAATTGTCTTAGTACAAGATTTCTGTTTTTTTTTCTTCTTTTAATATAATTTCTTTTCCAAAACTTTTTACATCGGAGTTAAGCAGAAAAAAAAAATACTGTTGTCAAAACGCATCTATTGAACGATGCTTTAAGTTCATGTCATTTCCTTGTCAATAATCACACAGATAATTAAAGATTTCCTGAAAAGTTGAATCATTTAACAAAATGGCAACACCACCAAGAAAAGAAAAACTGGCGTCGCCAATGTTTCGAGATGTTTGGTTGCAGATACACCTTAGGGGCGTCTTTAAATATTGCTGGGGACATTTATTTATTTTAATTGTTATCTGCGTCCCCTAAGGGGCGTCTAGAGGGAGATTATGAAGGGATTGTAAATATAGCTAATTTATACATTTTTAGCGCACAGGTGATATCTGGGATGTGGGGATCTTTTCCACACCCACTTTATTTTCCAGCAGCCTTTACTCTCATGAATTTTATTTTCCCTCATGAAGACTCTACTACTTGTTCCGTTAGCATTATATTATGATGATAACTAGTTTGCTGAATACAAGAATTTTGTCTAAAAAGAGAAAGCATAATTTCGGTATGTTTTTTTTTCTCGAGAAATGGAGGGGGTCAAAAGTAATACATCGACTGCTGGTGAAAAATCTCTGGTCAAATTAATGCTCGGCTTGGCAACTTTATGTGATCTCGCAAATTAGACAAAACTACTTTTCATGTTTCAAAATATCATTAGTTTCGGTGTATGTTTTTATTTATTTATTTTTTTTTTATTTGTATTTATTTATTATTATTATTACTATTTTTGTGTGTGGGGGGGGGGGGGGGGGGAGGAATAGATTTGCTACACATCCAACTTAACGGATGGGTGCCTCTAAAAGGACCGGGTTATGGGGGTCTGCATCCACCCCCTCACATTGATCCTCTCATATTTATCTAGCACTTATACCAAAGCTGTTAACGATATTCTAGTCCGATCTAGACCCAAAATAACTCCATATCTTTACAATATCTCAATATCAGGAATAAATCTATACACAACTGCATAAGTAGCAATATTCAATCAATATGTTCATTTGAACCTTGAATCAGATTTGACCTCTAATATTTATTGTCCACTTATATCAGAGTAATTAACGATAATTTTAGCCAGATCAAAACTCAAAATAACTCGCTCTATCTCTACATATCTTAATCTTGTTAACAAACCAACCAAAGATTTCTTGGGTAAATACTTGAAGTCATTACGGCCACTGACATTTCTCCACAGTTTTCATGTGTTTTTAAAGATAAAAAACAAAACATAACCAACAGACAGACGAACAAACATTCAACACATCAAAACTTTTTCCATAGGACAATGGTAATAGTTACTTAAAAATGGGAGTGGCATGACTTGTACAAGTAAGCCATAAAAACTATATGATAAAAAAATTATTATATGAAGGAAAGTCTTAAGGTGTTGTATTTTCCCTCAACTATTTTAGACTTTAGATCGACTGGGGTAAAAGGTTAAGCGTCTGCTTGATGAACGTTGGATGAAATCAATGTCGGGCAACACTTGCAAACGAAATTGTTATCATCCGACACTTTGCAAAATGATATTTGGCATGTTTTTAAAGTCAGACTGTAAACCACCTTTTATGCTTGGCATGACAGTAAAACAGTGAATTGCATTTAAATTAAAACTGAAAAAAAAAACCCGTATGATAAAAAAATAAAAACAAAACAAAAACAAAAGAAATTCAACCTAACATAATGAAATATTAAAATGAATTAAATTTGAAAAAAAAAAAAAAACAACAACAACCCAAACAACCCCCCCCCCCAAAAAAAAAAAGAAAAAAAAAAAGTAGTTCAACATTATATACAAATTCCCACCCAAGAAACAAGTTATTAAAGCTAATGAGGGTACCTGTATATAATAGTGTTTTGTTTAGTTATTGTTGATACTAAACTGATTAACAAGTCATCGAAAATTCGGAGGGGTCATGTATACCGGACAATATCGGGCTTACTCTTCGGGAGTAATTTTGCTCTGACGTCAACATTTCCGGAATAACCCACTTCCAAAGGGGTCTAGAAAAGATATCAACAAATCCAGACTACAGGAGATAGATTCAACAGGATTTCCCTCTTGCTAATCACAAAAAAAAAAAAAAAAAAAGTGATAGCCAAATAAGGTATTTTACAACGAATCCCTCAATTAAGCGTTGTATTCCAAGGCACCCGTATACCGAATGGAGCAGTCCAGGCCAACATGGGATACTCTAGCAGTATGTGACGTATGATGACGTCAGAAAAGTTGGCGGAAATAAAAGTATAGTTAGCCAATGGCTTGCACTGTTCAACTTTCTGGCACCCGGCTTTCCTTTGGGCAAAACCGATAAAAAAACTAGCGGACGTCTCTTCACAAGCGTCAAATCATGTCATGCTTGCTGCAGTGAATACTAAATCTACTAGGCCACAAGCTGTAATTTAAAATATTTTTCAGGGTTGTAATAAGAAAAGCAGAAGTAACACAAACGAGATAATTATCAACCAATGTTTTGAAAACAACTATAATCTCAGTCGAGTTGGTGCCTCTACCTGACCAGGAACAGAATTTTATTTTTAAATCAAGGTAAGAAATCTGCTTTTTATTATCTTCGACACTCTCTCCAGATTGATTCAATCAAATTGTGTTGTTAACAATTATCGTGATTTTGTAAGGCCTACGTCAAAACAATTATGAAACAAGGACTAGTCACATCGATGAATTATATCATATAAATTATGATTATCATAATACGAATATTATCTATAGTTGGGAGGGCGACAAAATATTATCTGTTGAGAATGGTGATTGAGAGCCCCAGTTGATTTCCAGTAATTAACGTAGTTTGTGCAGACAAATTGTACTGTGTAATATTCCTGGCATAATGCCATTTTCACTTACCAACATTTTGAAACAGATAAATAAACAACATCAAAATACTACAATGCATAACCCCTCCCCTCCCCCCCCCCCCCCCCCCCCCCCCCCCCCCCCCCCCCCCCCCCCCCCCATGACGGATCGAGGCGGGGAGCAGGGGACGCGCGCTCCTCTTTAATTTGAAAACCACTCATTGATTATACATGTTAAATTTGGAAAATTTTCGGCTGCGTCCCCTATTTTTCATGATTTTCGGGATGCGCCCCTGTATTTCTAAATCCTGAATCTGCCACTGCCCCCATACAAAGAGAGCAGGATTAAAGGATGTATATTAATCCAGATCTAAAGATTATTGAACATAATTATGCAGAGCTACAGACCGACAATCATTTTATGAGGCCGATGTTGTTGGAAGATACATAATCATTTTGTTTAAAAGATTTTCTTTATTGCTACTTCTTCTTTCTGTTTTTCTCGTTTTTTTTTCCAACTCGCAATCCCTCTTTCACTCCTTTAGCTAGTACTAGTATTAGATTAGTTAGAAATCACAATTATACTAAGATATATCTGTTAAAGTATCTGTACACGTCAAAGTGATTTTTTTTTGGGGGGGGGAGGTGGCAATTTTCAACAGTTTTAGGGCACTTCTTTCAATCTGTTGAGTTTCATGGTGAAGGGGAGTGGGGGGTTGCTGGATCTGCGCCTGGGGCGAGTGTTTTAGTAAGAATCTTTCGGGTTTTAAGTAGCGATTGTGTGAGGTGACTCCTTTAAATTTGGAAAAAATCGAATCAATTCCCCCATTCAGTTCTCACCAATTGAACTTTATATTGAAGATTGTATAGAAAGAAAAAAAAAAGAGAAAGTAACAATATCAGGAAACTATATAATTTGCACCGTGTTTTAATAGCTTATCACAATCTCGAAACTTATCGTTTTTATGGTGTAATAAACCGTCAACTTCATAATCATGGTAATAACAACGAATTTCCGCCATTACATGTGCGTGTACTTATATTTTAGTTTAATTACAAACGGTTGTTTCCGTGTAAGTTGTTAAAAGTTCAGATACGGCCTCCGGATTTCCGCCCTTTTTTTGTGTAATTACCAACATGTGCCAAGTTTTATTGATTGGTTACAGCTCGTGATAACCAAAATTTCGTTAGCCCGAGTTTTCGATTCTCCAAAAACCTCCAAAAGAGAATTTTTGTTTAACCAAAAGAGAATAAAGATGTATTAATCCGAATTAAAGAAGATTGGTTAATCCGAAATGAAACAACGTTCGATAATTCGAAAATTGGAGTAATGAATGGTCAGACTATTATTACAGGAAATAAAGAAAGCCTATTTAGTGTTGAATGTACTAACCTTAATTCAGTTACAGAAAATAATTATGTGTTTTCCCAACGAATCGTCGATTACTATAACTTTGTCTTCTAAAACTCTTCTTCTATAGTTTGTCTTTCTCCATTTGTCTTTCCCATCGCGTCTCTCCCTCTCGCGTCCTCTTTCCATATCTGTCTCTCAAATTCTCCCTCTCTTCCCCCTCCCCCCTCTCTCTTTCTCTTTTTGAATTGAATTGAATTTTATTATTTTCCATATCATCATCACATCAGATAATTTCAGATACAATTTCACATATACATATAGAGTAATTCATACAAAAGATATATCAAATTCTAGTAATCAACATGAAATGTAGTCCATTGTAAGATAAGGATAAATGATAAAAAAAAAGCAATGCTTGTATTTTGCATGCCCAAAGTTAAATAATAACTAGTACAATGATTCGTATGCTTGTGCAAACAACAAAGTTACACATAATCAATATAAGTATATATTTTAATGATAGATTGTATCTGCAAGATGAGGATAGGGAAAATAAAGGACAAAAGGATATATATATATTTTTTGGGGGTAAAAGTAGACGTTAATGAAATAGGGAAGAAATAAAGAAAAGGTGAATGAAATGAAGCGAAATTGAAAAAGAGGGAGAAAGAGAGAGAGAGAGAGAGAGAGAGAGAGAGAGAGAGAGAGAGAGAGAGAGAGAGAGAGAGAGAGAGAGAGAGAGAGAGAGAGAGAGAGAGAAGGGGGTTGGGTCCAGCTAGTTCACTAGGGGTTGTTTGAATACTGCAAGAGGATTTGTTATTTTTTTCAGTTTAGTTTTAAAGCATGTAAGACTTGGAGTATCTTTAATGTATCTGCTGAGCGAATTCCAGTATTTAGGTCCGTATGAGACTGTCTTTGAAGCAAGGAGAGTTCGTGTGCGAGGAAGATGGAATGAGTTTGCTTGTCTAGTAGAATAATGGTGAAATGAGCTATTTTTTGAAACATTGTGGTAAATGAGGTAGAAGTTCTTTTTCGTTAGTATGTACATAAATTGATCCGTTGGAAGAAGATAAATCTGGGGAATTTCAATATTTTGATTCAAGATAAGGGGTCGCTGTGTGTACGCATATGAACATTATGAATTATTCTACGGCTTCTTTTGTAATTGATAATCTTATCACTTAACATTTACTCGAGTTCCCCATGCCATGATTCCGTAATTGAGGTAAGGTAAGTACTAACGAAAAATACAAAGGTGACGAGAGTATCGATCAGGAAAGGAAGTCTCAACTTGCTCTTATACCAATATTAGGGAAATGTTTGACAATATTTTGGTGTTGTATTCATCCAGATTTAACTTGTGCGTAAACGTTAGAGCCCCTGTCTCTGCCATCTCTCTCTTCTCCCTATGCTTCGCAGCTCTCAATTTTCAGTACGTTGTTTCCCCTTTGTTTCATTCCAAAATCATCAATGTGTCCTATGTCCCCGCGGGACTTTTCGAAAATGAACCCAACCTTCATCACCAATCATATCAATAGAACGACCCCAAAGCAACTTGAACACAATGGCCTCAACCACAACATGTAAAATGTTGTGTTCGCAGCGTTGATCACGTCGATGTTCAATCGAGGACTCCGTAACCCGACACCGCTATAAGCCTAACAACGCCCGTCACCAACAGAACGACGGATAGCCTCAATTGAGGTCATGACCAACATTGATGATGTTTAGTACTCGTCAAATCGGAAAATCAGAGCAATAGGCTCAGGCATAGGTTAACTATGTGGTGTTGTCTTGTTTATTGTGGCTGCTTTTGTGTACGGGGGGTGAGGGGGGAGGGTCATAAAAATATGTAAAGATATAGGCCTTATTTACACTCCGTCTCGCATAAAGGTTTGCCCTCACACTTACGCGCGTGTTCAGCTAACGTTTGACCAAGCGTTCTTGAATTTTGTGTGACGTTTCGAAAACGTCTATCACGCTAACCTATAGCACATTTACAGTGTCGATTGTCTGCAAACGCAATATCGCTGAAATCAATTCATAATTTTATACACGTTCAAGTCTTTAGCGTTCTTAGCGCGAACAACCGCAACTTAATCAAGTCTCTGATGCGCCTGTGCATTAGCACGGTGAAACGTTTCGCCGTTGGATGTCGTTCCTGTCGTTCTCTATCGTACCCTGTCGATCCAACGCGCGTCATCATCTCGGGAATTTTTCTCAATCCACGGTTATACTATTCTTTCAGTTTTTACTCAAATATCTCTTGAAGCATCGATTTTTCGCTCCTCGAAAAAAAAACAAGAAATAACAATGATATTAAATCTCCTATTAAGTGGATGAGAGAACAAATAAACACTCTGAATTAACATCAATAATCAAATTATGTGTCTCTTAATCTATTCATTGGGAAAGCCATATTATATGCATCTTATATTAAATAATACTTGAATGCTGCGGAAGCGCTTCAGAGTCGCCTCAACTAAGCCGGAAAAGTTAGTTATCAATAAAAGCTCTATAATACACCCGTAGTAGTCATACAGTATCAAAGATGAACATAAATCGTAACTAATTATAGTAATACTCTATCATGCCATGAAGTAATGTTTAAAAGATTTCGCATTGGTATTTATGTAATTTAAGAAACAAACCTTCATAATTTTGTTTAAGAAAAAAATATTAATGAGTATCTAGGAAAGGATAAACAAAAAGCCTGGACCACGGGACAAGAATGAGGGAAACGGAAGAGAAAACACAGATAAGGAGAACTGGGTAGACAAAAAGGAAAGAGAGGTAAAAAGTGAATGAAAAAACAGCAACAAGAAACAGACAGAAGAGAGAGAGAGAGAGAAAGGGGAAGAGAGGAGTAAAGAGATAACGAATGAATATAATATAATGGGAGAGAGTGGAAGATGAAAATAGGAAAAAGAAACTAAAAAGAACATTATTGAGTAATTG
>CALNVZ010000674.1:23337760-23353765 GCA_940671915.1 Paracentrotus lividus
GTAGGATGCGACTGAGAAGAACCATAGATGTTATTATTGCGTACATCTTCCACCCGACTCTTGGTCAAATGACTTTGTTTTGAAAATGATATTGTTTCAATGCAGGACACTACCCCTGGAAATTCAACGCCTAGGAACTACCCCCCCAGAAATAATGTAGGGTAGGTTGTAGAAGATAGGGGTTATATATTTGGCGGGAGGGGGGGGCGGGAGAGATAGTTACCCAGGGTAATTGTCACAGGTGTAGCTGTCCTAGAACCTTATTTACATGTGAGTGAAACTTATAACGATATTTCAATGAATTTATTCACAGAACTTCACAGCAAGGGCTCCAAATCTAAAATGAGCAAGACTGTTGTTTCAAAGATCAAGGTAAATATTTCATACTGCATTTATACAATAACTTTGTAAAACAAGACTTGAAAAAATTCTTCATCTTGTTATTCTGTTTTTAGTGGACTTTATATTGTACAACTCTACTCTGGAAAAATTGTGAATATCATGAACTTTAATAACTTGAATGGGCAATGCGCCAAGGAGGATTATCTGACAGACTGATGCGGTATAAATGTTCAAAGTATTAATTATAATGAAAACTCTCAGATAAAGATACAATTTTATAGTTCTTTTTCATTGTGGATGCCAAGTTTCGGCTAACTTTAGGTATCCCAGGGTTGGGGACTCGCCCCAAACCTCTGTTGAGAGTGCCCGGCAAAAGAGGGCACAACAGTTTGTAAGTTAATTTTCTAACTTTGCCAGAATGTTGATAGTACTTTGTGCCATTGAGATTTATAAATGGTCTATAACCTGATCATATAGCACGTATCTACCAATTACCATCCATCCTTTCAAATAACACATATCAATTAATAATAATAATAATAATGGCATTTATAATAGCACCATCTGTCCTAGTTAAACTATCTCAGAGCGCAATTGGTAAAACAAGATGAAAGTGTTAAACTACAAACATACATCATGTCCATGTAGTACAAACAACATTTCTCTCTGAAAAAAACAGAAAAGAGGGACAGCCCTGTGAGGCCGGCACGACACCTTCGACGCAGTCAAAGCAAAAGAGGAAAGGAATTAAGCTGGAATTAGGAATTAAGGAAATTAAGAATAACCTGAAATATTTCTTGTCCTTCAACCCACCATCTATTCATCACATTATTGTCTCTTTCCTCTATTCAGGAGTATAGGGAAGTTCATGACGACGTTGACCTCTACGACCCCTCCAACTAATATCAGATCATCAAACCCATGAGGAGTGCCAGCCCAAACCAGACTCATTTACAGCCGTTCGTTGCATCCCAGTTTGATGAGCGTAGTGGTGCTCTTGGAAACTGTGGCCATTAGTGCTCAGGATTCCCTCAAAAGTAAGTATTTTAAATAAAATCAGTAATTACCATGAATCGTCTTTAAAAGTGGCATTCAATAACTCCTGTAAGACAGACGTGATGTGAAACATGTTGACTCAAATTTTTCTATTCATAACAATACTCAACCTATACGAACAGCAACCGAGAGACATATTTGATAAAGCGAGCTCACATCGATGGTAAGTCTTGTACGAAAAATACTACACGCGACTGTTAATACAGACATACCAGAGCAAGACTTTCCACCCCAGAGCGGTATACTCCTCACTGAGTTCATCTGAGGACTCTGTGGTGATTACGGCGTATATTCACACTGTGCACCATTAAATGTTTGGCGGTAAGCAGATTTTTTTCTGGTCTAAGCCATTAAATTAGGAGACGGAATCTCTTAGGTGAGATCTAAAAGCATACAAATTAGATTTTATGCAAGCGAGATTCGTCGTGAATGACTTTCACATTAATCAAGCTTGACTCTAGAGCCCAATAGTCTTATATGTGGATCTATCTACACCTTCTTGATGAAAAGGACAAGAGACCGTGGGTTTGATCCCTGGCATGACACTTAACGTCCTAGGGGCGCCATGATCTCCTCCCCACCCAGGTGCAAAATGGGTCACCGGTAGGAAATGGAACGAGTGCGCCGTAATGGCTGCCAATTCGAAATGATCCTTTGCAATTGGACAGGTGTCAAGAAAACTTACAAAGCATCCGATGACGCGGGGTAATAATAATTGTAAGCGCTTAGAGATGAAATTAATTTCAATATTAGGCGCTCAATAAAATTGCAACTATTATTATCATTACTATAAATAGCCTTATACGAGTGGATAATTCGCGATGACTGACTTGTGAAATTCGTAAAATCATCGCGAAAATAACGCACTTATACGAAATCAGTCTCGTCTCCAACAGGTTAAGAATTGAACAGGTCTGTACATGTAAACATGGTAGGTATTCTGTAATCCCACAACTTTCATTCTTAATGAAATTGACTCTCTGTAATGGGGGGGGGGGGTAGCTATTTGTCGATTTTAACATCAAGGTTACTCTTAAGATTTCTGTCAAGATATGGCAATGCTTTTGCCCAGGAGAGATAAAGAAATGACAGCAGGGTCAATCCGAGAGAGGTGTAGTAACTCATCCACAGCGAAGTTTGTTTGGTGATGATACAAGGAGAACACAGGAATGGTGGTAACATTGTTGCAGCAACTGGCAAGACCAAGAAATCTTTCTCAGAGAAGGAGCAGGTATTGTAAATAATAAGTAAATGCATATTGTTCTGCATATTTTTACATTTATTTTACCATTCATGACTATCATGCTTCGCATTCTGTGCATGCAAGGTTGAGAACGTAGATTTATTATATAATATAGCTGTTCTCTGTTGATTCCTGATAAAATTTGTCTGTACTTTGTATCATTGCAATATATACATGCATGTCATCTTTTGATTTGTCCGCTCATTTAATCTTATCTCATTTATAAGCGTCTCCCGTATGCATGTACAAGTTAGCAGTCAATCTACATTATATTTATCCCTGCCCATTATCACGTAGGCGAGTGCCTCCGGAAGGGCGCTGCGTCACGTCCCACGACCTCACTGGCACAGGTCTTCTGGGTGATTGGTACGCGGTGGGGATTGTGAGTGGAGGGGCTGGAGCGCTCCGCGGCATGTTCTCTTGCGTCGGCACGTTTGAGACTAGCGTTGGGACAGTTTTGAAATGGTTTTTAAGACCAGATTTAATATTTTGAACTACTTCGCGGAGACGTCTCGGAGACGTCACATAGACGTCTCATGAGTTTCCGAGACGTGTCATGAATTTGCTACCAAATAACTTTTTTTTTTTTTTTTTTTTTTTTTTTTTTTTAATATACCTCCGTTCATTGAGCTGTTTGTTTGTATACACTACCTGGAAAATGTGGGTAACATTATGAAAACTAAAGAATTCATGGATAAAGAATGCATTTGTCCATGAGCTATATTCATTGTGAATGTAATGAAAACTGGAGAGTGATCATCCTATGAATAATTGATGTCATCGTTAACACAATGTATTTGATTCCGGTATTCAGGACACTAACCACAATGGCTGGGGACACGAGCCAGAGGATGGACGAGCTATCACGAACCAACGCCGAGCTTCGCCAACAGAACATTGAACTGCAGTCCATGTTAGGGACTTTCGAGAGGTTCTTTGGCTCCCTTCTTGTTGACAACCCTGATGCCTTTGATCCCAGTAGGGGCCTGGTAGAACGCATGGATAGTCTCAATGCTTTCATGGGCAACAGAGCGGCACAACTTGCAGGTATGTGCCCTGTAACACAAAGACTTACGATTGATAAAAAAGTTCCATTATTTTTTTCTCGATAGCCTTTTCATGGACAGGATGCTCCAAATTTGATGATCTTAATCCTAACCCTAGCCCAAACCCTAACCTAAATCCTTATCCACGACTGTACCTGGTTCCCAAATGAAGCTACCGAGAGAAAAACAATCGTCACTTTTTATAAATCGTAAGTCTTTGTGTAACAAGACGATGGTCCCTGATTCCCTTCGTTTGTAAAGGTGTGTATGGTGGTATATCACGTCGTAGCGAGTCTCCAAGACTCAGATATATTTCAGAGATATCCCCGCGACGGAAAAAAAATCTTGTACATTATTATGAACATGTTCCATTTTCATGAGACGTTGAAGGGACTCAATAAACGTCGTGGAGATTCAGGAGACGTCTCCGAGATGACTCCGCAACTAGTCTCATAAACGTCTCAAACCCGTCTCATGGCTTGTGAGATACCACCATTATACGCCGAATAGTTTGCAAGCACAAAATATACCCCTGATCTTTCGTCATACATAATACAGTGCCTTGATATACAAGACCACATTATGCCATGTAGCCTACTGAAGCGGATCACAGACATTGAGTTTTCGGACGAGCATTCCAGAATTCATTTTCGGACGGACGAACCCTATTTCGAACAAAAGAAACTTCGAAATTACAAATCCTGATCTATTTTCGGATGAAACACCCCTATTTTTTTAAAGGACGAATGAGCCTTCGAAACAGCGAACCCTATTTCATTGTTGGGAACACGCGCCTTCAGAACAGCGAACTTTCGAACAAATGAACCTTCGGAACAACAAGCAGCATCCCCTCGCCCCCATTTGATGGGGCTGCCTAGATGGAACAATTCCATCTTTAAGATATTGTTTGACTATGTAATCTGAATTTATCGATGCATCTGAAATTAAAAAGGAAGATAAATAATCATAATAAGTGTTTGGCGATTTGTCTGAAATGCATCTTGGGAAAGGTTTGTCCTCCAGGGATGATTCACCATGTTCACTAACAGCGAAAATCAATCCCAACTAAAGGGCCTGTCCCACAGAAGTGCGAATTCTTGTGGGACAACCTATGCATGTTAGAACTGCCAGAATCTGTGTCAGAATCTTAGGTGGACCGAAGATCATAATATTACGTATCTACGACTCTGTGCTACGATAGGCTACGACAACGACTTGCTTCCACGCAAACAATAGGCTTACAATAGCTGGTATCCGATAATAAATAGCCTCGACCGTCGCGCATCTCGCGGCTCGACTTCTCTTGTCGGCAGCTTAAAATCAACCAAAATATGAACTTGCGCACGTGGCGATCCTTGCGACTGAAAGGCGATCAAGTGTTTTTCTACCTGATGGCGGCCTGTCGCCTTTAGGTTCGTGATAGTCCTCTCAGTCGCGCATTATAATTTGGGTCGTGAGTGATTTTTGGAAAATTTCAAAATTAGCTGGCGACTGTACAGTATCTGAATGGGAGGCCGATCATGATTTTGGTGAATGCAGGTGGCGACAAAGTCGTAGCAGCTTTAAAATTTTACTGGTCGTTCGGTTCAGCGATGCGTCAACGTACGCTGGAGCGCGGCAACCTACAACTGGCCGCCGTTTCCGCTCTGCTAAACATGTTCTTAATCTGTTCGACAATCTACGAATGCACCTTGTCGCGAACAAGAGAAGACAGGCTACGGTCATGTGACGTCAACCCAACTGACGCCGGCTATTGTTTAACTTGTTGAGAAACAGCAGGCGACGAATTTTGCCTACGTATTTTGTTGGCGACAGACGCTGATAATTACGATCTTATAGGCGATAGGACCTGCGCATGGTGGCGATAGGGTACTAAAAAGTAGTTCGTAGGTTGTTCGCCCAAACGATCGCCTTCTGTGGGACAGGCCCTTAATGCGGCGGTCACAACCCTGTCGTAGGCTACGGGGCACGTGCCATCGACGTAGCCTGCGTTGCAATGTGCAAATGACGCACAAGTCTAATCAACTTCTGCGAATTCTTACAATACCCTTACTAACAGAAACGCAGGAATCGCAGAAGTTGACCAGGAACCTGTGCGTGCGTTGTTACATGCAACGCAGGCTACGTTAATGACACGTGCCTTGGCTAGTGCCCGTAGCCTACGACGAGTTGATGAACGCTGCATTAGGTATTGTAAAAACTTTCTGGCACGTCGTACATGCATTGTACCTGCGAGGTACCTCTCCGCTGCACGAATTTTCTACGAAATCCATCGTAGGGAGTTGCACAGTCGAAGGTACGGCGAGTTGTGACGCGCCATGAGAATAGATCAATAGCCATGTTAATAGTTTAATAGGTCCATATTTGGGATTGATTTAAATCTTAGTGAACCCCCCTGGATGGGTATTGGTCTTGGTGAGCTACCTGGTCCATTTCCACAACTTTCCTGTATCATGAGCATTTTCACGTTCAAATTTGTCACCTAGTAATAACATGCATAATAAATTCCCAAAACAATGCATGTCGCATATCTACAATCAATTTTCTTTTCTTAGGACTGCGACCTGACCCAGCAACAGTTCCTACAAACGACACGGTTGACCAGGAAGAACTAGGTCGGGTTCCTGTCAGAGTTGTCTGTAGTGACAAGCGACTGCAGCAGAAGGTTAGCAAGCTGTGAGAGACGAGTGGGACAGCGGGGCAGGAGGTTGCAGGAGATAGGAGCCTGACTGGAGTAACGCGATGATATCTTCACTCTGAATCAGGTGGGTTACGATCATATCAATTAATTTGGGATTACCATTAAGCAAAGGCGTCGGAAGTCTCTGCGCAAACAAAGGATTGGAGGAGCAAGTGACTGTGTGTCTATATATCACTTGGCTTGCCCCTCCATTCCTTTGTCTCCTCAGAGCCTTCCGACGCATCTGATGATCCTTTGGTTTAAGATTGTGGGCCTTTTCACGACCCTCTTCGCCTCCCAGCTTTTTTTTTTTTTTTTTTTTTTTTGCATAATGAGAGAGGCAGGCCCTTGCTATGGAGAGGGAGTGAGGGACTTATCATCAATTTAGCCATGGTGGATCGTGTTTTGTCTTCGTTCTACATATTTAAGGGAATTTAATTGTCATTTAAACCGTTTTGGTTCGAAAAAAAGTCACACGCTATCAGCCTTTGGTCTCTTAATTGGGTCATAATTGTAGATTCTAACTAACTTACTATCAATTTGATTTTATTTCATTGTAAACTAATTGTCTTGCAGTGCAGCGATAAATTGCGATCTTTGGAGGCACAGGTCAACGCACTTACGTCCACCAACTCGAGAAGGACAGTGCTGACCGTCTTGCTGGGTCACGTGACCGTTATCTCGAGAGAGACCGCGAAATCCTCGAAGGCTCGTGTACGGAAACGGCGAGAGGAGTGACCAGTAAGTCATCATTGTTGATCAAATTTTTTGTTGTTGTCATTGTCGAAATCATCGTCGCACTCATGTCTTCATTTAAGTGCAGTGGGTAACAAGTGAACTTTTCATGATTATCATCACCATCATCACCAATCACCTGCATCATCATGGTCATCATACAACATCCATATCAATAAACATCACCATCATCCAGAGACGTCGGAAGGCTCTGCAAAAAATTGAGGATTGGAGGGCAAACCATTGTGTGTCGACATAGACCTGCCCTCCCCTGCTCTGTCTCTCTGAGAGCCTCCCGACCTCTGCCATCATCCAATAACATCAATTTATATACCATCAATCATCACCATCATTTATATACCAACATAATCATCTTGAACATCAATAATCACTATCATCATCAATCATACATCATAATCACCACCAAATAATATATAATCGTAATCATCATATCATCATCAATCATCATCATCATTCATAAAGTTTCCAGTATTCACATTCTGGTTAACCCTCCAGTTTTACCTGTCATATTTCTCTTTCTTCAAATACGTAGGTGTGCGTAAGTCTGCGTTTTCGTGCCATTGACCACAGCCGTCGTCGCTGAGAACCAACCCCTTAACGTATACACTTCGTAATATTTATTCCAAACAAGGAAACCATTGGAAACTCTACATCTCAAACCTTTGTCTGTGGCATCAAAACCGGCTACTATTTCTTTCACTTTTCGTAAAGTAAAATTATATATATAAACATATGTAAATATATAACATGACATATTAATTATAACTTAATTGTTTTTACAAAGTGAATTGACGAGCTGTGAGAAAATTTTTCTGAAAGATATTTATTGCATTATACAATAATTTAGAAAATAATTTGTGGTCACATTAAAAAAATGTCACCCTCTTCAGTAAAAGTCTATTAACGTTTTGCGATATGTTCTTCTCCGGTCAAATTTTAAAACTCTTTGCAATCAAATTTGTTAATGTTCATTCAACTTAAACGATAGCTTATGAAGCGGGGCTTTCAGTCATTCAGTCTCACACGAACAAGCAAGCAAGTTTCGTTCTTGAGCGACCAAGAATGTTTATAAGGTAACCTAATTTCGTTCATGAAGATGAAAATATAGAATTCGTGATGTCGACGGAAGTGGTACGAATCGACGAATTCAAACGACGATTGCTGATGTCAAATTGATTGACGCAATTTGCATATTTGTTGTTGTTGAGTTTCTTATTCTCCTTTTCCTATTCTCAAAAACGAATTTAAATGCTGATTTTAATTCACGATCACAATTTGGAACGAAATTGGTGGCTGGAAATGAAAGAACTGATTCTAGATAGTTTGGAATTGACGCGGGAAAACCTACATTATTGTTTGTCCTTAAAAGTTCGTATTATACCAAAATAAAAAAAGTTCGACAAAAAACAAGTAATTGAAACTGTATCTCCACTCCCCATCTCTTTCTCTTGACCATACTCCTCTCTCCTCTCTCACTCACCGTCTCTCTCTCTGCTCTCTCTCTCCGTCTCTCTCTACTCTCTCTCTCTCTACTCTCTTCCTTCTCTATCCGTTTCTCTCTCCTCCCTTGTAATCTCTCTCCCCCCCTCGTCTCTCTCTCCCCTCTCTCTTCAACTTTTTCAGACTCCGATCATATGACGGCCACTATATGGGCTGACAATGATAAAAGAACAATCGAGGTGATAACGGCCATGTACACGGAGAAAGACGCCGCGCGAACGTGATGGAAAGCCAAGGCGTCCTGCTTGCCCCTTGAGATAGGCGATAAGGTCTACCTCAGACTGGGCCCGCCACCGAGTACGCCCGTCCATCCGATTCCTACAAGTACGCCAACTTTCTCGGGTTCCTAGTCTACAAAGGCCTCTGAAAACTCTCTTTGGGTTTTACTATCTAGTTTATCATTACAAAACTTTGCCCGCGATGATTAATGGTTAAAATATTATTGGTTATAATTTGTGACGAACAAAGACGCCACTAAATACGTTGCTGCTTAATTGCTCTTCCTTTTTATGAGTACGATATCTTCAGGACTATCACAATGACTTTTGATGACGAACAGCTTTTTATAAATAATCTAAGTACTTTGTCACATTTTTCGTTCAAGTATAATGAATTTTATGAAATAGACTGAGTGTCTAATACAGCATCATTTTTATATCGTGATCAATTCCAAAAATTGATATTGATAACAAACAGTCTTCGGGGCAAAAGGTGGTAAACTCGCTATTGCTATGTGCCGCCTGAAGAAATGTGTAAGGAACTGAAATTGCTTTACGAGTAGGGGAGCCACGGGTATTCGGTGATGTTACGCGGTCAGTGTATACAGTTCTCAGTGTTGCTAAGTTGGAACAAGAAGTTCGTGCTAACTTGCCAATCTATATATACAGGCGCTACACATAGCTGTGAATGAACTGCGGTCGTAGAGTTTTCTCCGTTGTTTTATTTAAAAAGGTAAAGTCAAGCACAAAAACATTTTTTTACAGTTCCAAGTGAGATTTTGACAAAAATTAAAGTATGTAAAGTTCTTCAAACTGAAGGCACATGCATGATAGCACGGTATTTTGTGAATATAGTACAGTATCGTATCACTAATATACCCCTGAGCCATGCCCTGTAATTCTGCCTTATGGCTTTGCTACAGTTGATTTTATGTGAAAGATCCCCCAAGGGGTAGGTTGTTACAACAACCTACCCCATGTCGATGTAACAACCTACCCCAATTACATTACACATGTAAAGTAATTTTGTTTTAATTTTCAGGTGTTAATATTTTGATATTTATATTATTACTTTAGTCTATTCTAGAATTCTACTTGATCTACTGTTAACGATACCAAGAAACTGGAAAGTTGAAACAAAAGTATGGTATAAGAGATTTACACATTGTAATAAATTAACCCGTATGTTACATATAGTGACAATTTACCCCGTATGGTGTAACAACTTACCCCGTATACGGGGTAGGTTGTTACAAAAAAAATGTCTTCATTAATTAAGCTGTAGTTTATTAGTGTTTACATGTTTTCAAGTTTTATGTGCCTCAGCTTCTAGCCAACATAATAGGCTAACTACAGACCCAAAATGGAGTGTGTGAGTACTTTCATAAGAATTATCTGGCCCAAAATGTGAATTTTGTAACGTACCCGGTCTCCCTTAAACACGTATACAATGATCTTCATGATGTAGATGAATTTGAAGTGCTTTTTTTTAAGCACACAAGGATCTCTGCTGAAGTATATCTCTTATTTATGATATTCCACATAACCATCAACAACAATAATAATTGTATTAAAAAAAACCCAAAAAAATCAACCAACAAACAAACAAACAAACAAACAAAACCATAACATTATCTAGAACGGAACATAAAAATCACAAAATCACTGTAATTATGGTAATGTTCATAATGAAGATCATATGATGATGTTTTTCATTACTCCAGAATCTATCTCATGTATCTCGTCGGCGATATTTTGAACAACAGTTCATTATGTCAACTGGTCAATATCTGTATTAGCTTTAAGCAGTATTATGTTATGGTTATTTGTTAATTCATGATGTGGTGCTCACAAAAAAAATTTGACCTCTCCATTATTTATTTTGTTAAGACTTCTCACATTACTGTAGATAGATTGCTTGAAAAACGAAAGCATTCATGGCAGTTTGAACGGATCTTATGAACATTGTCCTTATTTTTTAATACCATTGATCCAGTATAGAGTTGATATTGAAGAAATGTTGGCAAATGTGATTTCTATCAAAGATAATGGTCACTAATTAGTACGAGTCTCAAATGAGATGTTTTTTTTATAGCAATAAAGGATGTATATAGATAACGAATACTTTGCCTGTTTCATGTTTCCTTACTTGTATTATTAAAATATAAGCAATCGTTATAATTATTTCTAGAGAATTCGCTTCTTCCCATATTGCTCTCTTTCCCCCCCCCCCTTCTCTCTCTCTCTCTCTCTCTCTCTCTCTCTCTCTCTATGTCTCTCTCTCTGTCTCTGTCTGTCTGTCTCCCTCTCGTCTCCCTGTCTGCCTCTGTCTATCTCTCTCTCTCTTCCTCTCTGTCTCTCTGTGTCTCTCTCTGTCTCTGTCTGTCTGTCTCCCCCTCTCTCTCTCTCTGTCTCTATCTCTGTCTCTGTCTGTTTCCCTCTCTGCCTGTCTCTCTCTCTCCGTCTCTCTCTCTCTGTCTCTGTCCCTCTGTCTGTTTGTCTGTCTGTCTGTCTGTCTCTCTCTCTCTCTATATATATATATATATTCCTCTCACTTTTTTCACTTTGTATATCTCTCTTTCTCTCACTTGCTTTCACTTTTTATATCTCTCTCTTCCTCTTACCTACTTTTACTTTCTAAATTTCTCTCTTCATCGCACTTACTTTTATTTTAGACATCTCTCTACCTCTCACTTTCTTCCTATATCTCTCTTCGTCTCACATTCTTTATCTCTCTTCATCTTACTTACTTGTATTTTAATTCACTTTATATATATTATTCTCTCTTTAATTCACTTCATTCATTTTATATATTTCTCCTCATTTCACTTACTACACTCATCCCTTCTTCTCACTTTATTTCATTTGATATATCTCTCTACATCTCACTTTATTTTATTTTGTATACAGTTTTCCTCTCACTTTCTTCCTCCCACTTTTTCATTTAAAATATCTCTTTACAGTTTTTTTCATTTTTTTTTTATAAATAGCTCTTTTCCTCACACTTTCTTTCACATTATATATCCCCTTTTCTCACTTTCCTTCACTTTATATATCTATCTCCTATCACTTTAATTTACTATATATTTTTTCCTCTTCCTCTCAATTTCTTGTGTTATACATCTCCCTATTGCTCTCATATTCTTTCATTTCATAATTATACATCTCGTTTTCTTTTATATTCTATCATTCTTCTTCATTCTCTTTTTTAAATCTTTCTTTTCTACCACTTTCTTTTATAGTATTTCATTATATTCCTGGGCTGTATTTCACCGAGTCGTTCATAAGTTATGGCTTTACGAATGACTGGTGATCATTTCTTGAGCTAGATGATTTAGCATGTTATATTGTACAACACCCAAGAACATGTTCGAGCCATTCTTAAAATCATTTTTAATTCTAAGAAAGACTTGGTAAAACGCCCCGGTTTTTTAAATTAATTTTCCTATATCCACAACAGTGACAGATCCAAGATTTGAAAATAGAGGGGGCGTCAGGCCCGATCGGGGTGCGAGCCGCCGAAATTTTCCAATTAAACATGCCAGCTTAGAGTTAATAATTAGTGGTTTTAGAGGGGGCGCACGCCGGTCACCTGCGCTCCGCCTGGATCCACCAGTGGCACAGCATACCTCCTGTTATTGCTGATATTATCAAAAAAAAGAAAAGAAAAACAACAACAACAACAAACAAACAAACAAATTGAGGACAATATAAATTATACTGCAACAGAGTAAAGAATGTTAATATAATAATTTACAAAGAATGTAGAGTGACAGCACAAAATACATTTAGGCCTACTAAGTACTATAATTTATTGCTTGAAAGTATCGAAAAGATTAAAATGAAAGTATTCAGACCAATAAAACAAATTCTGTGACGATGTGACACGATATGCCTAATGCAAGTAAAACACAAGACTATTACCTGAATTAAAGTTAGGTACATATATCGTAATATCTCTATTTTTAATATAGATTTTCCCGGTCAATCTTAAACTCATTGCAATGGAATTCGTTTGTGTTCACTCAATTTAAACGATACCTCATGGAGCGGAGCTATCGGTTAATTGAATTAAACGTTTAGATTTTTAATCGCGATCACATTTCGGACGAAAGTGCTTGTACGAAATGTCAAATTGATCGCAGATAGTTTAAACTTGAGCGGGGAAACCTATAATTATTGAACTTCGTATATATACATTTGTTACACAATAAAGCTTGAAGAAGAAGTTTACCCTAGAATAATTTTTTTTCTTTCTATCCTGCATGTGGTGTAATCTAAGTTTCATACATTGTCATTAAAAACAAATAGCTTAATTGATATTTCACCACCCCCCCCCCCGAGATCTCGGCCGCGGATGGTCCGCTCGCGACGAAATTTTGCGCGAACGTCGCTGCACATGTAAAGGGTGTCACTGGTATGTTTTTTTTGAAAAAAAAATTCACGTATTTAATTTATGCTAATTTATGCATACTCATGTATGCAAATTAGATGTTTTTTTTTTATGGAAATCGTTAATATTTCATTAATAAATATAGTTATGCATATCAATTCTACTCTATGTAAAATGTAAAGTTAACGTATACCAATGTGCGGCATTAAATCGTAATTAAACAAGGCGCGTCCATTATCTAAGAGGCCAGACGCAACGAAGTGACGTTGGAAATACGGATGAGAAGCGCAGAAATCTATACAGCTGGCTGCAATAATAAATTAGCTCACAAAAACTCGCTTAAGAAGACTTCCCTGCAGCTGGAATGGTATTGTCCGTTCGGTTCAGCAATCTACTCGTACGTGGAGATGAAAGAAATTGATGAACTTTTATCATGTTGTTAGTTAATAGATTCTCCAGACCAGATGGAGGAAATACACATTTGGGCAAGCTTATAACATTATTGTGATGAAGTTGTAATCAGAATCTTTATTTCACATAGATTGATCCCTTACAAAAATGTCGTGTGGTACCACGCAACGGTACCATACAAAATACCACAGGATTTTCCTATGTTTTTTTGGCACAAATACCACACAAAATACCATACAGAAGTACCATACAGCCAAAATACCATAGGATTTCCTATGGTTTTTTGGCACAAATACCACACAAAATACCATACAGAAGTACCATACAGCCAAAATACCATAGGATTTCCTATGGTTTTTTGGCACAAATACGACACAAAATACCATAGGATTTTCTATGGTTTTTGGCACAAATACCACACAAAATACCATACAGAAGTACCATACAGCCAAAATACCATAGGATTTCCTACGGTTTTTGGCACAAATACCACACAAAATACCATACAGAAGTACCATACAGCCAAAATACCATAGGATTTCCTATGGTTTTTTGGCACAAATACCACACAAAATACCATACAGAAGTACCATACAGCCAAAATACCATAGGATTTCCTATGGTTTTTTTGGCACAAATACCACACAAAATACCATACAGGAGTACTATACAGCCAAAATACCATAGGATTTCCTATGGTATTTCGGCACGAATACCACAGGATTTCCTATGGTATTTTAGCACAAGTACCACAAAAAATACCATAAAGGAGTTACATAGACAAAAATTACATATAGCATATCCAATCAGTACCACACTACAATACCAGCTGCAACAGAGTTACCTAGGATTATGAAATATCGTTACGACCGAACACACACGCCGTTAATTCACGGATACCAACGCCGTTACCTCACAGGACTGCGCTTCTAGACACCCAAGGATACCATACTCCTGGTATATATACCACTATTTAGCAATAATTTTGGGTCACAAGTTAGTTATTTTTTATATCTCTGTAAAAACAAATGTCAAAACACGCCCTTGATGTTACTCTTTGTGTTTAGGAAATATATTTCCTAAAGAAAAAATATTATAATGCAGGCAATTACTAGTTAATAAGAGGTAAGCTTCACAAAATACTGATTCGTGGCATACAAAAACATTGTAGCAAATGACTATTACATAATAGACCATACGAGTCCACAGAGAAGACCATAGACTACAAACTTCAGCAGTAAAATGCCATAAATCCACTTTGACTAATGCCCGTTGTTTCATCCCTGTTGGATGTTAGTCCTACAGCAGTTGTCAAATTACCATTTGGTCTAATTTAATTCCCATTTCGTCTAATCAAGTCGACTTGGTCAACACCACTTAATCAATCATGTAAGAAACTATCCCTTAGAAAAAAAAATCCTGTGACAATACTCAACAACGGTAGGTATTTGACGGCGTCGGGTGGGCACGGGAGGACGATCGTCCATCCTCGAGTTTTAAAGCTTAACACAAATATATGTACATGAAATTATAATAGACGAAGAGCACAGATTCGTAAAATGAACGCAAGTTCAGGTCAATAAAAAAGCAAATTTTCGGCTCGCGCTTCGCTTGCAAACAAAAAGCACCGACATGATTAAATTAATAATCTTTCTTCAGGTCTCTATATTCTTTATTCTATTTGTTACAATCAGCTTATATTTGTAACTTTGGCATAATGTGTACGTAGTATTCTATTGTGAATTTTGGATATTAGCCTATATTATATGTCTCTTTGGGGATGCTTTTTATTTCCAATCTTAGTGTAATAATAATTCTCTCCAATTTTGTGTCAATCAGGGGACGTGTCCCCTTGATTTCATAAGCCTTTATATTTTGTTTTTATTTTCTAAAATAATTTGGAATAAATTTTGTATTTGCCCACTTGTCCAAATTGATGAAATAAACTTTTAAAGTTTCTTTAAATTCTTTGTTTTCAGGTCAGTATCGTTATAAAAAGTGACATATTCAGAAGGATTACAACATATATATATATAATATATATTATTTATATATTATAATATTAATATATAATATATATATATTTATTGTAAAACGTTGATTAATGAGATTTTACTCGCTCTTCGGAATTGTATTTTCTAGAGTGATTACACCTAGTGAATACAATGATTAATGTTATTATAGAGCCAAATTTTTACCTCAGCGCTTCGCGCTCACAAACACATAACAATCAATGATAGATTTAACTAATGCTTTAGGTCGTATTTAGTGAATATGTTTTATTTGTTCCAACCTTAATTACCTAAAATTGTCATTATTTTCTGCATAATAAATTATGTGAAATAGATCATTCTATTTCG
>CALNVZ010000674.1:23370953-23429475 GCA_940671915.1 Paracentrotus lividus
TTTTTCACCCTCTGAAGTAAATTTTGTCATTTTACAAATGTTTTATTAACTCAAGAGAAGATCATAAATTACGTTGCCAGTTTTTGGTAACAAACAGTTTATCAAGCTACAAAGCAAAGTTAAATATATGGCATGTTGTTGTCCCTTTTTGTGCTGTAAGTTACAAATGTCAAATGGGCCTCTGGGTTAGTTGGAACATTTTGAACCGGGGTCAGTTGGAACATGTACTAAGTAAATAGGTTTCAGCTAAATAAAAAAATAAAAATCATATATATTCAATTAAGTGTTGCCGAAATATTCCTGTACATATATATTAGTGCACCTTGGACAATTTTATTTTGGTTTAAACAAAATATATTGCAGAATGCTACTTCACAGGACTTCAGAATATCTGTATGTGAACTGGATCCTATCAAGTGCATAAAACATGAAGTAAAAAAAGAATTTGAGCACCAAACCTTTAATTTTTAATTGGAATCATTAAGCAAGTTAGCTAAACCCATGCAAATAATGTTGTACGGTAGTTTTAAATATAATTCTAAAGATACCATGCACAATTGTTTCAACTTACCCCATACTTGTTCCAACTAACCCGTGTGAGGGTTAGTTGGAACACTTGACATGGTCTTGTTGAAGATGGATTTTTTCACGGAACCATCACTAAATTTAAAGAATTTTATGGGGTACATTTGTAGCATAGAGATATACACTCAAGCTGATTGTTTATTGTTTCTTGAAATAAATCCGCTTTTTGTTTTAGGGCCATTTTTGTGAAAATGTTCCATATAACCCCGCTCTCCCCTACATAATATGGTTTCTCTCTTTCTCTTTCTCTCTATCTCTGACTTTCACACACACACACACACCACACACACACACACACACACACACACACACACACACACACACACCCTCTCTCTTTGTCCTCTCTCTCTTCTTCTCTTTCTTTCCCTCTCTCTCTCCCTAATTTTTGTCTGTCTATTAGTAATTTGTAGGGGTTATCAAATGCTTTGTCTCTATTAAAATAGTAGTTTTTTAATACAATAATGTGGATAATATCCTTTTGATGAAGCTTTGTAGAAAGAGAGAGAGAGAAGGGGTTATTTATTATTTTTCAAAGATATCATGACAAATTGAGAGCTGCCCACTCTACCAAGAAACTAATTATAACTATTGATGAGTACCGCCAAATGAATACAAGGTTATTTTTTCCGCAAACCAATTTAATTGATTGGAAATATATGCCAAAAGCGTTGTGTTTTGTTACCTTGGTGCCCAATTAAGCGAACTTGATTGATCAATCTGAATGTCGCGTTCGTTTTGATTTTCATGTTTCTATTGCATGAAGCAGTTAGAATTGTTTCATTCTTGATTTGTATTTCTTGCGGGACAGACGTCAGCCTATGATATCGCAGACGGTTATTGTGAAGATAATCAAAGATTATATACGATGGTAAGTAATACAAGATAATATTCAATAAATTATTATTATTATTTACCATTACAACTTTTCGCAAATGAAATCAAGTTGATTCGTTCTTTCAACCAGATGTCGACAAAGAAATAACACAGCGTTAATTTTTGATAAGTAGATTTTTTAACGATCTATTCCACTGACCCGAGTGAACTCCTAAAAATAAAACTATTACAGGGTTATTGTCATAGAAGATCGGCTTTGGTAATTATAAAAATTGAAAATGAGAAGATAGGTGTATGCTATGTCGACTCTATTCATATTTCTGCATTCAAGTGTTTGCTCATCACATCATTATATTTGATTTATCGGTTTGTAACAGATCGTGTCGGACTTGTTTTAGAGCCATAGGCGAGGCAGGGGAAGGGGGGGGGGACTGGTAGTATTATTGTGTTCGGTATATATAGTTGTTATGCATTCCCTGTTATACCTATTGAACACAAGTATATTGAATTGTTCACAGCCCAAGGGTTTTTTAATTGTTATTATTATTATTATTTTTTAATCTCCAATTATTTAACTAATCTCTATCCATATTTGGCATGACGGTTACAGCAAATACAAGCTCTATCGCTCGTACAACTAAACTTTCTAAGATCATTCAATGGTGTGCTATTTGCAGTTTAAGACAAGGCCTTATACAAACATGTTAAAACAAAGAAACGATAAAAAATGCACAAAATTTGAAATACATCATTCAAAATCTCTAAATCAGAGATTTGTGATGGAGACAAATATGTTTTATCAGTCATTTCATTGTTCAATGGGGCGTTCTATGCTCTTAAAATAAGAAAAAAACGCAATTTCACCACTAGAGGGTGTTATAGATAATCAACTAAAAATATTACATTTATATGTTTCTGATGTATCTTATTTTCATCTGTTTAAGTATGCAAAGTGACTTTATGATCAGAAATAATCATATTATGAGAATAAAACTCATTTTAAAAAAATCAGAAATGTGAAAAAAATGGTATTTCGACATTTTCATATTATATTTATTGTTTTAGCGCCATTTTCATATTGAAAGGTAACAAAAAATCAACATAAGAAGAGTGGTATTCAGTTTGGAATGTTTATTTCCATTCAGTTTGAATAAAAGAACCCTATCTCTTCGACTCCTTCGCGGAGACATCTCTTCGCACTCGGACACTCAATTTAATTATTATTATTATTATTTCCAACGGAAAACAGTTCATATATTTAAGCAGCTGTTTGATTTCCTGTGACTCATAAGACGTAGCGAGGCTAAGGCAACGTATCTGAGACGTCTCAGCGACTAAAGTAGTCTTAAAACGCGTCTCAAATCGTCTCTAAACGTCCGTCCAAAACCAGTCTCCGAGGCAAGTGAGATACCCCATTATTAAATGAATATGGTAAATAAACGACCAATAAAACCATTAAACCAAAAACCAACTTGTTGGAACGCGGGTTTTAAAAATTCGCTGTTTAAAAAAATGTTGGTTGTAAGAGTTACACTTCTTGGTGAATATTAAACATTATTGTTTAAAAGCGAAAAGCGAGGGTTTTTTTTTTTTTTTAAGCCTTAAACAAACCTTGTTTATAGACATATACACTGTAGGCTATTTAACTGTTTTTGTTTAAAGCAGCCGAGGCAAATGTCACGTGATAGTCATAGCCACGGCATCACTCTTATATGCAAGGTAAATCGGCGCACATTTTAAACATGGGACGAAGGACTTAGGCCTCCACATCTTATATCAGGTGTATGTACAGATGTTTTGCCTCAGTGGATAGGGCGTCTGCCTTTTAATCTGAAAGTCGTGGTGTTCGCATTACCGGCCGTGTAACTAAAAAAGTTGGAGTGGTTTTTTATTTTTGGAGGAAAGCGTGTTAAACAACACTGGTTGATATTCTTAAAAACAAGCCATTAAACAACAGGTGATTAAATTTTTTAAACAACAAGAGTGTTTAAAGTTTTAACAACTAAAGAGTTGTTTTATTGTTTAAAACAACACTTGTGCGATTCACACGGTTAACACGCAGTTGTTTAGATTTTAAACAACTTAATTATGTTTTTGTGAAAGGACTTCAACACTTTTACTAAGAGAAGAGAGGGGGGCAGATGGAGAGAGAGAGAGAGAGAAGAGAGAGAAAGAGAGAGAGGGGGTAACTGAATGATAGGTTAAACATATATAGAAAAGAAGAGGTAAAGAAATGGGAACAAGGCAATGAATTTTAAAAAAAAAAGAATGAGTAAAATGAACAGTCTGAATTGCAAATGTTTTTTGCCTGGATATTATCATGAATCTTTATATCATGAATATAATGTCATTTTAATTACAGATGATCAAGAAGGAGTTTGCGGTTACGCGGGAGGCTTTTTAATAGCAACACATAACCATGACAAACTGTTTCGTCATTCGGTAAGTGTGATTCAAAATTCTCGAGGTTTCGCTGGAAATTCGCAGATTATGAATTCATGGTCTCTTCAAGGATAATGTCTAAATTTATAGCCCAACAAGTTGAAATGCCCAAAAGAGTTTAATGATCATTAATCAGAATTTCTGCGCTTTCTCAATTCATTAAATACGTAGGCGAGCATGCACCCTCAACAGTAAATGTATGTCTGGTTTTCACTTTTAAACTTGCTTTCCTAAATATTTTTAAATGTAATTTATGCAGAATTGAAGAACTTATGAAATACAGTTTAAATGTGAAATGTAGCATGCTTATGTGAGTACCACCAACAAAAAAAAAAAAAAAAAAAAAATCCGAATATATTTTTGGTGTCGAGAGTATCAATATTTTGTTCCATTCCAAATAAAGTGTGTCATGTATATATATATTCTTTTTTTTGGGGGGGGGGTGGGGTTTGGCTGTTGTCTTGCTTGAGCAAAATATATTTTACCACTCTGGCCGATAACGTCTTCAAAACCTAGAGTGTAAAAGGAAATATTCTTTTTCCAGTTTACATTTTTTTACGTTGCTGGTGTTATACACAACTGAATAATAAATGAACACTTCAACTAACCAAAGACGGGGAGGGGGTGTAAAAACAAGCCAAACACTTAGTCCAAATGAACAATCCCTACCACATTGTCCAACAGGATCAACCTTTGAAACTATATAATTGGCATTCGAATATATATATATTATTTTTAATTAATGCGCATAGTGAAGAGAGGTTATGTATGATAGAAGTAAAAACAAAACACACACACACAAAAAAAACAACCCAAAAACAATTACTGAAAATACATTAAACAGCTTATCATAATTGAATCTATGCATCGCACCCTAATCGGTGTAATGGAGTGAGGTATAATGAATCGTTGCCAATAGTTGTAGAGTGAACAGCTTACATGAATGCAGCAAAATATTTGATAATGAAGAGAGAAATGGTTAGACAAATAAAATTTTAAAAACGTAAACAGATTTTTTTTTCTAAAACAAGGTGGTTGTTTTTTATTGTTTATTTTTTTAGTGTACCCCTGCTTTTCTAATTTTTGCCTCGTATTCGTAGTAGGATAACTACCCCGGACAAGTGAACCTCAGAAATAGGGTTAGAGTTAGGGGTACATATCAATTCTACTCTATGTAAAATGTAAAGTTTAACGTATACCAATGTGCCGGGCCGGCAATTATATCGTAATAAACAGGCGCGTCCATTACTAAGAAGCAGACGCCAACGAAGGCGACGTTGGAAATACGACTGACAAGCGTAGAAATCTATACACGCGGCTGCAATATATAAATTAGCTCACAAAAACTCGCTTAAAAGAAGACTTCCCTGCAGCTGGAAATGGTATTATCCGTTCGGTTCAGGCAGATCTACTCGTACATGAGATGAAAAGAAATAATGAAACTTTTATCATGGTTGTTAGTTAATAGATTCTCCAGACCAGATGGAGGGAAATACACATTTGGGCAAGCCTTATAACATTTATTGTATGAAGTTGTAATCAAGAATCTTTATTTTCACATAGATTGATGTTCCAAAACGATATGATATAGTAGTGATCTTGTCACCTCTGGCGAAGACGCCGTCCACATGCGATATGCATGTGATATGCGGAATATCGACCCATCGAGTAAAGATTCTATTGTTGAACAATGTTCGGAAAGTGACAAGGACTTTTTCTTAACCAATCGAATGAATTTACGCATCTCTGGAAAGGTGAGAATTCAAGCTTTTAAAAAAACGGTCTTGATCATTAAGCTTAATAAATTATGCGTTATTCCAGGAAGATAATTATGTGGCGTATGAGCTATTTTGAGAGCAAAAATTGGCCATATTGTACAGGAATTGATCTGATTAGGAATTTCGAATTGACGCAGTGACAGGACTTTTTCCCACTTCTGCAGTAAGTTATTCCTATTTTTGAAAAAAAAAAAGACTCTTAGCGAACTTATTCAAGTTGATCATTTCTTTGAAAAGTAGTTGCTCGCCCATAATCAAGAAACCAAAGTGAAAAAACCTGCGCAAAATAACAAAATCTATGGCAGCGTTTGATTTGCGTACGATGTGATAGCGCCCTCTTCCTCTAAGTTACACTAGATTGATATGGGTTGTTTGGCAACTTAGTGCCTAAAACCGGGTAATTTGGAAGCCCCACCCCCCTTGTTAAAAAAAAAGATGAAAATGACTGACTCCGAGTGACAGACCTACCGCTGTCCCCTCTGGCAGTTTTTGAAAAAATTATGACCCTTTTAAATTGACCGAAAGGCTGAAAAAAATTCACCGCTTACACTCACCCCCCCCCCCATTCTGAATGGTATATTCTGAGGATAATAAGATGATTTTTTTTTTTTTTTTTTTTTTTTTTTGCATTATCAATAACAATACGCAGCCTTACCCTCGTTATTGGATTCACGACGAAATGCCAGCGATGGTCTTGGTCTAAACTATACCTTGCCGATGTATACATTTGAAAAAGTGTAAGGTGAAAGCCAACACCCTAATAGGCCAGTAATGGTTCAGCCATCCAAACTCATTATGGTATACTGGGATGCCGATACAAAAGAGACGTTACCTCAAATATCCCGACAGGCTAGGATTTTGCAGATTCCCAGGTAAAATGTATTTTTGTTTTTGTTATTTTATTGTTTGTGTGTTTTTTTTTTTTTTTTTTTTTTTTTTTGGGGGGGGGGTTGTTTGTTTATTTTTATTTATTTTTTTATTTTTTATTTCTCATTTTATTTTGTATTATTTTCATATTTTTGTGTATTTATTTATTCAGTATTATTTTTCGTATTATTATTATTTCATTTGTATATGTATAGTATATTTATTATATTATTCTATTTTTATTTATTTATTTGTTTTAATTATTCTATTTTAATTTTTTTTTATTTATTTGTTTTTCTATTTATTTATTAATTAATTAATTTATTTATTTATTTATTTATTCGTTCATTAGTTTATTTATTTAATTTATTTTTTATTTTTATTATTTTTTTTTTATTTTTTTTTTTATTATTTTTTTCTTATTTATTTATTTATTATTATTACATTATTTTATTTATTTAATTTATTTATTTATTTATTTTTTTTTTTTGGGGGGGGGGTAAAGATAAGGCGGACTAAAACGGGCATGAACAAGGCGGTTTTGTTCCTTCATTAAAACCCCTAATCTGCCACGGGCTCTTTTGAAACGTAAAGGGGGCTCTCGGGGGGGGGGGTGGCTAATTTAGCCCCCCCCCTCGAGATTTTTCTCGGCCGCGACACGCGCGATCGGAAATTGACACACGTCCCTGTCGCGTTAATCTCCGTACGAAGGGAGTTAATTATTGCCGAAAAATATTCCTTGTTTAAAAAATTAAAAATATATGGCATATTTGCTAATTAATTTATGCATGAAATCATGCTTTGTCTTTTATTTTTGCTTCTAAAAATGCTAAGCATTCCTATCAATTTTATACTAATGAAATAATTTGTTCATTAATTTTAAATTATTATTTTAGAATTTCTTATGTATTATCTCTCTCCTGTTTTTTTTATTTTCCCCTATTTTATTTTTATTTATTGTTTTTAGAGGAATGGGTCCACTCGACAACATCATTTTTGGTCATAAATACGGAAGCATCAACATGATTATTATTATAAAGAATTTTTTTATACTCATTTATTGAATTTAGCTTAAAACACAATTTGTAATTGACTTTTACATGAAATGACGTTTTTTGAGGGCTATTTGGGTCTGACGCAGCACGCCGGTACAAACCTATCGCGTAAACTTCGCGAACGGCAGGAACACACGGGGGCGGCGCATATTTGGTCTCAACGATGCCAAGGACTTCAAGAGAAAAAAACTCAATGAAGCGCCGCGCTTTAGCTTCTCGCGTCAAAATTTATCCGCAAAAAAATGTCGAGGGGGGGGTTTAAAACTAGCCCGCCCCCCCCCCCGCCCGGGCAGATAAGGGGTTTAAAGAATGCTGTTGGTGTCTAACCCAGAAATGGAACATGGATTTTACCGCGACAGGGGAGATTTATCTCATATCAGTACTTTGTGGCAATTAAGTTGTGAATTTTATACTTATTATTTTCTATAACACCCGATGTTTGGCTCAGTGGATAGAGCGCCTGCCTCATAATAGAGAGGATCGTGGGTTCGATCCCTGACCTGCAGGGGGGTCATACAAAAAGACGTTAAAAAATGTTTCTTGTTTGCGTTCACAAGAAGGGATAGAGCAAATCGGTCGATCCTGGGCCCCGCTGCTCAGGCGGTGCGCCGGGCTACCAATTTAACTGATTAATTGGGCAAAGTAAATCCGTTTCACCTGTTCAGGAGTTGTTTCGGGACAATAAAATTTGGAGCATTTGGAGGCAATTTTATAATCAGTAAACGCATAAAATCAAAGCAATGGAGGATAAACTGTTTCAATAACTCAAATAGGAGTAGGCCAAACATTGCTTTCTAACTTCACGAGGCTTGAAGCATGTGTGCTGTCTAAAATGTGGTGGATGGCAGTTGCTAATAGCAACAACTTGAGGATAGATTTGCATAAATATATTTATAGGCGTTAAAGAAAATTGCAATGTTTCAACTAACCCCGTGTTCCAACTAACCCCACTCTCCCCTACTCTATTATTCAAAACAAGCCAATAAAGAAATACTAAATACAATAGCATGTAATCATCTTAATCTAATATAATATTTACAAAAATATTGTATATAAACCCTGGCGTAAGTATTGATATTATGAATGACAGCGCCATAAAAATAGTAATTGTATAGAAATCAAAGAATGACGGAGGCAAGGAAAGCGACTCACCCAACATAAATAATGGATTATACAGATAGAGGAATATATACTGCACTCAAATCACACAACGCAAACACACATAACTGGATATAATATGAACAGATTAATTAATTTATTCATTGATTAATTAGCAGGTACGATCCGAGAGCATTCACCCTCTTTTGTTCAACATGTTCTGTTTCAGTAACCAGAATTAAACAATCTGAGCTGTGTAGTTTTGTAACATAGGCCAACTTGAACACACTATCCGCAGCTCAAAGCATTTATACCGCACAGGTTGTGTTACCAAGTAGCAAAAGAAGTACTTTTCTGTTCAAAACATTATAGTTTCCCTATGAAGAAGAAAAAATCGATAATTATCTGAAAATATATATTTACAAGATTAGCCTGGGTGTGTGTGTGTGTATGGACAATATATAGACACAGTAAAAAAAAAAGACGTTCCCTCTTTTTAAAGTTGTCTTGTTTGAAGCATGAACAATTAATCATGGGTTTCATGATATTTCCTGGTAGAGTCATCCCCCAGTATTTGTTGGTACCCATTTCGTTTGGATTTTTGCACGCATAACTGCGTAAGAGACAATCTTCAGAAGACAGCAGAATCTCAATTGTGCCAGGTGAGTGGATAAAAATCAAAACAAATGTTGAAAAAATATGTGTACATACATACATACACACACCATCCTCCCTCACACACACGCACATCATTACACACGCACCAACAAACGCAGTAACCAATTTACAATATAATATTTCCCCTTTTATAAAGAATGAAATATTGATGTTTGGTTTACCAAGACCATCACTGAATGTTTGGGAATTAATAATTCCCTTACAACTTTTTGTGGGTGTGAGTAAAGTGAGGGTGTGCGTGTGTGTGTGTGTGTGTTTGTTGAGAGGTGGGTGTGTATGTGTGTGATTTCTGGTGTGAATGCGATAGGGTATGTTCGTGTGTGGGGTGTATGTGGGTGTGTGTGGTGAGGGTGAGGGTGTGGGGTGTATGAGGTTTGTGTATATGTAAATGATGGTATGTCTGGGTGTTTTTATCTTTGTGCGTATACATCAGTAATCAGTTTTTAGTTTGTTTATTCTTCACCCAGCCACTTGGCTCAAGTGAGACTTTGCTGTCTTCTTAAAATTATTGTCTGTTATTCAGTCATGCGTGCAAAGATCCAAATGAAAATGTTACCAACAAATGCTAGGGGTTGACTCTATCAAGGTATATCATGAAACCCCTGATTACATGTTCATCTTTTTGACAAGATGTCTTCAAAGTGATGGGACATTTTTTTTTCTGACTCACTCTGTATAATATACATGAATATATATATATATATATATATATATATATATATATATATATATATATATATATATATATATATATATATATATATATATTTATCTTTGAATCAAAACTGAATCTTTATCTGATCTTTACAATCTCAAGCTAGTTGTGGGTTTTCCAAATGAGGACGTGTTTTCTCATGGACATGAAAGAATCTATTGTTAATTAAGTGATAATATTTTTTTTTAAGATAAAGCCAAAATTAATACATAGTAAACATAATTCTCTCATGGAGAATAAATAATAATCTTCGCTAATGTACCTAAATTATAAGCTCGTTGAACCAGAAAAAAAAAAATCCATAAATATTTTTTCTCCATAAGTTCGCTGAATAGGCCCCTATTGATGTTTTCTTCGACATACATACACACATTCCTACATGAGCAAGGATAATCATGAACGAAGTTTGACTTGACATTATCATAAAACAATAACAAATGTTCAAGTTAAGAATTTAGGCAACATGCTATGTTCGACATATATTCTTTATATTGATATTGTGCTTACTAATATTCATATTCATATTCGTAATTGTGGGGGGGGGGAGGCCCATTTTGGTCATTTTTGGCACCATTTTCTCTAATTTTGGAGTTGTGGAGCGGGGCAATATCTTCGTTTGAACACACAGGCCCGTAAATAGGATTTTTACGTGGGGGTTCGAAATTTGAAAAATTGGACCTTTTTCAAGGATTTGTTTGTTTTTTTCGAACGCGAAGCGCAAGCCGAAACTTTTGAGTTAAACTTTGAGTAAACTAGGCATTATTATGATTATAGACTCTATTTAGTATCCCCGAGCATGAAGCTCAAAACTGGGGTTAATTGTGTATTATTAGACCCTACTTATAGTATCCGCGAGCTGAAAATTTTAGGAATCTTAATGGTTTTTATTTTTTATTGTTCATTTAGTAAATTTTTGAGATCAAAATTGGAGTTAATTATGCAATATAGAGCCTATTTAGTATCCGCGAGCTGAAAGTTTTGAGTTAAAAATTGTGCCTTATAGACTTTTTTTAGGATCCATGTTGAAGACACATAATAATCTTGGCTCATTAGTAATATTTGCTATGGATATTTTGTGGGCTGCAGGCCCCTAGCCAACCCCCAATCGAGCCCAAACACAATTACACCAATTCTTTTGACAAGGTTTGTCTCTAGCAGAGGGCACTGGGTCCAACCCTTTTTTTTTACTTATTGTTTGTTAATTTTACAGTGCGAGGTCGCATAGCGACCGAACAGGAAATTTCGGGGTTTTAAAAGACATATGAAGTAAAGAAAGGGGCACTTTTTAGTATTGTGACACTTTTTAAGGAATTGTCCATGGGACTTTTAAAAAGTATGAAAGGCTTCTTTTTAGTAGGGTATTTTTAAGCTAAGAAAAGGGGCACGTTTAGAGTGCATGACAAATTGGGGGCACTGTGCCTCCTGTCCCCGGTACTACCGCATCTGTTAGACCCCAATATTCTCAAGCGCTAAGCGCGAATAGAAAACTTTGAGCTCAAAATTGTAGTTTAGTGTGCATTATGGACCCTATTTAGTATCAGCGAGGGCGAAGCGCGAGCAAAAAATTGGGGGGTTTAAAAGATAGTAACAAGGGGCCTTTTTTAGTATTAAAAGTGCCCCTTTTTAAAACAGAAATTGTCCACGGGACTTTCCAAAACTCTGAAAGGCTTCTTTTTAGTATAAAGATGACACTTTTTAAGCTTAGAAAAGGGACACTTTTTGGTCATGAATAGGGGCACTTTTAGGGCGGATGAAAAAAGTGGGGGTTTTAATTTAATTTTTTTTTGTGGTCAAGCGGACCCTGCTCGCCTGCGGGGGGGGGGGGGGTTTCGTTCGAACCCCGACCCCCCCCCTCCTAGTTACGGGCCTGACACACTATAAGTCTATGTCAAATAAAGCGTTACAAGTGGAAAACATTTTTTTTATAGTATGAAGATTAATCACAGCCTGCTATTGTCTGGTATTTTCATAAAGCAAGAAGATCACACTTTCATCTGCAATTTTTTGTTGTAATTTTTGAAATATATGACTAGTTTTCTACTATCAACAAAAATCCAATTTTTCGCATGCCTTCCCATGCCTTTGTGTATAGGTTTCGCATAATGGCCATGAAGTGCTCAATTTCGATTTGTTCCTCGTCGCACAAAATGTAGTATAACTTTTGTTTTACGACAGCAAATTATACAGAACAAAGTGCATCAACAAGGAAAATCTTTTGGCTTTATTTTGGTACCACATACACACATTATTTGAAAATATTTCACACCTAAATATTGTTTTTTCCCGACTGTACCATTTTTTTTTGACACAGACTGTATACACGTACGAAGATCATGATATGTTTCGGTCAAATACAAAGAAGATAAATAGTTCATTTTTTAACCCCCAAAACAATTAATAAAGTCATAATTTCAAAATTAAAAATATTATATTCATACAATGCTTTCTATACTAGTACTTATAAAACTTTTTCGAAAGGCAGCTTTCTCCGAACTCCCGTTCGAATGGCTATACCGACGTGCGATTACCGAATACTCGGCCTTACCAATCGGTGTCATCTCTTTCTTTGATGTCTCCGCCGTGGCGGTGAACTGCAGCGATCTCGGAGCGCAAGACCAGCAAAGAATCTTCTTCAGATGACGGTGAAAATTCGCGTCCGTGATTCCGTAGATGAAAGGGTTGATGGCGCTAGTTGCAAGGACGAGCAGGTCAGCGACGTCCATTGCTACCTCCTGATGGACCGTGATGGTAATGTTCTTATATCGCTCGTAGGCGAGGTAGATGTTGAACCCCCACCACACGCCCCAAGCCAACGAGAAGAGGAGGATGACATACCCGACCATCCGGAGCACGCGAATCTTTCGCTTGAACTCCCAGCGCGTTAGGTGGTTCGACTCGCCGCTCTCCTGCTGCCCTCGACGAACGGCGATGACGATGATGATATAGAGGATGATCACTGTGGCGAGGGGGAGGACGTAGGCGATGGCTGTATTTGTGATGACGACCATGAGCCAGGTGAATGTAGAATCGGTGGTTTTCATGATCGGGTGAACGAGAGGGAGCATGAACGAGACTGGAGACAGAACAGAATGCGAAATAAAGAAATCTGAGATTTGATGAGAAACCATTTGGCAATATTTCATTGAATTCGTTCTAGGACAACTACCCCCTGGAAAAAATACCCCGGACAACTAACCCAATCAAAAATCTACCTAAACCCTACACCTAACCCTGACAATATTTGGGGGGGGGGTAGTTATCCTGGGGTAACTGTCTAGGGGGTAGTAGCCCTGATACGCAGTAAATTAACTCATAATCTTGAAGCAGGAATGATAGGAAGAGAATTGTACCCCCTTCGTTTTTAATACTTCGTAATTCATTGTAACAGTGATATTGTTGAGAGTAGCGAACACATACGTACACATTCAATATGAGTAAAGTAGTATCTCACTGAGAGACGAAGGTTTTTTTTTTTTGGTTTTTTTTTTTGGTGGGGGTTGAGAACCAAAAAGCATAACTCACCAACCCAGATGATAGCAGTGACGACATAGGCCAAGTAAAAACTTTTCTTCGATCGAGATTGCAGGGGGTGTCCAATTGATTGATATCGGTCGATAGCAAGCGCCACCAAGAGACCAGATGTTGCCAATATCGTGACCTAACAGACCAAAATACAAAAGAAGAGAACGCATAAATGATGCACGTGTTGATAGTTCGTTTATGAAATGTAACTGAAATTTAACAATATCTTTAAAAAAGAGAGAGAGAGAGAGAGAGAGAGAAAAAAAAAAATCTTCTTCGTCTTTTTCACGAAGCGTCTCTAGAATCAAAATGGCTCTCAAGGCGTGGAAATATAATTTGCAGCAAAAATCAATGTGAAAGATAAAATAATGTCCAAATTATTGTGTCTTCAAATCTGATGAGAGTAAGGACCAAATACTTTCCATATTTTTATTTTCTACCCATTTTTTCTTCATCATTGAACATTGCATGGCGTTTAACAAATTACGGAAAATAAGTGATATTCCATCCAAAGATCTCCATATGTAAAAACAATTCAACTTCATTACATAAGTTGATAAACTATCGAAAGGCAGAGGATAATTGCGCAATATGATTGTCCCGGAATTGTGCGGGTTGTCTTCAGTCAATACTCATACAGTGTGTCCCAAAAAGAACTATACACTTTTTAAATAGCTACCAAATAGAAAAATATATGATTCTTGGGGGAAAGATTTATATGTATATTAGAGCGTATATTATATCCTCAACTATCATTATGACACAAAAAATTCCGAAAATAACCCATGCTTCAGTGAGTAATGCCCACTTTTGTAAAGGACATAAAAATTAGCCTGCGCAGCAATTCACTATTCATTTTGCACCTGGTTATGGAACGCCATGAAGGAGTCAAAATAAATGATGGAATCGATTAGCCAACAAAGACAAAAATAAATTATAATCAAAGCATAAATCAATTATATGAAAACAAATGGTGAAACATAACATTTTTGCATATTATTAATTGGTTTTTTTTCTAACTTTCGGTTTATCTTGGACTCTGTTGATTTATTTATTCCATCGTTAATTTTGACTCATTCATGGCGTTCCATAACCAGGTGCAAAATGAATAGTGAATTCCTGCGCAGGCTAATTTTTGTGTCCTTTACAAAAGTGGGCATTACTCACTGAAGCATGCGTTATTTTCGGAATTTTTTGTGTCATAATGATAGTTGAGGATATGAGTCTTATATACATACAAACCTTTTATCCAAGAATCTTATATTTTTCATTTTGTAGCCATTTCAAAAGTGTATAGTTCTTTTTGGGACACACTGTATAACATCCTTCGAGAAGACATTAATCTAGATTGTTATAGTTTACCCATGTGATAATTCCTTGATATTATGAGAGCGAAGTAGGGCTGCCTTTAAACCGTAAAAGCAGGGGCATTAGTAAATACTTTTAATTCAATTAAATCCAAATAATCATTTAACTTCTTTTCATAAGTAAACATTATATTCTCATAAATTATTTATCAAAAAGAACCATTGTAAGCTTTAGGCTTATAGGTTGGGGCTGCCATAAAATTTCAAAATCACTTTTACATAGGCCTACACTGTCAAATACAGCAAAGTGATGTCAGCAGAGTCGCCATACAAACATGTAATAAAAAAAAACAGTTTTGTTGTAAATTTCTTCTCTAAGAATTTACGAAAGAGAAGGATTTTTTAAAAACAGTTCTATAGCTTTAGTAGTATGCAGTATTTGGTTAAAACGGAACAAATGTGTTACTCCTGGGGAGCGTTTCATGAAAGGACTTGTCGGACATTTTATCCGACAAACTGTTATAAGCTACTGAAATGCTTACATCTGATTGGCTGAGAGCAAATTTGTCGGATAAAATGTCCGACAAGTCCTTTGATGAAATGCCCCCCCCCCAGATGCATATTTTGTATTTCTCACGTAACTATTTGCAGGATAAATAATTTTTACAACAAAATTCTTTTTTAAATTACATTTTTTTTTAATGCCGACTCTGCTGTCAGCAGATTTGCTGTATAAATACAAATATTTTTTACAGTGTACTTTGAGATTTCAACAAATCAATAACGTTTCATGATACTCGATGCAAGACATAAAGAGGAGAAGGAAATGTGAGGAAAAGAGAAGAAAAGAGGGGGATAAATTTTATTTTACGCCTTGATAAGTGCGCATTATTGCTTATTATAATTTTTATTTTTCACAAATCCATGGTATAGGTTTTCCCGGTCAAGTTCAAACTATCTACGTTCAATTTAGAATATCCTTCAAACAGTTTCGTCCGAAATGTGATCGCGATTAAATATCTGTGATCAAATTCATTTATAAACAGACAAAAAAAGTTAAATCAGATTGCAAATTTCACCTATCAATTTGATATAGTGCGCAATGGTATATTCAATGGTCGCTCAAATTCATCAATACATGCACATTGACGAAATTCATTGCATATAAACAGTTTTGATCGTAGAAAATCGAAACGGAGAGCTCATTTACGAATATGAAAGAACAAAACCGGCACTGCTTGCTCTAAGAGTAAATTTAAATGACCAATAGATCCGCTCGGCCAGGTATCGCTTAAATTGAAGGAACATTAACGAATTCGATTCCAAAGAGTTTAAAATTGACTTCGAAAACCTATATTCGTTTACAGCACATTTGACTCAACATTACAACAAATTAAGACCAAATATTGCAGAACACGAGTACAGATCGACAACCCCTGCCGTAAAAAACAAAACAAACACAGAGTCAATCATAGTGTGTCCACACTGTGGAAACACTGTGTAACTGGGCCAAGTCCACACAGTCGACTCTGTGAACACACTGTCCGAGTCCTTCACTAGGTGACGACTGTGTAGAATTGGCCCATTTCCACAGTGTCGGTAAGTACTGGAAAAAAAGTACTGAACAATGTGACCACACTGTGTCACAGTGTGCTGACAGTGTTCACACTGTGCGACACTGTGTTTTTTCCGGCAGGGACATCTTACCGTCAAAGCATACACCGAGATCAACGGCATGACCTGGAGTTCGTTTCCTCGAGTGACATAGATGACGTGATCGACGATCCAAGCGAGGCCGAAGGTGACTAGGAAGAAGACATCCCGAATCGCTAGGTTTGCGACGAAGACATTACAGACGCTCCGCATGTCCTTCTTCGGAACGATGTAAACGATGAGGACATTGCCGATGACACCGAGAAGGAGAATGAAACACGCGATGGTCAGGACGGATTTTTCGAAGCCAGGAACGAGTCGATGATGAGACAACACATTATCGTTAACGGTGGCGTTCAGCGAGACGAATTTACATCGAAAGAGGGTGCTGTGTCCGCACTCCATTGTCACATTTCAGAAGTAAAAAAAATGTGAAGAATATCGTCCACTTTTTTCGACAAGTCCGCAGGACCAGACGTCGTTTTAGCACTGGTCAGAGAGGAATATCTCTTTTCGATCAAACGATTGATATGATTAAAGAAAAAATCTATTTAGAATATCTTGCACTTGACATGTAACTTCGCAGAATCAGACGTCATTAAAATCCTGAAGGTGAATATCAACTTTCAATCAAACGATGACGCATGGTGTTTTACTATGAAAGATATCATACAGTACAACATCAACATTGACAAGGTTCACAGTTCCCCGTGTGGCATTTAAGTCCTAAAAATTACTGTTGCGTTTGGCAAAAGACGAAGATAAGCAATTGAGAAGCAAGATCAATAGTAATATTTCTTTGCAATGTATGAAGTCCTGGTATACACCATTTAGGCTGATGAGAAAGCGACAAAGATCCACATTAATGTTACTCGCGGAGATAACGAAAGGAATCTCATATATTCGATTGAAGCCACGAGTAGTCGAAAATGGATTAATAAATAGCAGAATCTCTAGGCCTATATCATGTATATTATCACAAGTATACCAGTATGTCAAATAAAACAACGTTGTTCAACTGACGCATCAAAGGAGGATCATGAAATATTAGTCTACATTTCAATTATGAGGGTAGAAGGCTTTTAGTGTGGCGACACTATAATTCCAAATACTGTGATGAAAATGAGCGAACAAAAACCCGCAATGTAGTTCTCAATCCCTCTAACCATGCTAATGTAACGTTGTTAGTATATTATACTTGGTGAATAACAGATAAAAGAAAGTTTTTGGTGAATGTACTCTTTCGTCTGCTCACAAGACATGGATTTATGTCCACTTAAGCTTGTTTTGGTTATCAGCGTCTGTCATAACATTTTATAACTTTGTTGATGTTTTACGATCAAATGTTCTTTGCCGTGGCATACCAGCATGTTTCTAGAAGTCAGGTATTAATTACCCGTATGTTTAAACATAAAACATGCAGACATATTTTAAAGAAACCACCTTGCTTACGTCACAAAGTAATTGAGAAAGTCGCTGCAATTTACTCTATGAAGAATGTCATAATATATCGCAATAAATGTACCATCAGAGCTAAGCTTGGAATATTTCAGAAGGCTAATTATTTAACATAATTTTGTTTTGAGAGGAGATATAAAACCCACTAAAACATCTAAAACTATTGGAATGATAAAAACATAGTGATAAGATCATGTTGGAGTAGACCCCAATGACGTTAACTCCACATGCACATTAAACAGTATGGCCTGTCAAACCTATTAAACTACACATGCATGTAGAGAAAATTTCAGGTATAAATTATTTAAAATTGATTTACTTGAAGAATTAATTTCGGAGAGCCTATGATGTATTCACCAAAATGTCATAATGTATGTGTAGGTTCCTTGAAGTAAACTGACTTCTTTTTCCATACCGAACTTTTGCCCAGTCTATCAGAATTTTGACGAATCTGTCTGTTCTCTTTCTTCGTCAACTTTCATTTTATCACCCTTTCTCTATATATATTCATTGATATTAAAAAAAAAAATACCAGCAGTTCTTCGTTATTTATGTTGTAAACAATTTGTCCGTATTTTATTTCTAATACTCCCCTATTTTGGGTTTGGTCACAACTTTTAGAATGATAGTATAGGTTCTGTCTGGAATTCTTCGGCATCGTCTTTTTTTTTTATCAATCCATCTTCATCAGTCTTTATTTCTTTGTCGTCGATTTTTTTTGTATTAATCTATTTATATCTGTCACTATTTCTTTGTCACCTATATTTCGAATAATTTGTCTATATATATTATTCGTCAGCAATCATTTCATCAATCCGTATCTCACTTCTTTGATCAATCTCTCTTTATTTCCTTGTGACCGGGTTTTTGAACAATCTGTCTTTATTTCTTCGTCACTGATTCTTCGAAACATGTCTGTAGTTTTTCATTAGCGACATTTTTCACCAGCCTATCATTAATTTTTTCCTTCAAAAACTCTTTAAACAATCTGTCTCTATTTCTCCGTTAACGATTTTTTTTTTAATTATTAAACTGTCTTTATTTCCTCGCCACCACTCTTTTTGTCAATCCGTCTCTTTTTTTCATCAATACTCTTCTTTTTTTTTTTTTTTTTTTTTTTTTTTTTTTTTTTTTTTTTATAAATCTGTCTCTATTTTTTCATCACAACTGCTTCGTCCAATCTGTCTCTACTTCTTCGTCACAACTCTTTTGACCAATCCGTCTCTATTTCTTCATCATCACACTTTTCATTAATCTGTCCCTCTTTCTTCGTCACCACTCCTTGATCAATCTCTCTTTATATCTTCGTCACCACTCCTTGATCAATCTCTCTTTATTTCTTCGCCATCACTCTTTGATTAATTTGTCTCTATTTCTTCATCACCACACTTTTGATCAATCTGGCTGTATTACTCCATCACAACACTTTTAATTAATCTGTCCCTCTTTATTTGTCACCACTCTTTTGATTAATCTGTCTCTACTTCTTCGTCACAACTCTTTTGACCAATCCGTCTCTATTTCTTCATCATCACACTTTTCATTAATCTGTCCCTCTTTCTTCGTCATCTATCTTTTGATTAATCTGTCTCTACTTCTTCGCCACCACTCTTTTGATCAATCTGTCTTTATTTCTTCGTCACCACTCTTTTGATCAATCTCTCTTTATTTCTTCGTCACCACTCTTTTGATCAATCTGTCTCTACTTCTTCGTCACAACTCTCTTGATCAATCTGCTTCTATTTTTTCGTCACCCCTCCTTTGGACGATTGTCCTTATTTCTTTGTCACCCCTCTTTTGATCAGCATGTCTTAATTTTTTCGCCATCACTCTTTTGATTAATTTGTCTCTATTTCTTCATCACCACACTTATGATCAATCTGGCTGTATTACTCCATCACAACACTTTTAATTAATTTGTCCCTCTTTATTTGTCACCACTCTTTTGATTAATCTGTCTCTACTTCTTCTTCACAACTCTTTTGACCAATCCGTCTCTATTTCTTCATCATCACACTTTTCATTAATCTGTCCCTCTTTCTTCGTCACCACTCCTTGTTCAATCTTTCTTTATTTTCTTCGTCACCACTCCTTGATCAATCTCTCTTTATTTCTTCGTCACCACTCCTTGATCAATCTCTCTATATTTCTTCGTCACCACTCCTTGATCAATCTCTTTTTATTTCTTCGTCACAACTCTCTTGATCAATCTGCTTCTATTTTTTCGTCACCACTCCTTTGGACGATTGTCTTTATTTCTTTGTCACCCCTCTTTTGATCAGCATGTCTTTATTTTTTCGCCATCACTCTTTTGATTAATTTGTCTCTATTTCTTCATCACCACACTTTTGATCAATCTGGCTGTATTACTCCATCACAACACTTTTCATTAATTTGTCCCTCTTTATTTGTCACCACTCTTTTGATTAATCTGTCTCTACTTCTTCTTCACAACTCTTTTGACCAATCCGTCTCTATTTCTTCATCATCACACTTTTCATTAATCTGTCCCTCTTTCTTCGTCAAAACTCTTTTGATTTATTTGTCTCTATTTCTTCGTCATCACTCTTTTTTTATTAATCTTTCATTATTTCGTCGTCATCATTCGTTGATTAATCTGTCTCTATTTCTCCGTCACCACTCGTTAATCAATCTTTCTCTATTTCTTCGTCACCGCTCTTTCAATCAATTATGTCTGTATTTCTTCGTCACCACTCTTTTTATCAATCTGTCTCTAAACAATGCCTGACCTCTGAAACTTTCAAACAATACCTCAAAACATTTCTGTTCAATTCTTCTTAATTTCCTTATAATATCCTAAAAAGCGCCTTGAGCACTCTACAGAGTGGATTACTTCTTCGCCACCACTCTTTCAATCAATTTGTCTGTATTTCTTCGTCACCACTCTTTAGATCTCTTTTCCCTCTCACTCTCTCTCTCTCTTATTCTCTCTCATTCTCCATCTTTCTCTCTCTCTCTCTCTCTTTCTCTCCCTTTCTCTCTTTCTCTCTCTCTCTCTCTCTCTCTCTCTCTCTCCCTTTCTCTCTCTTTCTCTCTCTTCCTCTCTCTCTCCCTCTCTCTCTCTCTCTCTTCTTCTTCGTTGCCGATTTTTTTTTTCCTATAAAATTTCTCAGTCAAAGATCTCTTGTATATCTTGTTTCTATTTCTTCATTAACGGTAGTTTTACCAACCCGTATGTACTACCTCGTCACTGATCTTTTTCAAACAATCTATCTTCATTTCTTTGTCACCTATATTTGAACAAGATATTTATATTTCTATTTTTTCTTCTTTTTTTTAAGGAAAAGAAATCCATCTGTTTCGTCATAAACTAAGAATACGTCTGTTAAATGTTTTTTTTTTCTGTCTAAAACTTTCATTATTGTTTCTTCCCCCCCCCAAGTAAGTCATTTCCTTTGTTTACAAATTTTTTCTTCGTAATTCACTCTTTATTATTCATTTAGTATCATAAGGCTAGAGACAGAGAGTTGTGGAACAGCATGATCGCCAAAGTCAATTGATACGGCACTAGAATAGAATAGAATAGAATCAGGTATAGCATAGTGCCAAATAATGATAATATTTATTATGATAAGGAGGCCTAATTGTTCAGAAGGGTAAAAAAAAAATCGTAATGCAAGTTTCATATTTTACTGATACATGATGGTTTAATATAATCGAACAAGAAATTGAGACTTATGCTACAGCCACACAGACACTTACGTTTAGTTAGGTATTTGTTGTTTTATCCTTCTTTCATCTTGTATTCTATAATTTTTTATATATTTCCTTGTTTTATTGGATGAACGAAATTATCACTATTTCCACTGCTGACTATGATGGGAAGTCACCCGTGGGAATCCGCAGAAGAGAAAATAATTTTTGGACGCAACCGGACGTAACTCAACGTAAGTGTCTGTGTGACTGTAGCATTACAGTTTATCCTTGAATTACCCGTAAACAGAATGTGTGTTGCCTTGATTATGTTACTTGATACTATGTTACTGGTAGGAAAAATAGCAAAACCGTTGAACAAAACATTACCAACGGCCATTGCATGTTGTCCATATAACAGCGCAACAATAGTTTGATATCTTTTTTTACATGGCGGTTTCAATGTCTTGACGTCAATCCCCATGTCATAAACATTAATGTCTCTGATATCGAAGGCGTTTCAATGGCATTGTAATGGCCCTTTCGCGATCAAGAATCAAGGATTGAAATTAGGATTTGGAAGAAATCATTAGCAGTGGAAGCATTTGAACCATTTACATATTAATTGACACATGATATTGGTCTGTTGTTGTTAGTTTTAATTATTGTGTCATTAAAAGCCAAAGGAACAAGAACAACAACAAAAAATTTAAAAAACACCAAAAAGTCAGTAACAGTAAATAAATAAATTAGGACAACAGCAATTACAATATTGTGACACCACTGCATAAATACTTGTGACATCATCTTTATGTGCTGTTACGTAATGCACAGTAACATTAACCTTGTATTATATGTATGAGCAATAATATAAATTCATGAACAGGAGAAGAAGATTACAAAATGGAATTCGGCTGGTAACGTTATACCGTGTGCAATAAGTATTGTCGCCCCTTACATAAAATATGCAAAAACGCAGTATAAATCATTATTTGACTAAATTTTATTGGTATAAATACAATGTTTTCACTTATAATATATCAGTTAACTTTAATATTAACTAACATAGCAATTTAACAGAAATAGTTTTCCCCTGGGGGTCAATGACGCTGGACCCACGATCTCGCCAAATTTTCTAAGATTGACCCAGTAAAAACGGTCTAACTGATCGATGCTTATTCTTCACCCCATCTCCCCGGACCTTGCAACAGTGTTAAACCCATCTTTTCGACCTGCCAAGCAGACTTCGTATCTCTTTGTTCATGTTGTTCGTTTCCCTTCTTTTCTCCAAGTTTTAGCTAATTTCCTTTCGCTCTCAGTACTTTCCTTCTTCCTCTTGTCGTTATTGTCCACCATTTTTCAATGTCCGCAAGGAGGTTCGAGATCTCTAAATTCATGAATGAAAGTTCAAACCAGCATTGCTCTACTTATACACATCACATAAAGTTCATCTATACATCATACAAAAGGTAATGTCAACAGCTAAGTTGGCATATTTGTTTCAAAGCCGAAATCATTACTCCCCCAAGTACTAAGTTTAATACAAGCATGATGCAGGGGGTGGCAATACTTAGTGCACACGGTATACATAGTATCGCATTACTTTTGGAATTCGTTAAAATGTGACTTACCTAAAACATTACTGTAGTTCATTTACTCAATAAATTGTTTTTATCTATCTACATTGCAAAGACAATCATTATTAATATTCTAATATATACATCTTAAGCACAATACTCGAAAATGTCACATTACTTTCAGTAATGATTCTATGTTGACAATTAGGTTTACACTAATAAATACGATATAAAGAGACAGGTAAAAAATGTAAATAAATCATGATGTGAATCACTGTATAAAGGCATAACTTACACTAAAATATAACGAGAACCGATTCCCCTTTACAACTTGTTTTAACAAAAGAAGAATGATATGTCATCTAAGAAGAACAGGAGCTTCCCATTCATCGTGTCAAGAATTGATAAAATGTTTAATCTGTTACAGGCTTTGTAAATGTTGTCTTTGAGAATGCTACGTTCATAGGTTAATACTAGCATTGAATATAAAACTGTATCAATTTATCTTATGTAAAAAAAAAAATGGGGACATGCGAGTGTATGTGGATAGGTATTTCTTTATATTAACGACATTCATATGATTATAATCGGGTCATATAAATACAGCATACATTGAATTCATCCGTACGCATCGTCAAGATACATTCAATTAGGATATCACGATATTGTTTAATTTTATAAATGGGGCTCTTTTTTTCAAGGAAGCAGGCCTAACAGAGCTAAATGACCACTCTCTTGTAGCTCGCTTTACAAAAAAGAAATATTAATTTTGTTGATTCTACATCTCCCTGTGGATAAGAATGATAATCTGAACTCAATCGATCACGATGAAAAACTCATGTTATTGACCGAAGATGACGTCACTAGAATACTCTCTCGAGTCTTTCCATCCATGGTCTCTCGTCTCTGCGGGGCCGAGTCGGCGAAAGGGTGGAAAAGAACTTGGACGAGATGCTTATGGAAATCGGGGGTGAGCATGCCATAGATAACCGGATTCAACGCGCTATTAACCGCGCAGGCGATTCGCGCAACCATCTGAATCATGACGTCATGGAATATCCTGTTGTCATCGCCCTCGAGATCAAGTGGCATGGTGTGATTGGCGTAAAGGCCGTAGATGAGCCAGAATCCACGAGCGACGAGGAAGGCCAGGACGAGCATGTTGACCATTCGGAGCATGCGCATGTTGCGTTGTTGCTGCCAGCGCGCGACGCGTCCGCCTTCGACGAGCTCGCGTTCGCGTACGGAGCGGAAGATGGCGATGTGACAACCGGCCATGAAGAGGAGGAGGATGGAGAAGAAGAAGACGGCTTGGTAGAGGGAAAAACCCTCGGCGATCACGTGATTTTCGGAATCTGACTCAAGAACCGCAACAGTAATGCCCATGGTGATAGATACTGTAATATATAAGGGAAACAAAAATATAATCCCTCTTGTGACAATGTTTACTATTGTGTTAAATAGTATTGTTGATCCGAACTTTTTTGATATGATGAAAGGAAGTTTTCGTGGAGTTCCATGAACATTGCTGCATTTTAACGCCTTTCGCTTTTATATGCGTGCATATGAAAATTGCGTTTTCCATGAACATTTTGCAATTAATCACAACCTTTCGCTTTTTATGCATTTAATAACATTTGATTTTTTTTTTTTTTTTCTTCTTCTTCTTCAAAATACTCATTTAAACCCATATCTAACAAATCTTCACAAAGGAAAGTCGCTCGTGGGCTTAACTTTTGAAGCCTGCGCCAAAACTATTTACACGATCGAGCCTGGCGCAAATAATCTTCGAGATTGACAAGCGCCATCTATATGGAGAACCAATCAACCAAAAACAAAATCATTTTTATAGTCAATTTCGAAATCATATCATAATTTAGGTAAGAAATATTCTGGAATACCCGTAAATTGTAGAATATATAAAGTACGAATTCAGGGGAAATTTGGTAAATAATTGAAAAATTTATCAAACGAAACCAGAAAATGTCGAAGATTGTTTGCTGTAGGGTCAGGATTGGGACGAAATATAGACCACAGAACTCCTAAAAATTGTTGGGAGTTTTGTGGTCTAGACAGAGTAATTTTTTTTCGAATGGTCGAAGTATCACCAGATTGAAAACAAAATGTATGGACACGTTGACGTGACTTTTGAAGTGCAAACATTTGAAGGGCAAAAGATTAAAACAAAATCTATGTCTAAACAAAGTCAATATAGGACCTAAAATATGCGAAAGAAGGTGAAGACGTCCTGTCAATACAATGGTTTGCAGTATATAAGCATTCTCATGGATTGTGTGTCGTGGATTTAAAAAAAAATGTATGGACACGTTGACGCGACTTTGATGTGTATACATTTGAAGTGCAGTAATTTGATGCAAAAATTTGGGCAAAAGATAAAAATCTATGGTCCGTATTCTGGAAGGGTGACTTAAGTCAAAAGGCCTACTAAATACGTCACCCAATTATTGTTAGAGAAAATAGCAAGGCCTATTAAATACGTTTTCAGTCACGTTAGTAGGCCTTCTAACTTTAGTAACCCTTCGAGAATACCGGCCCATATGTCTAAACAGGGTCAATATAAAGCATGCGAAAGAAGTAGAAGACATCACACCTGTCCACACGATGGTTTGTAGTATATTAGCATTCTTGACTGTACGTCTTTTCTTGTTCTCGAGTGGTCGGACTATTGCCAGGTACCTCTGAAAGGCTAGGCATATCAGGGTCAAACAGGAGGCTGTGAAGACAAGCTGAAATATAAAGATCATTTTTATAATTTATAATATTTGATTTATTGGTTTGCATGGATTATAAAATGTATGAAATAATAATTATTTAATAATAGCGTCGCGAAGCATGTTAAATACCACATTAATACCACTGTGACTGCTTGGAAACTCTTTATAAACCCCCGAAATCAAAGTCATAGGCATATTCATTTCATGGCGTATTATGTTTGATCTTCCAATAATCATGATGACAATTTACTCAGCGAAGTAACGGTTCCAGGACAATTACATCCAGGACAATTAACCCGGACATCTACCCCACCGAAAACCGACCATCTAACTCTACACCTAAGGGCATTTGTCCCGGGGGTAATTGTCAAGGGGTAGTTGTCCTGATACGCCTAGGTCTATCCAGTTTTACTGAGGGTGGTATCGCACTTACCGGAAACAAAATTGAGACAGATTTGCCAGCATGGCATTGCACTAGATCTGTCTCCTCTGTCTCCGCGACGGATTTTTTTTTTTGTGTCACAGGAGACAGATCTAGTACAATGCCATGCTGGCTAATCCGTCTTTTGTGCCACGTAACCTTTTGTACGTGGCACAAAAGATTTCGTCTGGGAAAAAGAGGAGACAATGCCATGATGGCAAATCTGTCTCAATTTTGTTTCCGCGAATTGAGATACCACCTATAAATGCTACAGTCACACAGACACTTACGTATAGTTACGTCCCGATGCGTCCAAAAATTATTTTCTTTTCTGCGGATACCCACTGATGCCTACCCGTCATAGTCAGCAGTGGAAATATTGATAATTTCGTTCATCCAATAAAACAAAGAAATACATAAGAAATGATAGAATAGAAGATGAAATAATATTAGGACACAACCGGACGTATCTATACGTAAGTGTCTGTGTGACTGTAGCATTAGGTATTTGAACGAATAAAATAATAAAGCAAGTCAGAAAAATCCGACGTCAAAATAACTAATGAACATGATTAATTAACTTCAGCATGCCATGCCCATCTTACCGTTTGTATGAACATGATACCAGCAGAATGACTCTGACCAAGACTAAGAATACCATCTTGGTAGGCTATGACACCGATTCCGATCACATCGACCACGCTACATACACATAGGAAAACGATGTCGATGACGGCAAGATTAACAATATGTACGTTATGCACGGTGATCATCTTCGGCTTCGTACAGACGATATACACGATGAGGACGTTGCCGACGAGGCCGAAAGCGATGATGATCAGCATGAGAGCGAATGCGATGGTCGATGCCGTGTCTAATCTGCTCGCTAGGTCCTCGTCGAGGTTCGACATCGATTGGTTGCACGAGATCGAAAGAAAAACACGCGAACAATCCATTTTTTATTTTTTAAGTTTAGTTTTTCCTGATAAAAAAACAACAGCTATTCCTCTTATCCAATATTCAATTTCTAATAGTAAGGTAGCAAATCAAAACTCCATTCCAAAATCTTTATTGTTGAACCGACACAAAGTTTGATTGAAAATCACATTTATATCCTTCTAGTTTAATGTCTATAAACACTCATAAGTAATTCATAATCCTGTTACTGAAGCGTGTTGACCTTGATTAATTAAAAGATGAACCCGTCCTGTATTGCAAGAATTCTACTAAATTTCAAGTAACAACCTAAAAGCAATATTTTTAGGTGTTTCTCTGAAAACCGGGAGTTCCGACTGCGCAGACGGAAGTTCAGATTTTCATTTTTTATTACGTTCAATCTAGAAGGATAGCCTGATCATGTTCCGTAGAAGGACGGTTATTAATACAGGCAGTCTAATAAGCACTGCCAGATTTTTAAGGACGAGGGGGTGGGAGACGGGTAAACTTTCAAAGAAAAGATAAATGTTGATTTCCATGATGTTAGTCACAATAGCACAGTTTGATATTTGTCTTTAATACTAGTAGTCACAAGTTCTGTAATAACATTTTCTGGCTGCAAGCGAGCAAGGCAAACGAACCGTTAATATCCTATATACATCAATTCGTTTTTCTCGTCCAATAAAGATATATCTCTCTCGTTCAAATTCCCGTATAATAGCAGATAAAACTAAAATATTGCATCCAAAATTATATCGCGTATACAGAGGACAAAAAGAAAAATCGTTATAACCTATTTGTAAGTAAAAAAATTCAAATGTGACCAAAGATGAATAAATGTAGTTGTTGGGCTTTGCTTCTATATTCGCTAGAAATGCACGTCCTGCATACCAGCATAACTGACTGTCCGAAATATAATCTTCTTTGTCATATCAAGTACCGTTGTCTTAAAAGATGAGACACGCTAAAAATACTGGGTGGGTAAGGAAAAAAAGGGAAACTTAACTTTATAGACTTCATAATGAGGACATACTATTTAATAAAAGTAGTGTTATTTAGCGTTCTAATGATAAGCCCGATGCTTCAACAGTCAAACAACTCTAAACATCATTCCCTTGAACTAAATTTGTAAATCCTACATTTGGATACCTTGCCTTCGAAAATTCTTGTATTTGCTATATGTGTCGATTCAGTGACATTCATTTGGCGAATAGAAAGATTAGATAAATAAAAAATGTAAGTTTATATATATGAAATTTTGAAAGAAACGGGGGAAGAGAAAAATAGTATAGACGTAGCTCAAATCAAGGTTCCCCAGAAAGGAATATCATTATCTTTATTGGAATAACCTTGTCGATCTACTTGGACACTGCGTACATTCACGCAATTTACATATTGACAACTCCATTGGAAGTGAACCAGATGTATTTATGCAACTTTTTTTTCAGTACAAAGATGTTGTGCAAATATCATGAATGTATCATTGGAAAGCTAAAGATTATTTAAGTTGAGTTTCCCTTTTTCTGCCTCACCCAATAAGAATGGCGGGAATGATGCATGCATTGGCGGCGATTCCGGGGGGGGGGGGGACGGGGGTGACGTGTCCCATCTCGATTTTTTCTAGGGGATCGTCCCCTTCGATTTTAAAGCTTAACTATTTGTATGTAGTGATTACCTTGTGAAGCTAATAAAGAGGTAAACTGTAGGTCAAATACAAAGCTAAATGTTTACAAGGCATAATGTGCGAAGTATGCGAATTTTGAGTGAATATTTTTCACTTTCGGGTGTTTCCGTCCCCCCCCCCCCAGTCGTGACATGAAATCGCCGCGCTTGGATGCATGGATATCATTGGAAACGGATTTTGAGGTCACCAAGTGTATCCGGGATCACTACTCCTGTTTCAATTATCTTGGTATATCATATATATATATATATATATATATATATATATATATATATATATATATATATATATACAAAACATCTTTCTTGAAAAAGTAAACATTGTGCAGTTTTTAATGTAGCAACGAGATTAATGAGGCACATTTGTACAAGACTGCAAAATTAAAGGGCCTAGATAAATATCAACATGATCAATAAGAAAGTAAAAAAGGTACTTTCCCCAAATTTTAAATACAAAATAGAAATCATTTTGGTGTGTGTTGCTTGCGCTCCGCCTGAATCAGTCATGAAGGGGTAGACCCGTAACTAGCATTTTCCAGGGAAGAGGTAGAAATTTGGAAATGTGAATCTTTCTGAAATAATGAACTTATTTGGCGCGAAGTGCTAGTAGAAAATTTGCCTTATAATGACCTGAAGGCGCTAAATTTTGCCTCTTTTTAAAAATGTTTTCTCATTGTCACAATCACCTCCCTTTTAGCAAAAGTAAATTGCGAGCGCGATGTGCGAGCAGAAAATTTACATCAAATCAGTTTAGTATTGGACGTCAGGAATCGGTCAATGGGTGTGAACCGGAAAATTGGCGTATAATTGTCACGTAAAGGCCTCGTCACACCGAGTCCGGTCCGGGTCACGGCACGGGCCCGTTCCGGTTCAACAATGGGCAAAAACGGTCGAAATGAATCGGCCGTGTACTATTGCAATGAGACTGGTCACAACAAACACGGGCTATGCGGTACTAGCCGGAACGGCAACCGGTACGGTTTTTATGGGATCGCTCATGGAGCGATTTGAGACGGTTTGCCGTACCGGTCACCGGACCGGACTCGGTGTGACGAGGCCTTAAGAATGATATAGACATGACGGTTGAAACAAGAATGTACGCATGAATTGGGGTGCGAAATATAATTGCGTGTTCTCCATGATGATTTCTTTTGTTATGTAAATAAAACCAAGATTCTGTCTCTTGGAGTGCAACTCATAAACCTGTTGGTTAGAATTTTGTCTTTTATGCGACATTTTATGGAGGTCCCACCGAGACATAACATTTTGCCTATAATGTCATAAAGGCAGTGCATTTTACACGATTTTTCTTTTATTTATTTTTTTAATTTTTAATTTTTGCTTTCAATTCGTTAAAATGCTGATGATCACCTCCCTTTAAACGGCCCACAGACCGGAGAGGATCTGGTATAGATCCAGTACGAGTGTGGTGTGTGCTGTTTCTTCCGCTATAGTACACGGCAAGTGTGACAGTGCCATACCACAAAAAGCTTTTGATACACTAAAACAGCCGAGTTCTATCAGGACTATAGGACAGTCTTGCATTAATCTTTATACCAGCAAGAAAACCGGCGGGGTCGACATATGATTCTATGTTTACTTAGAAGATGTGTATCAGTTACGATTCTTATGCCGCAGTCAATTTTCCTGTACGGAAGTCGAAGACAGCCGTTCCTAACATTTTTGTACTGTAGGCCCACGGTTCGTAAAAAAAAAAAAGAGAGAAAAAAAAAAAAAGACAAACGGCTGTTTTACTCGCCGTACGGGCACCGTTGGTGAAATGTGACTGCGGTATAAATTTATAGCATTTTAATGTCACAAAAACCTATTATGCTTCCTCAATAGGGCGACGTTGTAGAAAATAATCATTTTTATCATCGCTGATATAATTCAGCTTCAAATAAACATCACGTTTTAACCCTAAAAGGCCGGGGGGGGGGGAATTCCGCCCCCTCGACGTTTCGGGCAAGATCTCGGTAACGCATGAAGCTTTTGACACGCCGTTTCATGACTTTTTTCTTTCAAGTCTCGTGCAACTTTTAAGACCAAATTTGCGACGTCCGGGTACGCGGTTCTGAAGTTACGCAACTTTATGTACATGCTCGTCAGACCGAAAATTGCTAAATTGCTCAAAACGTGATTTCGTGTACAAATCCAATACAAATGTATTTAGGAGATCTATATAAATGTATGATTTTTTTTTGCTTTTAGTGCTTCAAATTAATTAGTTTTTGGTTCTTTGTGGTTGTGATAATGTCGCCGACAATTCTCATGGAAAAAACAATAGAGAACAAAAAGTCGAAAAACAAAGAAATACACAAGAAATTAAAAAAACAATGAAATACATAAGAAATGAAATTTAATACAGATTTTTTTTTAAAATCCATTTCCTCAAAATCTCACAGAGAGCTTAGAAAAAAAAAACACAGCAACTTTGGAACATAATTTAATGAATTAGAGAAATGTGTAAATTTATGCATAAATTAGCATAATTAATTAATACTGAAAATTTTTCGGAACATTTGACTATGCAATTTTGGGAATTACGTCCTAGGTGACGAGCGTGGCGATTTTCGTCGCGATCGTGCGGTCGACAGCCGAGATCTGAGGGGGCGGTATCCCCCCCCTCCCCCGCCATGAGATGACAAAAAAAAAAAAAACAACAACAACAACAAACAAACAAACAAACAAACAAAAAAAAAACCCAGGCCTTTTAGGGTTAATGTGAAAACAAAATACGTTATCGACATGAATGTTTTAAAAGTGTAAACTTTACGTTGGATCCGATGGCCACAAATTATATTTGTATTTTCCTGCAAAATAACTATCTGCATAAACTAATAAAAATTACCGAAGTGAATAGAAGGGTAGAAACAAATGGCGGAAGGAATCAATATAAAAAAAATGGAGGCAACAATTCCAATTACATCAGCACAATACAGAAGAAAAGAACTGTAAAATTATCATTTTTTAATATATTTACATAATCATCTCTATTACAAGGTCAAGGATGTACAAGAAAATAATCATTAGAATAAAAATCAAGAATTACTCTCATGTTTTACAAGTATAAAAGATCTTTTATAAAAAGCAGCATAAACAAGTTAGACTAATTTTCGCTTACGACTAATTCTTTAATCTCATAACCAAATGCTCATAACAGTTTTGAAATGATGCAATAAAAAAAATACGATTATATGCCCATTATTAATCAGAGCACCTCGCAGCGATCATGATGATGTGAGCAATTCCAATATAAGTTTTCCTTGTCAGTTTTAAACTCTTTGCAATCGAATTCGTTAATGTTCCTTTAATTTAAGCGATACCTGGCCGAGCGGAGCTATCGGTCATTTAAATTAACGCTTAGAAAAAGTGATTTTGTTTTTGTTCTTTAACATTCATTAATGAGCTCTCAATTTCATTTTTGTGCGATCAAAACTGTTTATATGCAATGAATTTCGTCAATGTGCATGGATGAACAATTATGAGGGACCATCTAAGAATACGACTGCTCACAATATCAAATTGATCAGCGCAAATTACAATTGGATTGAACGGTTTTATATTTTGGCTGTTCATAAATGAGTTTTATTGCAGATATTTAATCGCGATCACATTTCGGACGAAACTGATTGAAGGAAATGTCAAATTGAACGTCTAATAGTTTGAACTTGACCAGGAAAAACTATATAAAAGAAATAGATCCGTAACAACATGAAACGAGAGTGTTTACATCATCAACAAATTAAGGATCTGTGTAATCACAAAATTGTACAAAAATTGTATTGAGACGCATACAAATATCATATTTACACACATTTCCCTTATCCATTTTCCCACCTCAAACCTCTCCCCTGGTTTTCTCTTTTCAATGTCAGTGAAAATCTTACTTGGTTATATATAAAAACGAAGAGTTTTTCATCATACAACAGGATGATGTGACATGATATACATGTAAACATTGCGATCAATTGAAAATTTAAAATAACCATTCCGATTGGTTCACAATGAGACTTTTACGCAAGAAGTGCATGCAACAAGGAACCTGATTGGTCACTATAAATTTGCAATTGATCGTAAATATTTATGTGACAAGGCACAGGCACGGGAAATATCACATGACTGCGAATGGCAGGGCTAATAATCAGTTTTCAATTAGTACGGCAGTGGTGTGCCTTATTTAGTGGCAGATCCAGGATTAAAAAATACGGTGGGGTAGGGGGGGGGGCGCCAGCCCTGATAAGGGGAGCGCCACTTACATTTGTCTGATTTTGACATGTAGAGTGAATGAGCGGCTTTCAAATTATAGAGGGGGTGCGCGTCCTCTGCGCCCCCGCCTAGATCCGCCACTGCCTTAATTGGTGTTTCTCTGGAAAATCTTTTTCGGGAGTTACGTATCTTTGAGGTATTATTATTTTTTATTATGCATTATATTGCACGGTTATTTCAGCCAATGGAAAGATAGCGTGCAGCATAGAAAATTCCTCTAATTCAGTGTTGTTATCGGTTATGATTGGTTTTTAACAAACATAACATTATACACATCTAACACTGTCTACCAGAAAACCGATTTAGACGATATATACAACACTTCGAAGCGTTTGGAAGGCGAAACCTTTGATAAAAATGCATTCAAATATTTGATTATCATAATTTCTCTTATCATTTTATAAAATTATTATAAATGCACTTTACAAGCACCATTATGAAAATCATTGAATCTTTGGTAAGTTGATTCGTTTATGAATTCGGCAACATTTTGGTCAATGAACAATCGTCGGTAACTTCAGTCAACTATTCCATCTTTTTGCGCCTCAGCTGCAGCCACCATTCCACTGAAGATAGACCTCGGATTACTTCGCAGCTTGGAAGGCGTATCGAACTCTGCGACCTTTGGCAAAAAAAGAAGAAAATTACAAGATAGTACTTTTCAATAAAATTAGGTGTAAAATCTGATTTTTTGGTAGAGATATATTTTTACAAAGCAGATAAGCAGAAGAGGTTTAGAGTATAGGACATCCCCCGCGAACAAAAAAAAAAAAGATTTAGCATCCTCATCAAATCATTAGTACTCCGTTTTTATTCATCGCCCAGTATGTAGGCACACGAGTATTTTAAAGATAATTACACAAAAGTCAAGTAATTTTTTGGCATCCCTATGCTAATTTGGCCTTCCCTTATTAACGTCAAAATAAAAGGAAATTGTCAAGATTGAAAGTTCACAAATACCCCTCGCACTCGAAAAAGGTCATCAAATTTTCGACATCCCGCCTCCCCCCCCCCCCCAAAAAAAAGGGATAAGCCCCTAACTTACCCTTCCGTCATCCATGACAAGAATCTTATCTGAGTCGAGTACTGTATTGAGTCGATGTGCTATAGTGAGGGTTGTGCAATCACTGAAAGCTGTTCGGATTGTCTGCTGAATCAAGCTGTCTGTTTCCGTGTCAATTGCCGCAGTCGCCTCGTCCAAGAATAAGATCTGATTCAAACCAATATACACATTCAAACACTTTACTAAATCAAGAAGCGACTTGTGTCAAATGAGTCATTCTTGAAACCCCCTTTGCGTACCCTGAATAACTGAAAATTCTTTCAAGTCGTTTCTAACCTTGCATTAACAATTCACATGGAACTCAGAAGTGGTGTCCCCCATGTGTTTGTTTCGGGACCGATTCTGTTTTAGATATATTTTAATCATGATTTACTCATTCTTCTTTACACCAAAACTTTCGTTTATTTGCTGATGATTCAAGCATGGTTCATACTTTTCATTTGGCAAAATGGAAACCAGTACAAACAGAAGCTGAGTAGATACATGTATAGAATTTGTAAATATATATATAATAATTATCATAATTATAGGTTTTCAACTAATAATTTACTTCAAAGGTTTAACATTGGTACGTTGATTAGTAATTCAATTACTATTATTTAACTGTAATACAGAGTTGATGCATTGAACATGGACAATCTTTAAATAACTTTTGATATTTATCATTGCCTCTATTTTTTCTACGTAAGCTTTGAATGTCGGTCATAAATGACTAAAATCCAACAACATAATGAACAAACTACAAGAGGAAAATGGAGATATTATTTACCTTACTGTTACGAAGTAGCGCCCTCGCCATACAGATGAGCTGTCGCTCTCCTACAGAGAAATTATCTCCGCCTTCAGTAACAGGTGCTTCCAACTGATGGTCTAGGACACTGATCTGAAATGTCAAGGATGATTTAAAAAAACAATTAAAACAACCGGGTGGAGCTAATAATTAATTTGGATCACTGTTATATTAGGATGAGAAGGATAATACGTAAAATGCGAAAGATGGAGACGCGGGAATTGAAAAATATGTACACTCTAAGAGAAGCCAATGGAGTGGGGTGGAAAATCTAAAACTAATGAAATAGTCACAAAACAGAGAGAGTTGTTAAAGAATGGTTCCCGATGTCAAATCAAGGAGGTACTGTTAGTATAACGGCACTAGAAAGAGACGAAGAAGACGAATACGAAGAAGAAAAAGAAGAAGAAAAGGAAGAAGAAGAGGAAGAAGAAGCAGAGGGGAAGAAGAAGGAAATTCAAGGACTTACCCGTTCTTTCATGTATGCCTTTCCCAAAGCCTCCCACAAATCCTGATCATTATGCTCGTTAAATGGATCCAAATTGTACCTGAAGTAAAACAATAAATAAAATGAAAATGAAAAAAAGAATCAAAGCATTGTTATCAATCACTGAAACTGTTCTCTCTATACTTGACGAAGTGAACTTTCATTCGTCAATTAAAGTGATACGATCATGAAGATTACGGCATAGAGAGCGCCATATCATATACTTGGTTTGTTCTCTCTGCACGTGATCAGAAATTCCAGGTAATTGTTCGTCAATACACTGCAGTGTTAACATAAATGCACCCAGATACGTCTAAGAAAATGGCAATTAAACGACCAATTACCTTAAAAATCTCAGGCGGCGATTCCATTCTACACTAAATATTTGTGATTATGATTACATTATAAGCTGAAAGGCTGTATCTCTTTATACAATCCTGAACAAATTAAACAATCCACTTGAGGGCGCTATCATGGAGAGGAAAATATACGATATATCTAACCTGACAGTTCCGATAAACAGGACAGGGTCTTGCGGGATGATAGAGATCTTTGATCTCAGATCAGTCAGACCGATAGTACCGATATCCATTCCATCAATGATGATCGATCCATCGTCTGCTCCTACAAGTCTGAACAACGCAACACTGATAGTCGACTTGCCTATAGGAAGGTTAGACATAAAAGTGAATGAATAATAATATTCTGGATATTCTTCTCAAGTCCTTAACCCAAAAAGACTGGGCTATTTTGACACACATAAAGACTGGGGGGGGGGGGCTCATTCAGCCCCCCCCCTAAGATCTCGGCCGTTGAGCGCGCGATCGCGCCGAAAATTGGCACGCGCGTTACCCACGGCATCCTCTCCAAAACCGAAGAGTCATATTCTCCGAAAAATTTCTTCACTAATTAATTATGCTAATTTATGCATAAAATCTAAGATTTGCTCTAATTAATTAAATAAAGCTCTAGAAGTGCTAATTTTTGGTTTACAGGCTCTTTGTAGGCTTCTGGTGAAATGGTTTAAAAAAAAAATCTGTATCAAGATTTTTTTCTTATGTATTCTATTGTTTTTAAAATTTCTTATGTATTTCTTTGTTTTTCGACTTTTTGTTTTTTATTGTTTTTTCGATGGAAATCATTGGTGACACTATTTTAATCATAAACAACCTTAAATTAATTGATTTTAATAAGTTAAAGAGAAAATAATGATACATTTATGAATTTTGGCTAAAAACACAATTTCTATTGGATTTGTACATAAAATCACGTATTTGAGCTACTTTGGGTCTGACGCACGGTTACAAAATGTTACGTAATTTTGGAACCGCGTACCCGGGCATCGCAAATTTGGTCTCAAAAGTTGCGCGAGTCTTGAAAGAAAATAGTCATGAAGTCTCGCCAAATTTTTTTTCCGTGTTGCAAAGTTATCGCGAAAAATGTCGAGGGGGGGGGGGGGGGGCTGAATGAGCCCCCCCCCCCCCAGTCTTTTTAGGGTTAAGGCGTGGTCCCACTGGCTTTTTAGGATGATTTGCGTATGAATTGCGGATTGTTTGTTTTGTTTTTGTTTTTTGTTGCGGAAGAACGAAATTTGTATACGCAACTCATGCGCAATTAATCCTACCGCCAGTGGGACCGGGCCTTTACTCCCAAACCTTGTTTCTTTTTTATTTCAGTTCTGAAAATTAGACTCCACAGACGACAGCTTGGGAACAGGGGTTGAGCATTGACCCCATATAGGTGGGCATTATAAGAGTGTTAACGCTTTTAAAAGGTATCATTATCCAAGTCATCTGTGCCAGAAAGAACGATGAAAATGAAATGGACTCAACCTTTTTTGGGGGGTGGGGGTGGGGCAAGGACCGATGTCTTGGCTCAGTGGATAGAGCGTTCGCTCATAATAGGAAGGTCATGAGTTCGATTCCCGATGTTGAAATGTGGCGTTCAATAAGAAAGGGATAGAGCAATGTTGATCTGGCGCTGCTCAGAAGCTGCGGGGCCCATGATCAATTGGGCAAATAGAATGTCTGTTTTACCTCGTATCAGGACATCTCCCCCGGAGGACAACTCCCCCGGGGACAACTCCCGGAGGACAGCTCCCCCGCAGAGGACAACTCCCCCGGAGAACAACACCCCGGAGACGTGCACCCGCAGGACATCTCCCCCGATGAAAACTCCCCCGGAGGACAACTCCTCTGGAGGACAACTCCCCCGGAGGACAACTCCCCCGGAGGACAACTCCCCCGGAGGACAACTCCTCTGGAGGACAACTCCCCCGGAGGACAACTCCCCCGGAGGACAACTCCTCTGGAGGACAATTCCCCCGCAGCACAACTACCCCGCAGGACAAGTCCCCCGGATGACAACTCAACTATTCCGGAGAATTTTTTTAAAACCGAAATAGCCATTCATGGAAATACAAAATCTTTGGCAATTTTTTTTTCTTTTTCCGGCGAAGGGTGTTAAAGTTTGGCAGCTGTAGAGGCGGGCTGCTATTGGAACCGAATTTTATCGTCAAAAGAGAGAGAGAGATATCAACTTCAATCTTAAATCACCATGGGAAGATGATCTGATTAGATTTTAGAGTATGTAGGTCAATGGTCAGGCCCGTAACTAGGATATTTGCAGGGGTTCGAAACCTGAAAAAAAATGAACCTTTTGAAGGGATGATTCTTGAGCGCAAAGCGCGAGCCAAAATTTTTGACTAAAAATGACCCGAAGCAGTATATTTGTACTTTTATTGTTCTATTTTTGTTGTTGTTATTCTTTTACAAACGGTGACGATCATCTTTCTTTTAGCCAAAAAAAAAAAAAAAAAAAAAAAGAAAGGATTTTCAAGCGCGAATCGTCAAGCGGAAAATTTTATATCACACCTCTTCAATTATACCGATAAAAATACAGGTACATAATTTGATACAAGGGTTTTGTTTTGTTTTGTTTAAGCTTGTTTCAGCAAATAATTTACAATTATAAAAATGTTTTTATCGGATATGTTGACGAAAATAGTGAACTCAACTGTGTTTGAGTATATCGGAAGATGTGTTTAATTTCATCGTTATTCTGTGAGTATGATTTTCAATACCAACAAGTTGCAATAAAACGCCTTTGATAGCGGATGTTAGCGGCATGAATGCAAAGCTGTGGTGCGCTCATACGTTGATGAACACACACCATTTCGATTATAAACAATTGTCTGTAAAATCTTAAAACAAATTGAACATTTGTTGTTACATTCTTCCTTGAAGAAAATGAAAAAGGACAAGTGATGATGTTGAGAATGTAGTCTCTGTGGTAATGTTCTTGTTTTGAGTAAATAAAAATTGTGATTCTCGTTTAAACTTTTGCGGGATTTGTTTAGGGCTCGGGTTGGGTGTGTGTATTAATTATTAATTAAAGCCTTAATTATCGTTGGCTACCCCCCGCCCCTTGCTGAAGGGACTCAGAGATATGTTAGGCCAACGCCCTTCGTGCTCTTTTGTTACTCCTGTAGCTTCTGTTAATTTAAGTTCCCCATTAGCATCCTTCCTTTTTTTCAACATTTCTTTTTCATTTCTTCGCCACTTTCATATATATTCCTTTTCTGTATGTTACACATTTCGTATGACATATAGGGAGAGCGATGTACTCTGAATTGAGCCAAACCTAACAACCTTTGATTGGGAAGGAGTAGCCATTCATAGAATTGGAAGGGTGGTGACCAATGAGGAAATGATTTAGCAATAAACACGCAGTTCCCATATTCGCTTGCTCATTACAGAAGGGTTACTGCCATGGCGAAAAGTAATGTAATTAATTGTAACACGAAAGAAAAACCAAGACGGGTTGGCATATAAAATCCCACAGTTCATAAAGCAATTTCAAAAGTGGAGGGGATGTCAGTCCGGGGAGTTGTCCTTGGGGGGACCTAGTCCTCGGAGGAGATGTCCTCGCGTTGGTGGAGTTGTCGTGCCTCAGGAGATTGATCGTGCCCACTCGCGGTGAGGGAGTTTGTGTTCCCTCCCGTGTGGTTGGAGCTGTCTCCGGGTAAAGGGTGTTGTCCTCCGGGGGAGTTGCCTCAGGGAGAGCGGCTCTTAGCTGCATGGTCTCTCTGGGGGGGAGTGGTCTTCCGAGGGGAGTCTCCAGGGCCAGAGGAGGTTGTCCTCCGGGTTTCCGCGGTTCGGGGAGTTGGTCCTCTGGGGAAGCGTTCTCGGGGACTCGTCTTGGGGGGAGGGCCCTGTTCCTCCAGTGGGAAGATATCCTGCGGGGAGCCTGTCCCTGGGAGCTGTCCTCCCGGGGAATGTCTCCGCGGGAAGTTCTCCCTACCGGGGGATCTGTCCTCCGGGAGTTGTCCCCGGGGGAGTTGTCCTCCGGGGGAGATGTCCTAGAACCGTTTTACCTGTTTCGGACAATAGAATTTGGAGCTCTTTAATAAATATTCTTTTCTATCTAAAAAATGAAAGGAGACCACGATTGTTCCAACTTACCAGATCCGGTGCGACCAACGATGCCTATTTTCTCTCCGGCTTTGATCGTGCAATTGACATTCTTCAGAACTAAAGGAAGTTCTTCACGATATCTCATTCGGTAGTCCTCAAATTGGATCTTTCCTTCGCTAGGCCATTCCTTGGCCGGTCGGTTATCCGGTACAGTTTCGGGTCCTTCAGCTTCTAGCGACTGTTAATTAATATATCAAAATTGTAGTTCATTTAATTGAATTTTTGATAATGTAGATTCTATTAGCGAAATGTTCCGACAATGAGAAATATGGGCTGGTACACATTTATCACTTATCTACTCCTCAACAATCTGAACAAGAAACCTAATCAATAAAATGCTGTTCAAAGATTTAAAGTACAGTTTTGTATCTTATTTTCTTGGAAATAAAAATATCTATTGACCATTTCATATGCCATACCAATACTCTTACCCTGTTATATTCGAGTATTCTCTCTGCGGAGAAGAATCTGCCTTCTGTCTCGGCCAATGTGCTCATGAGAAGCTGGAACATACCCGTCAGCTAAAGGATACAAGAAAAAAAGTGTGTTTCAAGTGAGTTATCTTTTTGCAAATGACACCCATCTGAAACTCTTACAATGCTATTGGCAGTTAGTTCAATCACCATTACGCCATCTATAACGTGAAAACCCTTGCTTCATACCCATCTGAAACTCTTACAATGCCATCGGCAGTTAGTTTAATCAACAAAAAGCCATCTATACCGTGAAAACCCTTGCTTTATAAATACATATCTATTAAACCAGTAGCGGATTCAGGCGGGGCGCAAGAGGTGATCCTCTATTCTTTTTGTATTATTACACATTGAAAATCAATGTTAATCTAGCAGTTTTTACTATTTTTGAGAAATTGGGGTCTGCACCCCTTCTTTTCTTCCAATTTTCCTTATGCACCGGCTCTATTTCCAAATCAAGGATCCGCCTCTACATTTTCGTCACCATCCTCACCTGTATGGCATAAGAAATGGCCAGTCCTGCAGTAGCGGTAGGAATGCTTCCTTTGGTCAGAACAACCATGAGATTGGTCCCAGTGACAATGATGACAACCAGTACCTCTAAGCGTGCCCCGGCCCACCGGTTAGCCATCCTGAACAGCATCATAGGATGAGCGTTCACGTCCAAAAGGTGGATGAATCTGCAGGACAAAAAAAAAAATCGGATGGTGACGTTAGAGGTAGGTCCAAAATGTTAATAATATGCTGTCTGTTTAAGCCAAACCAATCAACCATTTCAAATAACTCACTTGTCGATAACGTCAGCTGTCTTGTTGTAGGCGTGGATAGTGGCGAGTCCCATGGCGGTCGAGCCAATGTGCGAAAACCACGGGGACCGGCTAACGTTCTCGATCTGCTTGAGGTCATTGACGCCCTTGCGGTAAAAGTTCATGATGAAGTAGAAGACGATGAGGATGGGCACGACGGCGGCGAGGAAGTACGGGAAGACTACGGAGATGGTGGCGAGAGCGGCAAGGATCAAGGAGACACTCATCAATGTCAGCTCCAGGTTGATCGGTAGCAAGACATCCACTGGCAACGAGGAGAGAAAACAAGAAAGTAGATTAATTCGATGAAACACAAATAAAATGTTTGCTTTGTATAACGTTGGTAGGCTGGCGTCACTACCGTAACTCTTTTCATTTTTTAAAGTTTGATACGTGACAAATCTGTGATAAAACTGTACGATTTTTCTTCGTTAGAAGTCTTTTTGTTAATTGTGATACTAATAATAGAATTTTTTTAAAATAAGGGGATCTGCTTTTAGGTGTTTGGTATTTCCACTGAGGTTGGAGTCAGTGCTTACATTACTTGAGCATTACTGATATTCGACGTCACAGGAAAACATGAATATTCAACGTAAATTTGCATATTCATGTCATGTACTAGTATTACAGAATACATACGTTCGTCCATATCTTTAGAGAATCGGTTGAGTATTCTTCCAGTGGGAGTTGTATCGAAGAAACTCATCGGACTCCTCATAACTTTGTTGAAGAGTGTGCTGTGGAGTCTAGATGAAGCTCGCATTGTCAACTGAAATGTTCAAGAAAAAGTATATTGATGCAAATGTCATCGCATTAACCTTGTACCTTGTAGACTTAATCCCGACGGTAGCTTGGAATACAGCTAAACTGGGATGTATGTGCAATCATAGAAGGGTGATGAGCGACGTAAAAACAATTTAAATTGAATATACATTCCGTATAGTCATTCTTGAATATTTGGAGATATAGATGAGTATAGGGAAGGTAGATTTTATATACATTTACATCAAATGTCCGGGATAATACTAGTATCATGTCTAAGCTTTCTTGAAAAAAAAATGAATTCAGATGTATATTTTGTTTTAAAAATAGTGAAGAGCTAAATTTCAAAAACTAAGGCAAAAAACAATTTCCGATGAAAACTAAGTTATCAGTCTCAGACCATTTTCCAGCTCGGTGCTTGTCTTTTATCAAAATTATTAACCTTAAGATTTTGAGATCAAACTATTGTAACAAAATGCACCTTTTGATATCATTTCTTAATGGAGGCCTGTACAAAATCAGAAACTTCAAGTGGATTTTAATGATATTGAAAAGAAACTCTTCATTTTTCATATAAATGAGTTACCTTTGCATAGACGACACTCTTGAGTAAAGCCAGGATCAGGATGATGAGAAGAGAGCCGCCGTAGATTCCCATGTAGAAACCAAGTCTTGGATCATTCACTAAGCTCGGAATGGGATCTCCAAGAGATTCATTGTACTGAAATGCAACAAAATAGATAAAGTTATAAATTTGATAAAGGGAATTGGATTAAATTATAAATTGAAAGTAATATTCTAAAACAAATGGCAATTTTCATGTGACTCATATGTTCAGGCGACACAATACATGCAGATCCGACAATTTTTATGTTCTGTTTCGCTTCTCATGCAGTCCCATCTTTCGGATGGTGAAATTAAAGGTCGGTCCAAGACGTAAATAATCATATCTGATTGATACATGTCTGTCGAAACCCAATCAACCATCTCCAAACAGGGAAAATTTGAATTATCCTTCGGTGAGTTTTAGTTTATTCTGTTTTTCATCAGTTTTCCCACTTTCTACCGATATCAGCAAGTCTTCCATGGTAACTCCTGTTCGTATAAGCCCTAAAATATGGTAATGATAACGAAATATAAATAGGATGGTCGTGATAATAGCTGAAAATAAGCGTAAATAGGAGGAACCCCAATACCGCAGTATTGAATCCCGTTCATAATTAGTCAACACGATCGGTTTAGCTATTCGCGAACATTAGCAATAGTACCAAGCCTGCAAATAATATTTTGTGGTGTTTATGGGCTGGACTATACTTACGGATCTGCCCAAGCTTTGTTCAATCCAAAAGCTTAGCCACCACGTGTTGGCAGTGAGTAGACCAATCACGATCAAGTATGAGACAATGATGAGAGCAGCATTAAAGTAGCCACCCATAGCCTGGATATACCCGTGGTATGTCTGCCATTTCAACGATGCACTGCCCCGTTGTTCGGCCGTGGTTAGCTGCCCAACTAATTGGTAGAAAAACAGTATCATATTCGTTTTTAACTGTTGTGATTTTAATTAAATTCTTATCTAGTTGCCTCTGATAAGCAACCCAAATTACTTACGGTAACAGAGCAGGGGATAATAATTATGAAACATTAAAGAAGCTTCTGTTTTCAACACCAGACACGGTATTTTCGTTTGTGTATGAAAACATTTCTTTGGCATTAAGTTAGATTATTGATAAAACGATATGGACGTTTTGGAAAAGTTTGTAATTATGAAGGAATAACTAAATTACAGTAAATTGTACGATTACAATATGGCAGATAAATAAATTTCAAACATCTGCCAAACATACCTTCTTGGTAAGATGAGATACTCTCTGCTTCTATCTCGCTAGCTACGCTCCGACTCATCGACTTCTGGCGACTGATGTGTCTGTTGTAACAATGAAATCATCCAATAAGACTTTTAAAAAGAATGGTCTATTGTAATTCCCGATTAGCTTTCACGTATTAACTCAACACAATTTCAGATAACTACATTCTACAGCTCAGCAATGATAAACCTTATTAGTAGAAAATACAAATTCCAACAGTAGAATTGAAAGATGTGGAATTGAGTTTCCTAAGATAATAGAGTAAAGACATCCACAGGAAGAGGAATATAGAAAGAAATAGAGGTAAACTAGAGTTGAAGTATAAAGTGGAGGGAGGTAATTAGAGCGCGGGAGAGAAATGGTAACCAAGATAAACAAAGAGAGAGGGAGAAAGTAAAGTAAGAGAGGTAGAGAGGGAGATGGAAATGCCTTGCTAAATTACTGCAAAACATTATGGAATAAAAAATAGCAAAACAATGGAAAACAATTCACCTTTTTAGTTTGGGTGACATTGGTTCGTCTGCCTTCCTTTCATCTTCATCTGGTTTAGTATAATGTGTAGTGATAAGGCGGGCATACTCGCCTCCGTCATCCATGAGCTCTCGATGGGTCCCCTGCTCGGCTAGCTTGCCGTCGATTAGCACCACGATAGTGTCACAATCCTGCAGGAACTACAGTTGGAAATTAAAAAAGGAATATTTTTGATAAATTGATTGATTGAAAGTCACATTCATTCCCTTCAAAACTGTAAACAACAATAGGGGAGGTGATAACCTGCAAAGCTTAGCATATGTCGGAAATGTTGGTATGTAATATTAGCATTTGGTGAATCGCTTGATTAATTTGATTTAAACAGACGGGTTTCCAATCTGTTACCAACTCTCTAAATATAAAAGAGTGAGTAGAAAAGCATTCGAAACAGAGTGAAATTCCACTCAAACTATGGGTTATAATTAAGAAGGGCAATCTTTTTATATTTAGTGCAGTAAATAAGCTAAACGTTACCATCCGAAATTGACCGTGTTGATTCATTTACTGATTCTTCATTATAAACCATGACTTTGTGCATGCGCACCGTCTGTGGAACCGAGTTTCCACTCGTTTCTACGAGTAGAAGTATTCAGCCTGCATGCCGATATATAGCTAAAAGGGGGTCCACTCTGTCAGCGAATGACATGGCTGAACTTAAACTCACTCAAATCTGAGTGATTTACATATCGATTTTGGAGAATAAGTTCCTTCACTTTAATTTTCGAGTGGCAGAGTAGAGACCTGGGGGCGTTTCATGAAAGGACTTGTCGGATGTTTTATCTGACAAATTTGTTCTCAGCCAATCAGATGCACGCATTTTAGTAGCTTATAACCATGATGATAACAGTTGTCAGTGATAATCAGTGAATATTTGTTCTCAGCCAATCAGAGTGATGCAAGCATTTCAGTAGCTTGTAACAGTTATCAGTGAGAATCAGTGGATATTTGTTCCATGAAATGCTCCCCTGCAGGCCTACCTGTAACTGATGAGTCACAAAGAGAACCGTTTTATCCCTCAGTACGCCCTTGATGCAGCGGTTGAAGATCTGCTCACCGACGTGAGCATCGACTGCGCTGAGTGGGTCATCTAGTAGATAGACGTCATGGTCAGCATACACCGCCCTGGCCAGACTGATACGCTGCTTCTGACCTCCGCTCACGTTGATACCGCGCTCCCCGATCTTACGAGGAAAGAGAGAGGAGAAGAGAAAAAAGAGAAACGATTCCAAAAGTTGTAGTTATGGGTATCATTATGTGCCAAAGAAAACATTAAAGTTAATTGAAAATAATTCGATAGAGCAAAACGTAATACGTTCAGACGCTGGACATTCTTTGACAGGTAAGCCTAAAATTAACTAAAATATCGTGGTAAAATATCTTTGAAAATCCAAAGATGGTAAAACTCTTAACAATTGTCAGATGTACAATTATGGAACAGACTTTACCACACTTGTATTCAATAATGATAAACAATATAATGATAATATGAATATATCAGTAGAAATTGATAAACGAACAGTCAAATAATTAGTTACAAACCTATACAAAAAAAAAAATCAACAATTATTGACAAATATTACGACAAACATTGAATTCTAACATGTATTCTAAATTCCTATACACTACCTCCGTTCGGTCGCCATCCATAAGGATCTCCATATCTGCTTTGAGGCTGCATGCGGTCAGAACCGCAACGTACCGCTTCGTCACAAATGCTCCCAACATAAATTACAAGCAAATCATGCTATAAATACCTCCGTTTGGTCGCTATCCATAAGGATCTCCATATCTGCTTTGAGGCTGCATGCGGTCAGAACCGCATCATACCGCCTCCTCACAAATCCTCCCAACATAAATATAAAGCAAATCATGCTATAAATACCTCCGTTTGGTCGCCATCCAAAAGTATCTCCATATCTGCTTTGAGGCTACATGCGGTCAGAACCGCATCGTACCGCTGCGCGTCCATCCTTTTTGCGAACAAGATATTCTCCTGAACACTGGCATTGAAGATCCATGCCTCTTGTGGCGACGTACGCTAGTCGACCTCTGACCTCGGTCGCCATCCATAAGGATCTCCATATCTGCTTTGAGGCTGCATGCGGTCAGAACCGCAACGTACCGCTTCGTCACAAATGCTCCCAACATAAATTACAAGCAAATCATGCTATAAATACCTCCGTTTGGTCGCTATCCATAAGGATCTCCATATCTGCTTTGAGGCTGCATGCGGTCAGAACCGCATCATACCGCTCCTCACAAATCCTCCCAACATAAAATAAAAGCAAATCATGCTATAATACTCCGTTTGGTCGCAATCTCAAAGTATCTCCATATCTGCTTTGAGGCTACATGCGGTCAGAACCGCATCGTACCGCTGCGCGTCATCCTTTTGCCGAACAAGATATTCCCTGAACACTGGCATTGAAGATCCATGCTCTTGTGCGACGTACGCTAGTCGACTTGATACTCTACACTGACCTTTGACCTTCTCCATCTGACCCAAGATGGCGGAAATGAGAGACGATTTGCCGCTGCCGACCAGACCGCATACTCCGGTTAACGTTTTCTAGAAGATAAGGTTAAAAAGTCGGAAATGTTATAATAGCATTTATGTTTTTCAGTTGTGTAAATATCACATTCCTTTTTTATTCTTTAGAATGATTTGTAGAACATTCTATCTGTCTTTAATTATACAGTGCGTCCCAAAAAGAACTATACACTATTGAAATGGCTGCCAAATGAAAAATACATGATTTTAGGTAATAAAATTTACATGTATGGAAAGCTCATTATCCCAAATTTCATATGACACTAAAAAGTCCGAAAATAAGTCATGCATGAATGAGCAGCGTTCAATTTTGTAAAGGCATGGACATTAGGGTGTGCAGGAATTGATCAATTATGATGAGTTGGGGTTTGCTAAGTGAAATTTGTGGAATTGGAGATTAATATTTCATGCATGAGTGAACAGGAATATGTATTACCTATTATAGCATTGTAACTTTCCAAGTTTTATTCAGTGGTGTGTTAGTGGTAGTCAGGATGGGGTGCAGAACAGGTGAGATGAAGGGTAAGATTTTTGATTAATTTTGATGATCGTTTTCATGATCTTTTGGATTGTCTGAATATCCAAAATCATGCAGTGACATTTTTTTTCCAACAAACAGGTTGTGCATTGAAAGAGGAGGAGGATACGTTGAGCATTGAACGTACAGACTTTTATTTTAATTTTGCATTATCAGATTTTTTGTTTCTTTCTCCTTTTTGTTTTGTTACAGGATGGATGAAACAAAAGTAAAATCGAAAAGAACAAAATTCAACTGAAAATAAAGACTGACATGTTAATTTCACAAATTTGCGTTACTCTGTACCATATTCCTTTACAAAAGTCCAATTTGCTGAAATGACTGGATGGTTGGTTAGTTGATAATTGAGTTGATTGATTTATTGGATAACAGCAAGACATGGTGATTGATATAACTGTATGAAGATGATGTAATGCTTTATTGATTAGTTGAAACATTTGGAGACTGGTACACTGTTGATTAAGTGATTGCTAGCTGGGTGTTGATTGTCTAATTTATGTGACTGATTGATTGATAGATTGTCATCAACCATCCCAATTTGGGTAAATGTGAGTAGACCGGGATGCGGGAAGGTAGTCAGGATATTTGGAGTAGAAACCAATGAATATGAATGGTCAAAAACACACCCATGCAAAAAAAAAAAAAAAAAAAAAAAAAAAAAAGAAAAAAAAGAGAGATAGATAGAGAGAGAGAGGGAGGGAGACAGAGAGAGAAAGAAAGAAGAGAGAGGGAGAGAGGGATGAAGACAAAGAGAGAGAGAGAAAGAGGAAGGGAGAGAAAAGGTAGAGAGAGAGAGAGAGAGAGAGAGAGATTAAACACACCACTGAAGGACCTCACTAAATATACCTTGGAAAGTTACAATGCAACAATAGGGAATACATATTCCTGTTCACTCATGCATGAAACTGTACTCCCCAATTCCACAAATTTCATTTAGCAAACTCCAACTCATCATAATTGATCAGTAATTCTGCATATCATCCTCAATTCCATAAGCTCCAAATGACTATCCTCATACAAATTGGTAGGGCAATTCCTGCGCACCCTAATTTCCATACCCTTTACAAAAGTGAACGCTGCTCCAACATGCATGACTTATTTTCGGACTTTTCGGTGTCATATGAAAGTTAAGATAATGAGCTTTCCATACATGTAAATTTCATTGCCTAAAATTATATATTTTTTTATTTGGCAGCCATTTCAAAAGTGTATAGTTCTTTTTGGGGCGCACTGTATAGGTTCAGTTGAAAAGCAGATCTTAACTATTAAACAAACGAAATGTGGACTTTATTCTTGAGGCATATTAAAATAGATCTGTTATAAAATATGGATCTTCTCAAGACTTACCATCCCCAATTGGCTAAAAACTTTAAAATAGTCATTACTTTATAACGGTCACTTTCATTTGCAAGCGAGGAAACAACGGGGAGTCAAAGAGCAATGACATGACTCGCAATAACCAAATTACCAAAGTTAACACAAACTAAATTATTTTATTACAATAGTAATAATAATATTGAAATGTTTGTCAGAATTGACACTCCTGGGCTTGTGAGAATTTATTATTATATATCATATATTTTTTATCTATTATTATTTATCATAGTCGCATATATTATTCATAAAGCCTAAATCGATGTAAAATATGAGGGTTAAGTTCACAATAGTATTCAAGGACGAGACGAGCATCGATCCTGCAAAAAAAATAAATAAAAAGAGAGAGAGAGAGAGAGAGATAAATAAATAAAATATGAGTCCTTTTATGTACTTTTATTATTTTTTAAAATCATGATACACTACAGAATTACACTTTCTCACCTGTTTTAGTTTGAAGTCAAGATCAAAAAGAGCCGGCGAGATTTTGGCTGAATTATAGCTTAAAACATCACTTTCCGTTGCCAAATGACCATTCGACGAGTTAGAGTGCTCCGATTTCACCTCTGATAATTCAATAAAAGAAAATAAAAGTTTGAATGGAAACGTGAGAGGTAAAATATCCTTTTTTTTTTTTTTTTTTTTTTTTTTTTTTGGGGGGGGGGGATCCGAATTACAAAAGCATAGGTTATTGTCGTTTGTTACTAGACTCTCAATGAATAGTCCCGGTTATATTAACACACCACATGCCTCACTCAACTGAGCCCTTGCCCCCCCCCCAACTCAGGCGATCAACCATAGAAGTATGCTCGTTCCCGATTTCTCGGAAAAAGTGGTATATTTTAGAGGCTCAGTTCAGGGAGAAGATCCCGAAAAATCATTGAAATAGGCGTCTTCCAGCAATTTTTTTCCGACCTATTTGAAATGAGAGGAAGTTTTCAAATCTTTCTGTAACAATCCTTAAATAGGGTCCCGAATATGGTCCAAAACCTGTGCCAGAGAGATAATTTGGCTGACTTCCCCTCAAAAAGCCTGTAATAAGATTGGGGGGGGGGGTAAATTTGATGCAGCTTCCCTTCCAAAAGCCCGTATCTATAAGAATCAGGAACGAGAACAATGTGTATGGTTAGCCTAGCCCCGAGTTTACCTGTAATGCTGCTGCTATTTCGGGAATAGTTTTTTTTTTAACCGATAGTAGCGATGGTGAACAGGTGCCAATAACGTGGTATTGACAGAGGTTCTTTGCTAGGGTTATTTTGCGGCTATTATCAATATACCGCAATATTGTGGTTAAATTATAGTACTGCGTGGAGAAAAGTACTGTATATTGTGACGAATGCCCACGCTTCGTCACAATACATTATTGATACATATGTGTTAGAACTTCATAAATGTAACTAATAAATACTTAATATGTTAAATAAAATGTTCTACTTTCTTGTAGTATCTCACCTGTCATGAGACCGATTTGAGACTAGCATACGATTCCATCCCGGTGACGTCTTGAAGACGTGTCGGAAACGTCTCCTTTAGTATCCGCGACGTCTCAAGAGTCGCGTGTAAATCGAACATGTTCATATCTCTGAAATTTTCTCGACTCGGAGACGTATCTGAATCTCAGAATCTCGGATAATGTGAGATACCACCTTTCTTGCTTCAAATTTGAATAGATTATATTTACATTATATACTATCTGACTATAGAGATTGTTTAGACACGGGTTATATAAAGTGAAACTTAAAAAGTACCTTCATGTTTTCCATTTTCCATTCTCTTTTCCGCACCATCATTCCTCTCTTTGCTGTTCTTTCTCTTATCGTTTCGTTGCATCTTCTCCAGAATCATGATTTGCTGCAGAATGAATGACGGAGGCGGGCACTTTATGTTTAGAGTAATGGTCCCTATACTTAGAAACGTGGATGCGTGTACTATTTTCCTCTTCATAACGTTAAAAATTGAACTTTTGTTCATTTCATAAAGAAAATATTAAAAATGATAAGCCTTCGGTAATATTAAAATTTAATCTTCTCCCCAAATAGTTAAGATTTTCTTTATCATCAATGCATTTTTAATCCGTTCTGATGTGTATCTGGGATACTATTGTAGGAATTTTGTATTTTTTTTCTTCGTATTTTTGACGAGTAAAGGGTATAATTGTAGCATTGTGTCCTTGTATAACTACGAGCAAAGAACATTTTCCATAAAACGAACTTAAGGATTCTAGAACACTCAATATGTCACATATTCCACAAATCGCAAGCGATGGTCATGTTGGTTCTTTTCATACCTTAAGACGATTTAGAGCAACATTCGCCTCAGCAAACATCCTAATAGCGTAGGGTGTCGGCCCCAGGACCACCCGCATCACGTTCAGTAACGATACCAGTGTAAATGCCTGGAAATAGATATAAATACATTTAATTGATTTCATACAACTTCCAGATTTGAAGATTTCTGTACGACAAACACAACGGGGTCATGAAAGTATTAACCCTTAAATGATTATTACTGGGGGTGGTCACAAATATTCGTACGAATGATGAGTTCGCTCGAATCTCTGGAGATTTGGAGTTTGTAATGCGGCAGTCACATGTACAAAACGCAAGACCAGTGCATTGAAATTTATGAAAATTGCAGACAACGCGCATGCAGAGCGTATACATTGACAATACATATCAAAACGAAACGCAACGAAACGCAACGAATGTACTGCGATGCCTAAGCGCGCTCGACGAATGAGAAACGCGCGCCCATCGCATAGTGTGCTTGGACAATGCGTCGTACAGTGACTGTGCCATTCGTAGATGGAGCTTAGTTCACATTAACCGTTCGTAATGACATTTGTGACCAAAGCTTTAACTTCTCAGTATTTTATAGCAAAATACGGTGCCATTTACACCAAATTTGTTCTCAATACATAAGTTCGCCTACTGGGCAGTTTGACATTATATGTGAATATAAATTGGGCAATGAATATTTCAAAGTTAATATATATAATTATGAAATCAAAACTTCGGTACTTAGCATGCTTAGTGATTATTAAGTAATTTTCATCCTTCACAAACTTATATCAGTTAGACTATACTTTCATGAGTTTTACCGAGCAGAAAATGTAAAGGGATAGTGACAATGAATATCCCTTACTATGGTTAAAATTTTGCTTAAAACCTGCTCGAAACTGGAGTTTGGCCGTCCTACAAATATGTCCATAATTATACAATACTTGAAATATTTTTGTGTAGACAGTGGCAATAGATTCTGCTTACATCGTTACAAAGACGTGTATCCCATGAGTTATTATTTACTCAAACAAAAGTAAATATCTCGGGTCAGTAATTTCGAGAGGATTATGAAATATTCCTTTTGTGGATTTTTTCAATAAACTTCTTTTTAAAAAGGCGGGGATCCAGGATTTGAAAATGGGGGGCGCCGCCGAAATTTTCCGATTTTAACAAGTATACAGTCAATGAGTGGTTTTCAAATTAAAGGGGGGCGCATCCCCGTCGCCTCAGCCTGGATCTGCCACTGAAAACCATTTTATTCTGTAAAAATAGGCTACTTGTTTAGTATTAGACTCTGACTAACTAATTGTGGCAATTTTGCCATGACACAGCATTTATATCTAATTTCAATTTCATCTATGCACGTATTTTTATTATTATTATGTATTTATTGACCCGTAAAATTGCGTTATGGTTCTAAAAATACTTATTTAAGGTGAGAAAACTATATTTAGTATTAAACGTGGAGACGATATAAAACAAGTAATACACATTTACGACAAGAAATGTATATTGCACAATATTATGACTGCAATAATCCTTTCCAAAAATCCGATTCTAAAGAAAACATATTTCTTCAATATTTATGTAATGGGTGAACTTTGGTATCATTTTTAGTGACAGACAAAAGCAGAAGCCGCAGCACTGTTTGCATTTCGGTATGGTATATTTGTCATTCCCATCCCCACTGCAGACAGAGAAGTCACCTAGCATCCGATAAATGCAATCAGCAGTTGGTAGCTACATGGGGGTAGGCCTTCTAAGGAAAGAGGCGGGGGGGGGGGTCCTTTATAATTCCCAAATCGAATAAGAAGAAATTATCAAAGAAACCAAGAGTAACGACGTTGATGAGCTAAATTCATTTATCATACCCCTGTTCATAACCTGCAACAAATAAGGTAATAAATGCGGAAATAATCCCATTATAAGGGGAGATCCAACTGAAAAAGATCCTGTTCACATAGTTTAGTTTCTGCAGTTGTTCTGTAGCACACTATTACTATGCTCCCTATATATTCTAAAAAAATATAAAGGGCACAATATTTTCAGAGGATAGTGCTCTTCAAAAATTTGTTGCGCTCAACCTCTAAATTCAAGGGGGCGTCCAATTGATTTTGTCCCTTCTTTTATGACAAACTAGTGTTTTTAGAATAAGCAGGTTAAGGAGAAACATTTCAAATCGCGTCTTAAAATGCGTATCATATAAGAGAAAATAATAATTGCACTACATGGCTTGAATAACCGACTTTGATGGAATATTAGATTACGTAAAAATGATATAATTAGCCCAAAACAGTTCATTTTTCATATTTTTTTTCAAAAATAAATTGAATGTAATCTAAATATGTTAATTACTTCGCACATATTCGAAACTTAGCGAACGAAATTTTTTAATTGTTAAACTATTGTCAGAAAATTAGTTGAAATTATATGCACTATATCTTGTGAGAACTGCAGGTTGTAGTATTATTTTTAAGCAAAAAGTTATTCATCCTAAAGTTCGTGATCTTTGATTTCTGCCTGACAAATGAACATTTCTGGTCCATATCTCTCGAAAGCTCCGTACACGAACGTGTATTACTCTAATTGGATAATGGGATATAGTGTCTTATATTAACAAACATCCTTTTCAGTCTAAACCCTACTCCCATTGTATCAAACGATAATGAAAATGAATCAGGTATCAGTCTTAGGCTCTATGTAGAAAATACGGATTATAAGGGATCGACTTATAAATCGCTACTAGTAATCAACTTTAATGTAATATTACTATCAAATCAGGGGGAAAATCTTTAAAAAACTGTTAACGAATGCAATGAGTCTCACTCATCGGATTCCTACTTGAGGTGCAATTAATAGTCCCTTTATTCTCGTGAAGCCCTATACGTATTTGTTTCATATTTTTTTAACGCATGGCATTTTAATTTGTTAACTTATGCAGAGACATTTCTTCCTCTATATTTTTTAATGGGATGCAGGAGTTCTTGGAAAATAGTAGACTCATGATAAACCTAAATGCATTGTTGCCTTGCTAGGATTTTTTTATGGGGGGTTGGTGTTTTGAGAACCCCTCAAAATGTTAAAAATCGCCACGTAATGTAACAAATGCCCTCAAATGTCACAACACGTCAACCACAAATGTAAAAATGCCCTCAAATGTCACAACACGTCAACCACAAATGTAAAAATGACCACTAATGTCACAACATGTCGACCACAAATGTAAAAAGTTTTCATTTAAACCACTAATGTCTGAACATGTCAACCGCAAATGTAAAAATTCATTCCATGTATCATAATAATGCGGAATGTGAACAAAACATTTTCAATTAATATTACACACATGCATACTTCCATAGATCTATATGCACACACATGCACACACTCACACACAGGCACATACATACACATCACATATACACACACATACACACCCACACGCATAACGTTTAAACGGGGGAGAGTCCAGTAACAAGATTTACTGGTAATGTTTATCAACTATCTGGTTAGCTTGTGTGTAAAAATCGGCATGATCCAATATGGTATATGCGTGATTGAACACACATAAAAAAGGCACATTTCGAAAGTCACATGAGTCCCTTTTTGAGGATATAAACTGAGCAAAAATAGGTAAATTCTTATTTGGAGGCATGTTATAAGTGTCTTTTTTGTGTTATGTTATTATATGAGCAGCCTCTATTCCATCAATCTGGACATGTTTCTTTTCTGAAAGAAAACTATCCTTGCGACACAATATTTCAGAGGTGTGCTCTTTTAAATTGTTGCGATCACCTCTTAATTTGAGGGGGCGTCCAAAATTGTTGCCCTTTTATGACAAATAATATTTTGGGATATCATTGGAGGAACTATCACATCGCCCCGAATTTCAGATCATATATAAAGAAAAATAAATTCCTACAAGCTGAAACCAATTTGATGGAATTTAGAGGGGAAAAATAATATTCAGCCCAAAAAGTTCATTATAAATATTTTTCACAAAAAATGGAATGTAATCAAAATTATACTTCGCATTTGTCAAAACTGCGTAAAGAAAATTCAAGTGTAACTTTAGAAAATTGTTCCAATATGTGCTCGACATCTTGTGAGAAATGCAGGTTCGTTTATTATTTTAACAAAAATATATCATCTTAAAGTCGTGATCTTGAATTTCGCCGAAACGACAATCTGTCAATATCTCTAAAAGCTGGTGTCTTCTATAAATTAAATGGTCTTTGACATTCAACCCCAAATCAACCGGTTTCTCTGCAGTAAAATTTGATAACATTAAATGACTACAAGTAAAGAAATATTATTTTGATTGTTTTATGTATATAACAAACGGTACGTAGCATTTTCCAAAAATACATCCCAAAGTTGTTTAAAAGGTTTATATTGTGACATTTCATGATGTTATATTATGTGATACATGCAACAGGTAGTAAACAAATAAAAGTGAGTGCAAAGTGAATTTGAGAAGAAAATCCATTCCCTTTTCCAGGCCTGTAACTAGGGGAGGAGGGGGGGGGTTCGGGGGACCGAAGGAACCCCCCCCGCCCCCTCCGCCCCCCCCTGGGCTGGCAAGTAGGGTCCGTCTGACAAAAAAAAAAAAAAAAACGAGAGAAAGAGAAAGAAGAGAAAAAACAGCGGTGTGAAACGGATTCTTAAGTAGACCTACTTACCTAATTTTCAAATGTTCATGAGCATTAGTATTAATTTTTAAAAAATAGTGCACAAAATTGCCTTATTTAGATAGGTCTATGCAATATTTTTCGCTGGCTCTCGCATAATCATTATTTTCAAGAGACCGCGGAGTGTTTTTAAAGGCTTGAGGAGGTGGGGTGAGTAAAAAGTTGATGGGCTGAACACGAGGAAGTATACAAGCTTCTTTTTAAAATATCTACTGGAAAAAATTGGAGGGGCTGCAGCATCCCCCTCCTCCATCCGTCATCCCTCGTTTCAGGAAATATTAACATAAAGAATTGAAATACGAGCCATTTAATAAGAGTTTTACTCTCGCGACTCATTGCTCGCATTTCAGTTTTCAAGTAGGTGATGGTCATATTATTTTGTAGGAATCTTAAAAAAAAAAAAAAAAGAGAAGAAGAAAAGCTAATGTGCAGCCTCAATGTCATCATAACCAAAATTTTCAGCTCGCGCTTCGCGCTCGCCATGTTCACTCCCGTCGAAGGCGCGAATTATAGGTCAAAAAGAAATGTGCTCCAAATGCACAGCATTCATGTGATTTTGTGTAATTTTTTTCACTCGCGTTTCGCGTTAGTATCTTTTGGAATTTGGTCATCCGTCTGTGAAGGACTATTAAACACTAGATATGAGGCACAATATGTGCTTGAAATACAAGGCAAGGCTTTTGCACTGGCAAGGCTCACTTTTTCACAAAGGGGGTGATCATCAACTTGTGAAACAATTAAAAGAAAACAGAAAGATGTAAGAGACAAACTGTCCATAATTATTTAACATACCATATTCAGTCCATTAAACAGCAAAATTTCCGGCTCGCGCCTTCGCGCTCGCAAGTTCAATCCTTGCGAAATGTTACTTTCGCAATGTCTAAACCTTATACAAATCATAGTTACGGGTCTGTAAGAGGAAAAATGTGTCAGAAAATACACTACCTTCAAGTTCATATACAACCAAAAATTCTGTGGCTCGCGGCTTCCGCGCCTCGCAAGTTCACAAATCTGGCAAAAAACTCCACTTTTCAATTTTCAAAACACCAGGCGCGGATCGGGGGGGGGGTGTGGCGGAAGGTGCCGGGGCGCCACACCGTAATTTTATTATAAAAGTCCTAATTAACGGATCCGTATAGTATGAGAGGCAAAAAGATGTCAAGAAAAAAACCACCTTCCAGGTCATTGATGAGTCCAACAATTTGTCCCGGCTCCGATTCTTCTGCGCTCGTAGACGTCTATTCATAAAAACGGCCCAAGTGGCACTCGATTCTGACGTCACACAAGTGAAGTAATGAAAAATTGTAAATCTAATCTTACCGTCTCACGCTTCTGCTGGCTCACAAACTGTATCTTGTGCCTAAAAAGGGAGGTGATCATCACTCTCGTTAAAAAAGAAAATTAAAAAGTACAACTAGGTATCTTATTCAAAATTTCCTCCGGCACGAAGTGTTATCCTTACTGTTATAAGAGCAACTGCAATTTTCGGCTCCCCCCCCTCGTCGAAAGTACTCCTTCCAAGATGAAACAAAGTGTCCCACTTCATTCTTCGACCATCGCCCCAACAATCACCTTTTTTTGGAAAAGCCCCTTTCAAAAAACATTGGTAAACCTAAATTTCATCCCCCCCCCGACCCCCCCCCCCACCCTTTTATGTAATTTTTTGCCTTCAATGCCCTCAATTCTCACCCCCCCCCCACCCGTAACCCACGAATGTAAAAATGCCCTCCAAATTAACAACCACATCAACCACAAATGCAAAAATGCCCCCCAAATGTACACATACATGTCAACCATAAATGTGCAAACATGAACCACTAATGTTCATATACATGTTGACACAAATGTAAAAAGTTTTCATTTTAACCGACTCATGTCTTAACATGTCACCCACAACATGTATAAAACTTCATCACGATTGTATCATATAACAATGAGAATGTTGCTAAATGGAACAAAAAATGTTTCAATTACGTTCATAAGCATAATACATAGTATTCAGAAAAGATTCTTTAAAATTTCTTATCCTATATTATGTATTATGTTTCATTCATTCATTATGTTTCATTCCTTATTCCATTATGTTTTACTAAAACAACGAGATTATGAATAAAACAAGAACGGCGGATATGATATTATCTAAAAAATATTGCCACCATATGATTGGGCATTCTTTTTTCCTTTGTTGGCGTTCTGGGCCTAAAATTGAACTTTCGTTCAGTCTTCAAGCAACATACTGGTTATTATTGGAGTCATTCTGTTTGATGCCGCTATAGCCTCTTACCACCCTGATGTGCACATAAGCGTCCATCATGGCGAAACGACCCTCCATAGGCTCTTAAGAAAGTGTAATGATCCTCAGCTAGTCGCGGGGGACCACTGCACCTGCCCCCCCACCCCCCTTCATAGGGGTATTTTCACGCCATGGCACCGGCAATATCTCTCCCAGCGACCCTCACTTCACAATACGTCACTGACCAGTCTATGTGCATAGGTATAAGGGCATACGTTTTCCCCAAGTATCAAAATTGCTTTGCCTTTTAACCCACTAATTTGGCCTCCAGCCT
>CALNVZ010000674.1:23430409-23487599 GCA_940671915.1 Paracentrotus lividus
TTTTCTTTCGAAAAAACAAGGTGTGCTTAGTTTGTACAGTAACAACATTTGAACCTTCAATTTACGGGTTGGATCTCCCCTTATTATTTTTAAATGAAAGGGCTTCTAACCGCAAAAAAAATGAGCATAAAACAGTAACCTCAATACCAGGTTATTGACACCCGTTCATATACCTAGCTATTGTTACGCTATCTTCAAAATAATCCGTCAACTTCATTCTTGAAACTGGAGGATCATTTAGGGTTTATTACGACCACAATGTATCGCCCGATCGATTCAGCATCCGCGTTGGCCCCTAAGGATCAAGATAGGGTCACTTTAACCCTTCATTTTTTATTGTGGTTACAAGACTTGGGTGGAAAATGAAAAAGAACGTAATATTTCAGTACTCTATATAGGGGCGTGTGACATATCCCCACCCCTTCTCACGCAAGGTGGGCAATTTATCCCCCTAATTTCATGACTACCTCGTATATATCAGACTCGTACCCCCACCCCCCCCTTCCAAGTTCCCTCATGACTAAGCCCGGCACCACACCACTAAATGTCATGATTGAAAGGGAGAGACAGCGCAGAAAGCATTTTGCCTGTTTACTCAGCAATTCACGAGCAGTCGGAAAGCAAACACATCGTTATGAAGTGAATGAAATATTCATTTTAAATACAAAATGGGCTCGGCTGATTAAATATTTCCATTTCCATGCATAATGCTGACATCCATTTGCACGTCCAATTGTTTGTTTAAATGAAGGTTGGACCTCCTAAATATTTTGTGACATTTAGCAATTTGAGTAGGCCATATTTTCGGCGACTTATTACATGTGCAAAACAGCACAGCCTGAATTTTTAAACAAAATTACTGTATTCTTTATTCTTAGGCATAACCTTCGAGAATGTATTATAGCTTGCAGTATAAGAGTAAGAATTAGCTTAAGGTTATATAGACAAGTTCAAATCCAGTTTTAGAATATTATCAGAAAGACCATGTTACCTAGTTTTACACCTGAAGAAGATGAAGATGATAACTATGATAAAGATGAGGGTGTTTACGATGATGATGATGATGATGGTGATGATGATGATGATGATGATGACGATGATAATAAATTGATGATGATACTTATGATGATGATGACTTATGAATATAATGACGACGCTACAATGATGAAGGTGATGTAATGATGATGATGATGAGGAGGAGGAGGAGGAGGAAAAAGAATATGATAAAGATGCAAGGTGATAGGCGAGGCGATGATTATGTAAATGACGATAATGATGATGGCAATAATGGTGTTAGTGATGATGATGATGACAACGATGATGATGATGATGATGATGACGATGAAGATGATGATGACGATGATGATGATGATGAGGATGAAGATGATGATGACGATGATGATGATCTTGCCGATGATGATGATGATGATGATGATGACGAAGATGGTGATGATGTTAACAACGAAATACGAGATGACACTGAACATGTTTACATAAACATTACATATTACATAAATATTACAACGTCTTCGCAATCATCCGACATCATTCTAACCTCAGTGGCCGTCAATGAGTTTCCCATGGCAACGTGGACGATGATGGAGACGACTGCGGCCAGACTGGGCACGACAGGAACGATAGAGAGACTAAAACTTTGAAGGATACCCGCTCTCTCCAAGTAAACTCTCTCCTGCGCACGGATAGCTGTAAAATTAGGAAATAATTATATATCAATATCATTAATTATTATGTGATTTAATACATCAAGACGAATCACCTACAAAATTATGTCCAATACTCCGCATCCTTCTTAAATATACAATCTACACAAACATATCAATTCCAGCATATTGAGATCGTCAGACTCCTTCCTATACTAAATTCTCAATCCCACATGTGACTGTCTTAGCATAGGTTCTTTTCGCTTTAGGAAGCCATAAGTTTGATAAAAAAATATTTGTGTATCGGCCTACATCTCTCAACAACCTCTGTAAAAAAATGAAATAAATATATACAAAAAAGTAAAATAAATATTGTCATTTCATTTAAGTCTCTATAATTGACAATATATTCAGCTTTCTCTGGCAATTTTGAAATTGCGATTTTGCATGATTTTGTTGTTGCTAGGTCGGGCAACCTCTAGAATATCATCCAAATTACCTTGTATAGCCTTGCCAAAAGGTGTCTCCCATGCGTACATCTTGATCAGTTTGATGTAGGTTAGTATTTCATTCATTTTCTGGACGCGGAGGTCAACGTACTTTATGCACTTCACGCGGATCTTGGAGATGATTCGACCCACTCCAGTCTGGATGGAAGAAAGAGAGAGAGAGAGGGAGAGAGAGGGAGAGAGAGAAAGAAAGAGAGAAAGAAAGAGAGCGAAACATAGAGGAGAGAGAGAGAGGGAGGGGATAGAGAGAGAGAGAGAGGGGGGCGGGGGAGATAGAGAGAATGGAAAATAATCGATATTTTAAAACAGATAAACGTACAAACATAAAGAAAATTGACAAGCATTGCAACAGATAAGTAGATTGACGAACAGATAAACACAGAGACTGACTGACATATCAACTCACGGTCAGACAGACAAACTAAAATACATGCAGACATTATTATATAAGGATGAAAATACAGACAAACAGACGGGCATGTAGACAAATAGAAATATGGACATACAAGCAGTTTTCCAAACACATTAAGACAATCAGATCGACGAGCATATCGAGACAGAGTGACCGATACACATAATTATTCACATAAAAAATACATAGATATACATTACAATTAAACAGACATGTAAGGATGTCGATAACAGACATTCGACAAACGCACAGATAAAAACAAACAAACAGATATATATATACAGACCGACATACAAATAAAAGAGCTACAACGAACTGCAAATTGAAAATAAGAAATCAGAATCCTTGGAGCATGCATTTACGTCATAAAAGTCTCATTCTATACCAATCAAAGTGGTTGTTTCAAACCTGTAATAGGCCGTAACATATCATAACATTTTACTTTACGGGGCGCTGATCCACTAAATTGTATCAAAATTAATGTATCAACAACAAATTTAAAAAAACAAATAATTGTGGTGGGAGTGAGAATATCCCTTTAATAAAAATGACGTCACTCACCGTCAATGGTAAGAAGAAGAAATACGTCACAATAGTTCCGATGAGGGCTCCCGTTCCGATGATAAATTGGACAGCGATCAGGGCAGCGACAAGCATTACGAGTGACGAAATGATGTAGTTCCCTAGCAAACAGACGTCGTACAGACGCTGACTGTCGTTCGCGCACACGTTGACGATCTGGAACATTAGAAAGTCATCATTCAAAATGAGTTCATAGTCCCTTGTGACCGTGTACTTCATCGGAAATAACCCTCATTCGATCAAACGATCGATTAAAATTTAAGATTTTTTTTTTTTCTCGGTAGCCTCATTTGAAAAGCAGGTACAGTCATGGATTAGGGTTAGAACGAGTGTTAGGATTAAGATCATCAACTTTAGAGTATCATGTCCATGATGAGTCTACCGAAAAAAAATAAATCGTAACTTTTTATCGATCGTAAGCCTTTGTGTTACGAGGCACTAATGTGTTACAAAATTGTTGCAGCTTTTGACAGATTAATATGACCTAAATAATCATATCATTTTTAACGTGTTAGTATAGTATTCACGCAATGCTCACATTTTTTTTTTTTTTTTTTTTTTATTTTTATACATTTAAGGAAATGTGAAAATCATTAAATATGAGTGAGCAATATCTAATAAAATTCTACCTAGTGAACTATGATCTTTGAAATTTTACTTGTATAAATATATAGTTGTGGGTATGTGAAAATAATAAATTGAATTCAATAATAAAACGGATTTTCAGTTTCCCGGAAAGATGTTTTGTTTCCACATTGCAAAAAAAAAAAAATGTGTGAGTAACCATGTATATCAAATGAATTTATTCAGGGCCACAGTGAAGCGAGAAACTCTTTTTTTCTTTCTTTTGAAGTAGCACCAAAAATCATATTATTCATATTAATAAATTTAAATAAATCGGTTGATAGCAAGGAATACTCACCTCCCCAACGCTATGATCCTTTAAACTCCTCAAATCGGCCAACCTTCGGAACGCGAGCGTAAGGGTTCCGCTGCGGAGTCGGGTCGCTGTCCGACAGCTGAACGCCCAGAAGAAGACATCGGTTGTGATTCGGATGATGTTCAGGGCGAAGATACAGGCAACGAGCATTAGGCCAAACCATAAACGGTTATCATTCGCGTCCTCTACGTACTCCAGTAAGTACTGCACGCATACCGCCTGTGAATGGATAGGATTCGGTTTGATTTTATCACTCGTCAAATACATAACGTTGAACAATATTGATTTAATTTATCGGTTTCGTATGAAACATAAAACATAATTAATCATCATACCATATTCAAAGTTAGCATTTCACATAGGGTAGTCATAGTCGATTATGCGGTTTATCAAATCTTGAACTTTAATTTGCATCCTTGAGGTCCATCATAATGAAAGCATTATAATTTTCATAATACGGGGAGGCTACAGCATAAGCAGCCCTATTATAATAAAGTTTATTGTTTGTTTGTTGTTGTTTTGTTTTTTATTATTATTTGAAAATCATTAATGCATTAATAAATATAACCTACGCATCATTTGAACTATCCATTTATTTTTTTGTTTGGTAGTCTAGCAGATGGTTAATCAGCTAGTCAAGTCATTAAAGTATGAGCAAAATGGCTATGGCTTCTCTGCAAAAATACATGTCAATAGGCGTAAACAGGAACATCAAATTAGAAGAAAAAAAAATAAAGAGTATACTTGAAAAGATTGATCGGAGACCAATCAAAGTAAGAAACAAGATGTTTCTTCTATTCGGTATGATTAATGATAGAACAATCAAAATAAATATGAGGTCGTTCCATTTTTAAAAACATACTCATACCGAAGTAATAAATGATGCGAGTGTTGCGATGACGAGAAAGAGAACGGAGATGAATTGACGAGTACCAACGAAGCCGAGAGCGACCCTGCCTAACGATGCGTCCTTTTCCCCTTTCTTATCAACCTCCCTCTGCCAATACTTCTCCAATCTGAATTGACAAACAAATAAAATAAATTGTTTCAGAACTCCAAAGGTCTCGTTTAATTCTAAAATTACAAAGGCAAAAATGACGCCTATACTTGTGATTTATAAAATGTCCAGCCCCCCTCCATTTTGGCTCAGCCCCTTTAATTAAAAAAAACACTCTTATAAAACCTGTGTATGGTTTATTCAATCATTCATCAATCATTATTTCATTGAAACATTATTATTATTATTATTATTTTAATCTCTTGGAGGTTCCGAAGCAATTAACGTATATAACAAATTGAACTCATGTAATGCATTCACGTTTCAAGTTCGGGCCAAAATGTCCGTGCAAGCAGGGGGGGGGGGAGGGGGAATACAGAAAACGTACATAAAAACTCGAAAATGACCATCTACTTGTAGATTTTGGCATCTTCAGCCCCCCCCCACACACACACAAACACACACTTACAAAAACGCTTTGCAGCCCCTGAATATCCCGTATCATAATAAAATCGATCATGAATATTAATCCTCACCTATCTCCGTTGTAATCACCCCTGTCATAATCTGATATGCTCCAAAGGTCAGTGTACTCTAGTGACCTTTTGTATGCCTTGTAGAACAGAGGTGACATCCAGGTTAACCAGGAGAATGAGATGAAACCACTGTAGTCCAGGGGTGAATAATTCTCCTTACTGAGGGACGAATGAATGAATGAATAAATAAATAGATAAATAAATAAATAAATAAATAAATAAATAAATAAATAAATAAATAAATAAATAAATAAATAAATAAATAAGTGAATGAATGAATGAATGAATGAATGAATAAATAAATAAATAAATAAATAATTAAATAAATAAATAAATAAATAAGTGAATGAATGAATGAATGAATAAATAAATAAATAAATAAATAAATAAATAAATAGATAGATAAATTAAAAAAAATAAACGAATAAATAAATAAATAAATAAATAAATAAATAAATAAATAAATAAATAAATAAATAAATATATATATTTATATATTTTATATATATATATATATATATATATATATATATATATATATATATATATATATATATATATATATATATATATATATATATATATATATATATATATATATATATATATATATATATATATATATATATATATATATATATATATATATATATATATATATATATATATATATATATATATATATACATGAATAAATAAATAGGTGTCGCTGGTCCGAAATGAAACAGGGTTTGTAAATCTGAAAATGAAATATAGTGTTGGGGTTATTTAATTTGCATATTCTCAAACCTTAATATTTCATTTTCGGACTAACGAACTTTGTTTCATTTTCAGATCAACAAGCTTTATTTCATTTAGTTTCATATATCGAGCACTCAAATCAAATCGCAATTCGGATGAAATTGGTTGCTAGAAACGTCAAATTGATTGTAGATAGTTTAAATTTGACGGGGAAAATCTTTATTTTATTAATATAGTGATGGATACCATGCATGTCCAGGTAGAAAACATAACCAGGTAAGATTATTTTACGATTTTAATATTTACAAACTCCGAACAAAAAGTATAAATCCAGTGAGCATCATACTTACGAGGGCTTGAATCTGAATGGGGACATCAGCTTGAGACCCTGTTTATATCGGAATCCACTCTTCTCATTATATCTGAGGTAGGGCGTGGTCGTCTTGACGTCACCATCCTCATCGAAGTCGTAACCGTCATTGGTTGGTTCTCCCATCGCCGCGAACATCACAGACGAGGTCTTCTGGGATGCTGAAAACATATTATATATGGTTTTCCCGGTCAATTTTAAACTCTTTGCAATCGAATTCGTTTATGTTCATTCAATTTAAACGATACCTCAAGGAGCGGAGCTATCGGTAAATTGAAATAAAGGGATGCAGTATCACTGAATGATATTCAAATTGCAAACTTTAGATTTAGCTAATTTTGCCATCATGATTATGAACATATAGGTCAGTCTGGTATTCCTTAAAAATTGCAGTTTACTTGCTTGCTCTACTTTCGAGATATCTAAGATTTTATACTCAAATTTTCTAACCCGCCTCGAGACGCTTTACAAAACCGCGTGCGTTTCGACGCACGTGGTTTTCACCGCATTTCCCGTTGTCAAGTCCCCGTGTGTACCGGGCGGCTAAGCTTTCAACGGAGCGGTGTAAATTAATCATGCGCAGCCGTATCCTCGGCCGCGTTTGAAATTTCACTGTTTTAAGATAGTAAATGACTTCCATTTGCTCTGAAACTTTCAGTAGTTTGTTTTTACGGTAGGAACAATATAATTTTATTAATCTTGATCTAATTGCTCTTGTTTTTGAAAGTTACTCAATCCCTTTAAGGTTCATTACAAAACAAAACAAAAGTTTAATTTTCTATTGCAGTACGGATGTATTTAGTAATTTAAGTGAATTCGTGTTTTATCATTCAAGTTGGCTTATACTATTACAAGACTACAATGCTCAGAATGTTGCATTATGGGTGACGAATCGGGCAAGTAGTTGAGGATTTGATGCTGTGCTATACAAGGCTGCTGTTAATGCGGCGGTCACAACTCGCCGTACCTTCGACGTACAACTCCCTACGACGGATTCCGTAGAAAATTCGTGCAGAGGAGGTACCTCACAGGTACAATGCATGTACGACATGCAGGAAGTTTTTACAATACCTTTACTACAGAAACGCAGAAATCGCAGAAGTTGACCCAGGACCTGTGCGTGCATTGCACATTCAACGCAGGCTACGTTGATGGCACGTGCCCCGTAGCCTACGACGAGTTGTGACCGCCGCATTAGTATTGGCTTTAAATTGTTTATGAATATTGAATATGAAAACTCACCTTGATTATTTTCCATGTTTTCTCGGGAATCAATACGCTTCATGCCTACTAACTGTACCCCTGCAACATCAGCTAATAAGATAAAGATATAAACATTTACATTAAAGGCAAAATTATTATCAAATATGTTTCTCTAAATTGTGCAATTTTGTGAAAATGAATCCATTATAATCAATATATATTTTGTTTAATATCCGTTAAGTGTATTGGCGAATGATTACCACAATATCTACAAACATATCATTATTATTATCAGATTATATTATAAGACACATTTATATTTCTTTCTACTGGAAATGAATTTGAAATCGCAGCTATGCAACGAAAAACACTCATTTCAAAATCATTAAAACACAGAAGTTAATGTAAATATATAAGAAGAACAAAATGTTCAACACACACGAAGTATGCCGAAGCAAAGTATGTAATTGAAATGAAAAAAAGAATTATATACACACATTTATTTCTTTGTTTTCTTAACAGAAAAAAAATACTGATCAGAGAGGCGAATATTTACATTCTATATTTCAATTTTAGAGAAAAGTACAGTATTTAAAAATGTATACTGCTACCGTAGAGCTTCAAATCTGATCGTAAAAATAAATGTAATACCACTAATAGTTGAACGAAGCTCTACATTACGTTGTCATAATAGTTAGGGCTTCTTTGCCACTGTTTTTATTTTTAGGGGTTCATGTTAAGGACACCTGGAAGTTGCCCCCTAGCGATAGAACATGACCCCACCCCGTATCCGGCCCCGCCCTCCTTTAAACGTCACATTTCAATCGACTGAAAATTGTTGACAGCGGGGGTTAAATAGGTAAATATGCTTCTTATATTGAGTATGTGGCATGTTATTTCCATGTCAACAAAATTATGGTTGTACATGTAAGTAAATATTTTTCTTTCCATACAATCATGACTTGCTAAATCGTCTCCCCCACTACAACATGAAAAAAACAATAAACATTTATGATGGGAGAGCCACGTATTTACGATTTCGCTTTTTATAACGTGATATTACCAGGAACATTCATCAATATTTTTAGTGTCCATTATAGTATATATAGGCTATATATCATTCAGGAAATTGACTTAGAATTTGTCATGAAAGGTCTTATAATTTACAAACTCCTATATTTGCATACAATCCCCCATTTCCATGATTACATCTCTTTATAATTCGTCCCATCTGTACCTTTCTTTCCCACTCTCTCTCTCTCTCTTTCTCTGTCTCTCTGTCTGTCTCCCTGTCTGTCTGTCTCTCTCTCTCTGTCTGTCTGTCTGTCTGTCTGTCTGCCTCTCCCTCCCTCCCTCCCTCCCCCTCTCTCTCTCTCTCTTCTTGCTCAAAATCTTTCTTTCCCAATTTTTATCGCTGAATTTGAATTTATCAGTTTTTCATATCTTTTTTATGAACATAATATGGAATTCTATTTTAAGTTTATCTTTTCAAAAAGATGTTTAAGGAAATTTAAAACTTAATTTCAATAATATTCATAATTAGCCCTCAAATATTCTTAATTTCCTTTTTACTCTTTTCCCCTGTCTCTCTCACAAGCTCTCTTTATACTTACTTCTCGATCTCTCCCGGGTTGGTCTCTCCCTCTCTCCATTATTGTCTACTGTCTGTCTGTTTGTCTGTCTGGCTGTCTTTCTCTACGTCTGTCTCTCTCACACCCACCCCTCCCCCCTCTCTCTCTCTCTCTCTCTCTCTTCTCTCCCCCTCTCTCTCTCTCTCTCTCACTCCCATATCTCTCCTTCAACCCCTCAACCTTACGTATCTGCATGTAATTCAAGAGTAATAAATGTTTTATTTCCACAGCGTTTCAGACATTTAGTGTGATACATTGGTCTCACAATCTGGTGATGACGCAAGCCTCTGTCTTCTTGCGTAGACCAACTCAAAACCACTAAAATTGTCATAGTACAGTGTGTCCCAGAAACAAAAATATACCCAACTTTTAAAGTCTAGTAATTGAAAATGTATCAAACGTATTCAACTTATATCTGCATGTGCTGTGATGGATGACTAAGCACTTCGGTTAAAAAACGGTGTCAAAATCAGCTTGTACCAAGTTTGGGCAGAAGCATCTTATCATCCATTCATTGTTTGAGGTAAGCCTTCGCTAGTCCATTTCGTGACAAAATATTTACTTGGATTACTGAAATGCATCCGTCGGTGGCTTCTGCCCAAACTTGGTACAGGAAGATTTTGACACACGTTTTAAAGCCTATATAGGCGTTTAGTCATCCATAACAGCACAAGTATGAATTTGGTATCATTGAACAAAATATGAGTTATTCTTCAATATAAAATAAAGAGTAAGGTACCAACATTATAAATTTTAAGTACGAGACTCTCAAAGACGAGTGTACCTTTTATTTCTGTAATTTTGAGGAAAAAAATTATTCGAATGATTGCCAAAAATATTCTCTGTCTCAAAAGAAGATGTACGAACCAAAATCAAATCAAATCAATAATGTCTAAATCAATTTAATTTCATTGCCATATCTAACCTTCTACTTGGTCTCTCTGTTGCCTATTATCCGTCGAATCAATCCTTTTCATCTTCACGAACTGTACGTCGCTATCGGTTTGCTCCGAACCCTCTTTCGAGGGCGATTTAGACACGTCGTCCGCCATCATCGACTACGTGTAAGGTACAAGATGAGATTCACGGCTTTGATGGTTGAGTTAGTCTATGTGGTTAGGGAGAAAAATAGCAAACAAGTGGTGATCATCCAAAATGATATCACTTTGTATATCCCATTTTGTGAAGATGGAGATATCAGATATTGCCATTTGGTCAAAACCCATTTTTTTTTTTTTTTTTTTTTTTCCTAATGTCCATTAAATCTTATTCCATTTCATTTGCACTCACTTTATAGTTAATCTCGTCTACAACCAGTTCGTCTGATTACATTTTGGTCTAAATACCACTTCACCAATTCACCATTTCGTCTAATGTAACGGTTCGTCTAATGTCCCATCGTAACCATTGATCCGGTATCTGGGTCAACTAGAGCCATACAATTTTACCCGGATTCCTGGTCAACCTTATCTTCACTGGTATCTTTGATCCGTAATACGGGTTAATCAGAGCATTTGATCCGGAATCTGGGGGTCTTTCATGAAATGACTTGTCGGACTTGGCCCGTGAAGTGTATGGCCCCGATGGAAGGCATCAAATTTGATAAGAATGTATTTTGAATGGAATTGAATTGAATTGAAATGAATTTATTTCCACATAGGACCAATGACATGAATATAATAGAAAGATATAAAGGAGCCTAAGTTAACCTTATGAAGACCAAGGTATTTTGATCGTTCACAGCCCCAAGGGGGGGGGGACACATATTGTGCCCCCTGGCTTCCACTCGTTTATATTTATCTAGTATCAGTACTATATCAGACATTCCATTATTGTCCAACGATCAAGATTAATTAATTATTATTTCACATAATCATAATAATCAGCCTATTGTTCAGAGCAGTGTAGCAAAATAATTATAATAAAAATGTACTAAATATATCTTCTTTTCACTAGATGATTAGTGGTCAGGTCAGTGGTCGGTGGTTTTTATCTAATTTCTAGAGGGAAAAATTATGTTTTGATCTACACATACTCATGACGTTTCCCTTTTAGATAAAACCCAGGAAATTTGATTTGAAGAGATCTAAATTCGCCATAATTACATTCTATTCCAAACAGTACTTGCGGAAGGAAGTCACTCAACGGGTGCCCGGATATGCAGTACAATGTAAAGCGTTTCAGCCGTATTGCATCACAATTATTGTCTCACCCAGTAACTTTTAAGGTTTATTTTATTTCTTTGTAAAAGGTTTTTAGCTTTAGTCTTTTCTCCAATGTATTTGCACGCATTGATCTATTTTAGATAGGAGTTCTACAATATTTTAGAAATCCATGATTATTTCAGCGCAGGCGGGGGGCCCCATTCTAAAATACAAGCCCCAAAGTTCGTGCAGCGGAAAGAAGGGGCATCCATTTTGAAACTGAGATGTACACTAAAAAACCTAAGATGTTGATTTTAATTCTGCCCTAACACAAAAATATATCACAAAGTTATATTACCGTATTTTATGTTTAAAGTAACATTGTTATAATGGATTCAATTCCAAATGCGGAGGGGAAATGCATTTCGCAAATTACTGGTAAATAAAATGGCTAAATCAATATTTCACAATATTTATTATTCTACATCAGATCTGTAGGATACTATTGGCTAAAAACAAACAAACATGCAACCAAACAAGTGTGCTATTTCTAACTCTATAAATACTTAACCCGAAACAAATGCATCACTAATTGGCATTCGTGCATCCCTGCTATTCAAGTGTGGTCAATTAGTCATGAATACTCATGCCATCAAATTAGAAGGAAAATCTCGCACACCATGCGCATTAAAACTCATTTCATTTTAACCATCCTGGCGAGGAAATATAGAGAATGATTATTTGTACAGATGAATACAAAATTAATTTAGTAATTATGGAGAGGGAGAGGGCATTAAATCGGCCATTACTTTAAATGTTGATAATGTTGTTTCCTTTTTTTTGTGATGCCAACATACATCTAGTAATTTCTAGGGATGTTGCCATTATGATAGGTTATAGGACCAGCAGAATTGATCCTTTGTAATTATTCAGAATTCCAACATAATGTCCAAATATGGCACGTAAAAATATTCGTCCACAATACCTTCCACACTATTTTTTTCTTCATAAAATAATAATGAAATTATGGAGCTATGTAATCACAGTATAATCTGATCGTGATTTTGTCAAATTAATTTCTCGCATACATGCTGCTGAAAAGAGAGCTATAAATCAGAAGCAATGCTTAGCAGGATTTTAATCAGCAACTGTATGCTAATTAGTAGATATCGTAGAGTCCTTGACAATGTTTGCTTAATTAATTGCAAGCGCAGAATTAGGAGTGGAAGTGAGAGAGCGAAATGAAACGATAACGGAACGTATTAAAGTGTGGGATACAACTAGTACACGGTGGTTAGTCATTATGTTTATCATCTATCATTCATTCATCGTATACATATGGGGCAGTAGGGGACAGATTCCACCCTCCAACCTTGGTCAGAAATGCATTATTTTCCCCATCTCTGAATGCGTTCCTTCTGTACCCTTCTACAATATCCACGTTAACCATCACCGAGTTACTTTCCATATTAATATAATTCAAGTTTTATACAACCGGGATTCTCAAAAACATTGACACCACTCTGTCTGTTTCCGCATATATCATGAAATATACTTCTGTTTCGTCCTGACTGAAAAAAATAAGAGACTGACAACTATACGCATGATAGTAAAAGGTAGTTAATTTTGTATTTATTTTTTTTTTTTTGTTGGTATAATGCCCACCCTCAGCCCCATTCTGATAACGTTGGATCCGTGTCAACATAAAGATAATTTATGTCTATCTGGGATTAATAAATTTCACTGAAACTGGCGAGATAACGACAAAGATCTTCTCGAGTATGATTGAAAGGAGTATTGTAACGCTATAACAGCATTAACGGAAGTTTTAAATTATTAATTAGCAATTTAAAATATATAATTATATAAGTGAATTTATTCCAACGAATTCTACTTGCTGTTATAAAAGCTTTAAAGGATTGGCGATATGTTAATGACTGCATATTCACAACTTGTACTTAGTTTGCACGTCAATAATTATGTAGACGCAAATTACACTCTACCGCGAAACGCATTGCATTTTAAATTTAGAATAATTTACATTTATCTCTCCTGGTTGAAACGAGTGTGTAATTATTAAGTCTATTAATATTATAGCTGTATAATTCGAAGTTTAATACGTACTTATGAATTTCGTATATATATAGTTGTAAAAAAATATACATATATATGAATTAGGCCTGTATGAATTGTGTAAAGAGTGTACAACTATTATGAGGTATTGTTAGAGTTGTCTGTAGGCTACATGTTTGGTAATAATAGCTTTCGGACAGTAGCTATAGTTCCGTCACGAAACAATACTCATCCCTTTATGCATATGTCACACATGGCCGAATGGTACCATTGTTTATCCGTTATGCTTGAGGAATCCGTTACAAACGTCTGTTAGCATGGTTGTGGTGGTATCTAACTTCACGGAGACGTATTTCAATTTTGGGACTAATCTGAGACGGTTTTAGAACTTGTCGCGGAGACGTCTTTGAGTCCCCGCAACATTTCATGAGTCTCGGGAATCTCAAAACCGTCTCAAAGTAGTCCCAAATCTGTTTGAGCGACGGGAAAAAAGTATCGGAGACGTCTCCCATACTTTTTTCCGTCGCGGAGACGGATTTGGGAATCCTTTTAGACGGTTTTGAGACGGTTTTGCTACTCCCCAGTATCATGAAACGTCGCTGGGAGGCGTCTCGGAGTCGTCTATGCGACAAGTTTCAAACCGTCTCGAAACCGCGTCTCCGCGAAGTGAGATATGACACCATTAGGCTGCAGTTAATGTCCCTTTTTTTTCTCGTTTGACTGACTTTCATCATCGATCAAGTATTGTCCGTCAAATCAAGAAGCTCCTTGGTCCCTGGGTCAAATCAACCAAAGCATTATGTACACGAACAAGCTTTTTTGGTCGCTTTGGCTTCAAGTTGGGCCCAAAATTGACATCCATTCCGAAAGGGTGCATGAGATCGAGTCGCATAATTGATAAACATAAACATAAACATAACAATTTAAAGAACCATTCGTTTCTTATACGTCTTCTTATTAAACCATGTGGGACACCATGATTAGACACGGCAGATATACGGTTGACAGAAGCTTGGATATATTCCATAAAGGTCAGAGGTTATACCGTTCATGATTCGCAAATGATTTAGCATACCAAGGGGATAAACATAAATAAATTTCCGCCACACGTTCGTTCGTTCGATGCCGGGCCATTCCCTGTTCTCGCATCCATATATAAACATAATTATGCTCATGTAGGCCTATATCATGTGAGATACTAGTATTATGTAGCCTATATTCAACCGCAGTTTTCTGTGAGAGATCTTCAATTCATTATAGATATGAAATTTATGTAGTTTTGAAAACGACAAACTTACGCGGTTTATGTAAGAGAGAAACGCGAAATAGGGTTATATATAGGGTTATATATATATATATATATATGCATATATATATATATATATATATATATATATATATATATATATTATTTTCGTTGTTTTATGAAATATTATTCTTCTGACATAATTACAAAACTAATATAGCACCGTCATAGAAATGGTTACCGACAAAAAAAAAAAAAAAAAACATCCTATGCACTCAGATAATAAAGAGAAATATAATAATGACAATGAAATAAAAAAAGATTTAATCATACTACATAGTAAAGTATAAAAATATACTAACCTTCAGCTGGTGTAGGTTTACTCTACGCTTTCGTTCTCTCGAGTGTATTTATCAGTTGTTTCCAGGAGCAGAGCTGAAGCTGACAGACCAACAAACTCCGAGTGGTCAGTATATAGCTACTTAGCCTTGTGTTGTCACAGTGAAAATGAAAAGTGAGAGTTTAGTATGTGCATTCGGGAGAAAAAAACAAACAATAATATCCCGAAGTGTTTATGGATGTAGGATACCATAACACTTTCTTATATTCGAAGATAAAAGCTGATTTCTGATGATTATCCTTGTTCGTTTGTCTTTGATCCGTATATTCCTCTTGTTATGAACATGAAGCTCCAAATCAGGGAGTTATATATCCTTTTTATTTCCATGAACTTTAAATCAAAGGAGCGAACTGCTATTACGAGTTTGGACCATATCAAAATCATGAAACGTTTCACTCAGCTCAGCGCACCGGCGAATCACATTCAAGGTGAATCCATAAAGCGAGAACGTTTTATGATGAAACAGTGCTGAATCATTGTGGTATTATGATGGTCTCATGGATGATATTAATATTGCCTATTCATGGTGGCGTGATCGTAGCAAAGCAAACTTGAGCCTATATGACGGGCAATAGCAAACACTATAACACAGCTAGTGAAACGTTCTGTCTACGTTCAGCTCCTAAACATGTAACCCTGAGATATCAATGAGAATGTACATGATTCATGTACCAGAAACAGCTTTCTGATTGTACTTGGCAACGGGAGAGAGCTACTCTTATGCGCCTTCGGAGGGGTCGTTCATGTAGGCGTACATTACATGATCCGAGTTCCTTTGTTTTAGAGAGTGCGTCAAGGGGCGTTATGATGGGGGTGGGGTACTCTGGAGCTTGGAGGAAAGAAGAAACTCCTCCAAGGCTAGAGCATCAAGTGGGAAGTTGGGACTTTAGTGTATACCATGATTTGCCTACCCCTCCCCTTCCATGATATAATGACTCTTTACACATCATATTGAGATCTTGCTCTTGCATAATTATCATCTTTTCACATCGAGGATTATGTTCATTTATTTCTCAATATAGTTCTTACATTAACAACAACAAAAATACCCCCAAAACAATAAAACAACAAACAAAAAAACTTGTTTTTTTTATTTTAGCTGATTTGGCCTCGTTTAGTTCTCTCTTTATAACTCGCCCCTTAATTAAGCCCCCCCCCCCCGTCTCTCTCTCGCTCTCTCTCTCTCTCCATTTTTATTTATTTTATTTTATCTTTTTTATTATTTTTTATTAATTTTTTTTTATGGGGGGGGGGGGCACTCGGCAATGAATTTTCCTATTTCCAAGTATTTTAATTAGGAAATAACGATTACACAATTGATCCATGGATGTATAAATTCACCTGTGCCCCCCCCCCCCGTCTTAATCGTGTTAACTGCCATGTTTATTGTACATTGTCGCATCAAATTTACATGTCATTGGAATCGGGCCAAAACAAAAACAAAAAACAAAGAAATACTCCCCGCAATATAGCCTACTATAGAGCCGATCTAGAACACAGGTATAGTTACAGTTCTAAAAAAAAAGCAACAACAACAACAACAAAGCACAGCAAAGACAAAAACAAAACAGAATATTATAGTAGACTTATAGTACAATAACAACGAACAAACAATGCAGAATCTTCATGTACTTTGTACTTTAATTTTCTTCAGTTCCCTGGTTTTGTATTTTATCATGCGTCTTTAATTATATCTCATTACGAATATTAAGACAAAATATCATTTTGCGATGCATCAAGCAAATTCGTATTTTTCAATATTTAAAAGCGCCCGGCATTTTACATCGAATCTCATCTTGACATGCATTTGAATATGAATATAAGAAACCCCCAAGTCAATATCAGTTCATTTCAAGTTAATCAGGAAAATTTACACCGTGTTTCATTAATTTCAGGCAATTTTGGGTGGAATTTTCTTAGTAGAATAATACACAAGATGGAGTCATGAACAATTTCTCAAGTTTAACTAGATTTGGCAAAGAGATGGACTTGGGTAACCGTTGTTTTTACATTCAGGTCTAAAAAACACAAAACATATGCAATATACTTTTGTTTACAAGTTTTTACAAGAGGAAAAGGAGAAGAAGAAGATAGAGCTGATTTAGGTATCTTCTCTTGGGTAAATGACGGCAGTTGATACTGAATGTCAGTTATATAATTTACCGATTCATAAACCCTTCGTCATTCAAACAGACGTCGTGGTTCAAAATGCGTAATCATAATTCTCATAAAAGGCAATTTTACAATACTTTATTGAAAGATAAAGAAAATTTAATCTCAAGTTGTTCACGTTATGAACTGAAGAACGGTAAATTGTAATTTGGTCTAAACCCCCTTTGACTAATGCCCGTTTAGTCTCATCCCGTATAAACTAATTCCATTTTGTCCACAACCAGTTCGTAAAATAATCATTTTGTGTAATTGCCATTTCGCCTAATGTCCATTTCGTCAAAAACATTGTCTTCTTTTCTCGGTCCAACATAAAACAGAAAATTGAACCAACTGCTGTTAGACCAAGTGGATATAAACCGAAAAAATATGTAGCAAAGGTTACCCTGCTAAATTACCATAATGATATCCGAGGAAAACCTTAACATGCTAATGCATACAATATGAAAGTAAATCTCGAAGCCCAATATATGGCAATTTTATGTTATTCAAGTACAATATAAATTGGTAAAACCGGTATAATTTGTATAAGTAACCAAGGCAACTACATTTTGAGACCAAGTAATCTCTTTGACAAGCATACACATAAATTTGTAATTATCATACTTTTTTCAAATATATAGCACAATAAAAACATGAATTATTTTCATACTAATAAGTACTTGTAAATCATACAAGTCATGTATATGTCCGATGTACTGTACTAGCATGCTCCTTGGTAACAATAGTATCGTATTATTTTCTTCAATCCAGCTTAAAACATTTCATGCATGGTTTACATTGTTATAGATTAAATGTGGAGGTTGCTTATTGGCAGTATGTGAAGTACGACATAAACGAGTAGACCTTAGAATAGTCCGTAATTAAATAATAAATGGTCCTAATATTAATAATCAGACAATATCAAAAGAAATTTGATTAGAACTTTTTTTCATATTCCAAAATTTGTCCTCAAAACATCAAAACGAACCCCGATCTTTGAAATCGCCATCAAAAGTTGCTGACCATTGAAAAGAACAGCTCTAAATAATGGAATTAATCAATTTGCACCCGATTGTGGAGCATTACGATCAGACAATCCTTAGTATTCGGGGACAGACAAATTAAGAACCTGGTACTTTATCTAATAAGCATTCCCAGATGCCCGCCCTCAACGGTGTCCGTTGTGTCATGATGTCATGACATGTCTTTTTCTTCTCCTTTTTTTTTTCTCTCTCTTTTCTTTTCTTTTCTAACTTTTTTCCCCTTTCCTTTGTAAATACTAATTAAACCATATCTAATCACACTTCACCAAGGAAAGTCGCTCGTGGGCTAACCTTTCGAAGCCCACGCCAAGGTTACACAGGCCTAATTACTTCGAAGACACCAAAAATGTGAGTGCGAGCCAACCGAAAGACAAAATAACTAATTTCAAACGCCAGATTGACGAAAATGTATCAATTTGATTGTTTTTTGACACCGATTCCCAGGAAAGCAAGACTTGGTCAATCTTTGCACAAATGGGAAAGATGTAGGCAGTTGTTTTGGAACTATATGACGAGGGTGAATGTACATTTCACTTTACTGCCCCTGACACCCTATCCAACAGTGTCCGCGAGAGGGCGTTTTATTTTCTTTATTAATTCAAAATCGAGCTGGCTATGCCTATGTTTTGAGACTATCAATTAGAAGATGAGTAAATTGTCTTTAAATTACTACTCGACAATAGTTAGCCCAATTTTCACCCTTTTCTCTACAAACGTTTCGAAATCTGAAATTAACACAGGAGTCAATGAGGAAATATTTACCACAGTGACACCCCAAATACACGAGCCTGGCGCAAATAATCTGAGAGAATGAAAAGCGACATCTACCAACCAACCAACCAACCAACCATCATGTCCTTGTATTACAAGTTTTACATTAATTTTACCAATTTATTGAAATGAAGAGCTTGATTCCAAAAGGCGCTAAATCCACTTTTGACCAAAATGAGCCTGGCGCAAATAATCTGAGAGAATGAAAAGCGACATCTACCAACCAACCAACCAACCAACCATCATGTCCTTGTATTACAAGTTTTACATTAATTTTACCAATTTATTGAAAATACACATGCACATGTAACATTATCTATAAAATGGAACAAAATGAGTATCGGTTGTGAAGATTGCATTGCACAGGTTTCGAAGCTTAAAACAAATCTTTCTTAATTCTACATTATTTTGTTTATCACATTATCACATACTATTCATGCTATTAATTGATTTTTATGTTAAGGCAATAATTCCTATCTAATTATAAATTGTCGTCTGGTATTTGGGTTTGAATCATCGCAGTTCCAGGTCTTTCTCGTCGGTACAAATCTCCTGTGGAATGTCAGGAACACGTGATGTAGTCCCGTCTACCCATCGCTGAAACAAAAATAAAATGCAAAAAATAAATATTTTGTTATTTTCATCGGCGTCAGTTTTGACCGGGAAAAGAAAATGAAGATTAAGGAGATTAATCTAATTTACAGAAGTAATAGAAACAAAATGTATGCAAAACAATTATATAGTAAACTTTAAAAATGTTTCTAGTGAAAGCTTTAGAAAGTGGACAATGAGAAAACTATGATGAGTGACTATATTTATTTGAACCACACGCTATATTGTGTAAATAATTTAATATTTACTGTGGCACATTCCACTAAATCGTCTCTTACTCAATTATAATAGTATGAAAGATATTATTTTATTGAGACGACAGTTGTTACCCATAATCATAATGGAAAATTAAATGTCTGATTATTCATTATGAATAAGTAAAAAAAACAAAGGCTTTTCAAGCCATTTTCACCTTTTTGCTCAATTCAGCTTCATGTTTTTCAATTTAGCGAATTTTTCCATTTGATGGACAAACATAAATTAAAGTTGAATTTTCAAATTCATAATCTGATAAATATTATTATGATAACGATTTGATAAGTGCGAAGGTGTTTTTCCCCTGTGAAAATGAATCTTCCATTCATGCCTATAATTTGATTTTCGAAAATTGAATTGAATGAAAATCTCATGAGTTGAACCCTTTTATTAATATGAAGAAAAAAAAAATTCATTCTAAATCATAATTGTTCGTTAAATTGATTGCAGGTGTGTTAAAAATGACCAGGAAAACCAAAAATATCTCAAATTAGTGCACCCACCACGTAGGAGAACATGGTTATCTGGTGCTGTACATGCTTACCTCACGCAAGGACCCCTTGCTCTTGAATACGAACTGGTAGATGAAGAGGGCAGGGATTGTGATCATTGATGAGAGGGCCATAACCCATCCCATTGCATAACCCCACCAGGGGTATTCATAATGATCTTCATACTTTAGCGGCTTGTAGTACACTAGACTGAAGATGAATATGGTCTGAGGAATAAAATAAGGGTAAAATTCATAATCATCTTCATACTTTAGCAGCTAATAGTACACTAGACTAAAGATGAATATAGTCTGGGGGAAAAAATTTGGTAAATAAACAAGTATTCATAATCTTATTGATAATTCAGAGGCTTGTAGTATATAGTCTAGAGATTAAAATAGTGTAATAGCAAGAATGGTATCATCTTAACACCTAGAGGCTTGTAGTACACTAGACTAAAGATGAATATAGTCTGGGGGAAATGGGGTAATAGATCGGGCATTCATAATCATTTTCATAATTCAGAGGTTTAAACTAAAGATGAATATAGTCTACGGAATAAAATATGGTATTAAATAGTACAGTAATATATAAAATAGATATTCATAATCATCTTCATAATTCAGAGGCTTAAACTAAAGATGAACACAGACTACGGAATAAGATGGAGTAATAGAACGGGTATTCATAACTATCTTCATACTTCAGAGGCTTGTAGTAGAATTAACTAAAGATGAATTTGGTCTGAGGAATGAAATAAGGGTAAAATTCATAATCATATTCATACGTCAGACTAAGGCATGTAGTACACTTAGACCAAAGATAAATATAGTCTGGGGGAAATTAGTTAATAGAAAGGGTATTCATAATCATATTCATACTTCAGACTAACTGACTAAGGCTTGTAGTACACTTAGACCAAAGATAAATATAGTCTGGGGGAAATTAGTTAATAGAACGGGTATTCCTAATCATATTCATACTTCAGAGGCTTGTAGTACACTAGACTAAGTTACTTATATCTTCATAATTCAGAGGCTTATATTACACTAAACCAAAAATGAATATATAGTCTAATAAAATGGCACAAGAAAACGGGTATTCATAAAATCATCCTCATACCTCCGAGGCTTGAAGTGCACCATATTAAAGATGAATTTATTTTGAGAAATAAATTGAGAGTACCAAATCCGGTATTCATAATCACCTTCATACTATACAGAAGCTTGTATTACGCTTAACATGGTAAAGTACAATTGAAAACATATTCCGAGGAATAAAATGGAGGAAAGGTTGAACTTGAGAAAATTATTGTGCGACTCTTGATTAACAAAATGTTCCAAATACCATGAAATAAGCAAGAAAATAAGACATCTGAAACTAAAATGTCGGACATTCTGGGGATACATTTTATGATATAGTGGCCCACAAAACAATTTTAACTCTAGAGAACACTGGGCAATAATTTATTTTTTAGTTAGAAATTATAATTTTTGCTTCCTTTTTTTTCTCCCCCTCCCCCCTTTTTTTGAGTGGTGGGGCTGGTGGGGAGGAACAGCTATCTCATGATACTTACCCCTGCAAATAAAGGAGTAATAAACATCCAAGCAGCTACCATGTAAGGCTTTATCCACCCCTTCCCGATCATGTTGACGATATCTTGCATGTATCTCTTTCCACCTGTCGCAACAAACAATATAGGTTTCACCGGTCAATTTTAAGCTATCTACAATCAATTTGCCATTTCTAGTCACCAATTTCGTCTGGAATGCGATTAAAAATCAGCATTAAAATTTGTTTATGAGAGCTCGAAATAAGAAAATCGGTAACCGAATGGTAATATGCCCCAATAAATTTGATATTATAAGTAGGGGAGACCGGGGATGGAAGTTACACGGGTTGTTACAGTGCTAAGTTGGAACAAGAGAGTTCGTGCTAACTGGCATCTATATACAGCCTACACATAGCTGTGATGAACTGTCGGTCGTCAGGGTTCTCCGTTGTTTTATTAACAAGTAAATCAACAAAAACCATTTTTTACAGTTCCAAGTGAACTTGTGACAAAATAATTTGTAATAGTTCTTACAACTGAAGGCACATGATGATAGTCTGGTATTGTGAATATAGTACATGTATGTCACTAATATACCCCTGAGCCATGCCCTGTAATTCTGCCTTATGGCTTTGCTACAGTTGATTTTATGTGAAAAATCCCCCATGGGATAGGTTGTTACAAGAACTTACCCCATGTCGATGTAACAACCTACCCCAATTACATTACACATGTAAAGTAATTTTGTTTCAATTTTTCAGGTGTGAATATTTTGATATTTCTATTATTACTTCAGTCTATTCTATAGCTCTACTTGATCTACTGTTAACGATACCAAGAAACTAGAAAGTTGAAACAAAAGTATGGTATAAGAGATTTACACATTGTAACAAATTACCCTGTATGTTACATATAGTAACAATTTACCCCGTGTGGTGTAACAACGTACCCCGTATACGGGGTAGGTTGTTACAAAAAATGTCTTCATTAATTAAGCTGTAGTTAATTAGTGTTAACATGTTTTAAGTTTTATGTGCTTCAGGTTTTAGCCAACATAATAGGCTAACTACAGACCCAAAATGGAGTGTGTGAGTACTTTCATTCGAATTATCTGGCTCAAAATGTGAATTTTGTAACGTCCATCCCCGGTCTCCCCTAATCATATTCGTCAATCGTCATTAAAATTCGTCGATTCGTTCCACTTCTTTTTTGTACTGCACGAATTTTTTATTTCACGCTCATGAACACGAATAATTACTTAAACAGCTTTAGACAATTTTTGTCGCTCAAAAACGAATTCGGAAGATCAAAAACGAAACTCGCTTGCTGTTTGTGTTAAATTGGCTCCGATCGAGAGGTATGGTTTAAATTGAATGAACATTAACGAATTTGATTGCAAGGAGTTTAAATATGACCGGGGAAAACTTCTAATAAGAAAAGTGCATGTATAGAATAAATATATATTATATATATAAAAAAAAAAAGCAGTGATGTCTTTTATTTCGTGAAAGAAGGACAGCGAGGGTTCACTCATGATGATTTACTCTTTGATACGTGACAGAGTGCTGATTTTGCCTGGCCAGTCTAGGACAAAAGTTTGAGGTTCTTGTCCATAAATATTGTAGAAGTCAAATGTTCGGGGTCCTGGTAGAATTTTGTACCAGACACCATCCTATGACGATATTCTCACATAATTAAGGTGACACGACATTTTCTCCAGGCTTTTATTTCGTCGTGATGAAAGGTTAAGGGCCTGTCCCACTGGAGGCGATCTTTGTTGCGACAACTGACGATCTTGCTGTTGGGGGTGTGGTAGCAAGTTGTTGTTGTAGCCTAGTGTACATATTGTCGTAATTAGGTTTATAATTCCTTTTTTAAAGCCAAACTCCTTACAATTACGACATTATCAAGTTGTCGCCACAACGATCGCCGCCTGTGGGACAGGCCCTTTAGGGTAAGGGTTAAACTAGTCGTTTTATGTTTGGTTTAAGGTTAGGTTTAGGGTAGGGTAGAAGTCCAGAGTTGAAATTAGTCATTCGATTAATGTAGGGAAATTACATCCGAGTTATTATCGCCCGAACAAAATGTTATGGAATTCTCATGTAGCGCTAATTTGCTTGGTCAGTCTGGGCAGTAGTTTGGGGTGGTTGTCCGGGAGATCTGTCCAAGGGGTCAGTTGTCCGGGGTATTTAGTCCGGTCAATATTCTAGCGGTACGTACCATACACCCAGCCTATGACTACACTCTCACACAGGGCAATCCACAGCAGCACAAACCCACTCGCTGCATAGAAGTCAAAGAGTTGGAAGATATACATGCCACCCTAAATAGTAGAAAGTAACATATGCAATATCAATCATAACTTGTTTATCAATCATTAACAACAGTCATCAATTGTATATTCTGGTATAGTGCCAACATTTTATTTTGCGTATAAACATGATAAGAATGAAACAAACATGTAAAATGAAAATAAGAATATGACATAATAAAGGTATTTAAAATAATATTAAAGGAGGTGCGCTTCGTTATTTTTTTTTATTACGGTACCTGTCCACGATACATTAATGTATTTATTTTAGAGATTTTTGTAATAAGGTAAAGCGCAACCTTTGGGGCAGAGACAGAGAAATCAATGATTATAGATAAAGCTGACATACTACGTGAATATGCATGTCATGTAATCAAATATAATACGTACATCGATAAACATTCAGATTGTCTGGTACAAGACGCACGAGTTTTATTATGTTTTTTTTTTCAAAGACCTTAATAATTTTCATTTCAATTAAACTCAATATTCATTGACTCTGTTTCCAAATGGCAATATAACGAATGACAATCGCATAACAATAACAGAAACATTTGTGTTGAAGTATTAGCTATGACGTACATGTTGACAACTAATAAAAAAAAATAAAAACATGACATAATTTTCCAACTTACATAAGTAACCATGGGTATACCAGCCATACAGAAGAACAGACAGCATCCTGCGCAGAAGAACTCTCGTCGATGTCCTTTCAGGAGAGTCTTCGGGAAGATATCGACGATCGTCGTTACGAAACCCTCGACGACCACGAACTGAGGAAAAGGGAAATTTTATGGGATTATGAATTTTTAAAATGCATTAGAATTAGCATGTAGATGAATATTTTGTAATATAAAAATTGCCCTTGAGGGTTACAGTTGTTGGGACAGTCGCTGTGGAATCATTATACGTCCATTACTTTTCAAAAAATAGGATCTAGAAGTGGATTTGATATTAAAGAGATCGAGGCGATTCTTTTTTATGACCCCAAATTCGGCTTAATCTACCATTAACAGAAATAATCCCATTGAACTAATCAAGTTAACTAAAGGAGTCCGCTGTTTGACCGCTATAGACCACAACATCTCTACCGACTTAAGTAAGGTAACAGGACCATTTATATTTGATATCTCTTCATTTACACTTTCCACATTGACTATTCAACTTCGGGTGGGGGGGGGGGGGTGGCGTTTCATGAAAGGACTTGGCGGACGTTTTATCCGACAAATTTGCTCTCAGCCAATCAGATGCCAGCATTTCCATAGCTTATAACAGTTGTCAGTGACAATCAGTGAATATTTGGATCATGAAACGCTCCCCAGGTGCGGATCTAGCATCAGCTATGACATTTCTGTAGGCCCAACTGTCTGGGGATAATAGTGGCTATGTTAAGCGTGTGCATGGGTCGAGAAAATCCTTTCTTAGAGCCGATGCTAGATCCACTACTGCACTTACCACACTGTCGATCCCCAGGAAGAGAAGACATAAGAAGAAGAGGACGGCCCAGAGAGTTGAGAGAGGCATCTCAGTGATGGCCTCTGGGTAGGCGATAAACCCAAGACCTGGACCTACAGAACAAGCAACAAATTTAAGTCATTGTATGAGGGCAAAATCACTCAAGAATTTTAACGAAAGGAATACATAAGAAGAAGACGACTACACAGAGTTGGGAGGGGCATTTCAGTGATGGCTTCTGGGTAGGCGATAAACCCAAGCCCTGGACCTACAGAACGTGCCCGAGTTAAACAAATTCAATTGTTAGAGAGCGTCGTAAACTCAAGGATCTTGAGGAATGGAAGGCTACAGAAAAAGAGAACAGCACAGAGAATTATTGAGAAAGGCATCTCGGTAATTGCTTCAGAAAGTTCAAGGGGATAAAACCACGACCTGGACCTACTGTACATGCACGAGTTAAACAAGTTGATTGTTAGAGGGTGTACTTTAAACTCAAGGGCCCGTTTTCTTAAAAACCGCCTAACTTTAAGCCTAGCTTAAATCTGTGGTTTAACTATGGCTTGCTAAAAGGGAATCAATCTGCCTATGTTGCATGCTCCTATCTCCTTCACTGAATTCTTGAATCATGTTTTAATTGTAAGGAAAACTTTTGTACTTATCAATCCCAAGAAGGTTTTAATAGTTTCATTGCCAAAAATTATGATAAATTGAACATCGACTTTTCGAAATTGAATCCCTTTTAGCAAGCCATAGTTAAACCACAGATTTAAGCTAGGTTTAAAGTTAGACGGTTTTGAGAATACGGGCCAAGAATTTCGAGGGAATGAAGACAACAAAGGATCCAGGCGGCGCAACAGTTGAGAACCACCCATTGACTCACACTCACTCACTCAATCCCTTGACTCTTCCGGAGTGGTTGGGGGGATTTGAGAGCAGAAGAAGCACCTTTTTCCTCCATGCCTTCCTGACACATGTAGTCGACAGTAGCTCTGGCATTGCCGTATCTGTCCATGTCTTTACATTTTCCGTCAAGCTTGTCATTTGACGTCCTCTTCTACGTCCATCTTCAACTGTGCCTTGTAGAATGTTTTTTGTCAGGCTGTTGTGTCGGGTGAGATGACCAAACCATGTTAGCTTACGTCGCTTGACGGTTGCGAGTAGAGGTTGCTGGGGGCCCACTTATTTTCTGACTGTGATTAAAATATATTCGTTGGTTTTGTGCTCTTTGTAGGAGATGCCTAGCAGCTTCTTCAGGCATTTAGTTTCAAAAGCCTATATTCTTCATTCAGTCTCCTTCTGAAGTGTCCATGCCTCACATCCGTAAAGAAAGATAGAGACAACAAGGGCCTTGTACAGTTTGAACTTGGTGGGAAAATTGATGTTACACTTCCAGATCCTGGCTAGTCTTGCCATAGCTGCAGTGGCTGTAGCAATCCTGATGAAGATCTCTGCTGTGGAGGTGCCATCTTTCGATAGTGTTGCTCCTAGGTATTTGAAGCTGGTAAGTTCTTGCAATGATTCTCCATTCATGGTGAACAGATTTTGACATTAGTGTTGTTAGTGATGTTTACCATGACCTTTGACTTTTCTGTGCTGACTTCCATACCATATGCCCTGGCTCTTGAGTCAAGTCTGGTGGTGAGATCTTGCAGATCCTCCTTGCTACTGCCCATCAGGTCAATGTCATCTGCAAAGCGAAGATTGCAGACAGGCCTTCCACCAATGGATATAGAAGTCTGCCTATTCTCGAGGGTCCCCAACATAATTTGCTCCAGAAAGAGATTGAAAAAAAAATAGGGGAAAGGAGGCACCCATGCATTACACCAACAGTTATTGGAAAGAACTTTCCTGCCATGTTGTTTAAGAGCACTGAGCTGCTTGAGTGTTCACAAAAGGGCTTGGATGACTTGAACTATAGCCCCTCGTCGATGTTGAAGTCAATAACATTATGGAACAGGTCCTTTTGATGCTGTAGGCATGGTAGGTGTCTTTCATTGAGGATAATACAGTTGAAAATTTGTTCCACAGTGCTCCGACCTAAATCCAGCTTGCTCTTCTGAAAGTAGTTCCTCTGCCTTGGATTTCAGTCGGTTAAGGATGACACGGGGCATGACTTTGCTAGGGTGGCTGATCAGGCTAATAGTTCTGTAATTTTGGCATTGTTTTAGATTACCCTTCTTAGGAAGCGGAATCACCAGAGACTGTGTCCACTCCTTTGGTCATTTCTTCTGTTTCCAGATTTTTGTTGGCAGAGATGTGTAAGGGCTTCTGTGATTGATTCTCCTCCTTTTTTCAGTAGCCCAGCAGGTACGTTGTCCACGCCTGGTGATTTGCCTGCTTTGATACTCTTCACTGCTTCAGTACTTCTGGGCTTTCTTCCTGTACTGCAGGGGCTTCGTTAGCTTTGAAAATTGAGGTATCTGGAGGAAGCTCATTGACTGGTACATGTTAAAATCGGAGAATTATTATTTGCTGTGCCCCCCCCCCAAAAAAAAAAAAAATTTCGGGTGGCGCCCCTTTAAATTCTTTGTCAGCTCTACACTTACATAGAACATGTAGAATAAAGGGTCAAAATGGCACTTCGTTACTATGATACCGGGTCAATTATCGCCATACATCAGACATGTCTGGCATAGCAACAATCGACCCTGAATGTTGTATGGCGCCAATGGACCTGGAATGGAGTCAATTTGATCCTTGTTTCTCAGTTACAATTATTTTAAAGTGTAGTACGCTGTAATGAAGCGCGTAGTATACTAAACTCATTAATTTCTTGGAAGAGATCTGTTGGCTTCATACCTGACTTTGCGACCTCGCCAACTTCTTTTCCCTGTTTCCCCGCCATGAATCCGAGCACAGCAAAGATGACTAAACCAGAATATAGACTGGTGGCGCTGTTCGTCAGTGAATACAACAAGGTGTCCCTGGAAAGTGGATGATAAGAAATGGCAATAGTTTTCATAGATTTTTCAAGAATAAATCTAAAATCAATTTCACATTTCGAGCAATCGACTTCGTCCGAAATGCGATCGAGATTCAAAATCATTTTTGGATGCTCGATATAAAAATTTGACAACTAACTTGCAAATTGCGCTAATCAATTTGATATAATGAGCATTTGTATTCGTCAATTGCCATTCAAATTCGCTGATTCCTATCATTTGCCAAAATTGAACGGGAAAACACATACTAAAAGGCGTGAGTTCGAAACCCGGCCGAGTCATACCAAAGACTTACAAAAATGGTACCTAAAAAAGTTGCCTTTTAACAAGGAGCTTAGGGGTAATAATAACATCATGCAGGGCCCGCTGGGAGAACAGTTGTCAGAACTGAAGTGGCTACCCTGGGTAAATAAAACGATATTATTATTATTATTATTATTATTATTATAGATATCATACTGCAGATAGGGAAGAAAATCAAATGGATGCTGTTTCTTTATAACCTGGGGTGGATTCAGTTACTGTTAAACGGCATTTATATCGCTTTAAATTAGATATCTAAAATGGGTAAATTGAAGATTCTTAGTGTGTCAACAAAATTTGATAGATGTGTCTTAAAATCATTATCCAATAGAAAATTGCTATTCTTGATAATAATTTGTCGGTAAAGTCGGGGCACCCCATCTCCCCTCAAAAACAAAGTAGTGTCAGGGGTTGGTCAAGCGGTAAGCGCTCACTACCAACTCATTGAATTTGCCTACAATAATAACCTATTCTGATGGGACCAAGGTTCGAATCTCAATCACATCTTTCGGATGGTAACGTTAGTGGTCAGTTGCAGACGTAAATACAACCATAACTGATTGATGAAAGTCTGCCAAAGCCCATCCAACCAACCATCTACTTGAAGTGGTAAAAGCCTACCTGACAAAATTGTGGTTCCTCTTGTTATAGCTTCCAAGAGCAACCAAGAATCCTTGTCCAAGAGTATTAGAATAGAAGATCTGCGTTGCTGCATCAAGCCACACCTATAATGAATAACACAGGGTGCGATTGTTTGGACCAAGGATATAATAAGTCCTTGTTTGGACCAATACTTTACTATTATAAATGGATTCGTAGTTTACAGAATTGGAATTATGTCATATTCGTGCATGATTTCTGCTGAAAATCAAGAGTAGGCCTGAATTATTATATTTATCAAAGGGATTGTATTGCTACAATCGCTTGATATAATGTATGCTTTATGCAAGTATGCTTTATCTAAGATTATGTTTCACTAACTGATAATACTTAATTGGAGTCAGATTAAATTTATGTTATATATTATGTTGAGTGGTTGTTAATATAGTTATAAAATATAATGCAAACTATGGATTTGAATCATTTGCCTAACAGATCCAGTGCCCAAACCAGAATGCCTTCTAAATTTACCCGACCGTATAGCGAAGTTAGAACGTAGTATGATCCTCGTAACAATGTGGGATACAGACATGCAAAGCGAAGGGATTTGAACCACTGGCCTTCCCGTCCATTGATAAAACCCGGGCGCCAAACCACAGGTCCAAAACAAGAATAACTCGATTTTAACCTTACCTGGCTGTCTCGAAGCTTGGATGTATCGGGTTTGAGATAGTATATGATTCCATCCCGAGCATTGGGTAACGTCACAGCACGAACGAGCAAGATGGTAAGAAGGATATATGGGAACGGTACCGTCACATATACGACCTACGTTCATTAAAGAGAGAAGAATGTTCGTATTATGAATATTGCATGGTGGTGAGAAGGATATATGGGAACAGAGCCATTATGGGCGTGCCCCCCCCAAAAAAAAACAACAACAACAACAAAAAAAACAAACAAACATGATTTTGTAATCATGGGCTGTTGCTCTCTCTCTCTCTCTCTCTCTCTCTCTCCCTCCCTCTTTCTGCCTCTCTCTCTCTCTCTATCTCTCCCTCTATCAGCCTCCCCCCCCATTTCTCATAAAAAATTGGATCCGCCGCAAATAACCACTCAACTCGGGCATCTGAATAACTCAGTCATTTTTGTACAGCAGGGTCCATGAGAAAACAATCGTTTAGGCCTATTTGGTATAAGTGTGGTTCATACGAAATGACACAAAACGACTGTCTTTACACGTCGGGTGGATACAGGAGGGGACAATATATGACTTAAGCTTTTACCAGGGGGGGGGGGGGGCTCACCTTCCCCGATGACTTGACGCCTTTGCATATACAGAGATAGATAAGGAACCAGGCTAGTGTGAGACAGAGAAAGAGCTGCCAGCTGACTGCTCCAACATCATCGATGCCCTCAGATCGATGGATCTGAAGAACTTTACGACTAGATAGAAGAAAAGAGAAATGTTACGTATAATCTAAATAATAACACGAATCAAGAAGAGAGGATGGCATTGGACGAGAAAATAAAGTGAAAAAGTAAAGAAGAAAGAAGATAACGAAGAGAGAAGTTTATGATAGAGAAGAATTACAAAGCAGGAGAGAGGGTGAGACAAAGGAAGAGATGTCAATTGACTGCTCCAACATCATTGATACCCTCAGAGCGATGGATCTGAGGAAATTTACGACTACGCGAAAGAAAAGAGAAGGTAAATTGAAATAATAATAATTACAATCACCATAAAGATGTGGGCATGACAGAAAGGAAGAATATAAAGTTATAATATAAGTGGAGAATAAAGTAGAGAAGAGGAGACAGAATGAGACAAATGAAGAGCTGCCAGCTGGCTGTTCCAACATCATCGATGCCCTCAGATCGATGGATCTGAAGAACTTTACGACTAGATATAAAGAAGAGAACGTAACCAAAACAATTACGAAAGTCACACTCAAAGTGAAAGCATGAAAGTAGAAAATATAAGAAAATAAGAAAATAGAGAAGAAAGGACACGGGAGAAGGAAATGTAGAGATGATAATAGAAGAGGAAACCGAATAAGTCAAAAGAAGAGCTGCGAATCTATCATTTGTTCCAAAATCATGGATGCTCTCAAATCGATAGATCTGAACATCGTATAAGTTATGAATATTGAAGAGAGAACTAATCCAAATAATAAAAATCAAGATGAGAGAAAGGATTGCAGTGGACAAGTTCAGAAAGTGAAGAAGTAGAAAAGAAAGAAGAAGAAGAAGAAGAAGAAGGGATATAAATAGTGATGATAATATAGAACAATTGAAGAGAAGATGAATAGACCCTAGAGAGGATGAGACAGCAGAAAGAGATGCCATCTTACTGTCGAACATCGTCGATGTCGTCAGACCGACAGATCTGTTGAACTTTACCATGGATAGTAGTAGATGGTAATTTAAAAAAAAAGAACAATTATATACATGGAAGACCATGAACAAGATATTCATGAAAGGACGAGACAGAGAGACAGAGAGAGAGACAGAGAGACAGAGAGAGAGAGAGAGAGAGAGAGAGAAAGAGAGACAGAGAGACAGTCAGAGAGAGAGAGAAAGAGAGACAGAGAGACAGAGAGAGAGACAGAGAGAGAATGGGAGAGAGAGAGAGAGTGTGTGTGAGAGAGAACTGATGTGAGAAAAAGAAAGAAGAAGAGAGAAAAGGAAGAAAGCCAGATGAAGAAAGGAGAGAACTTCATATGAGAGAAAAATAATGAGAGGATGAGAGAGAGAGAGAGAGAGAGGGGGGGGTGGTATGGATGGGGATAGCGATAGTACGAATTTTAGAAACATGACAGGAAAACCCTTCGGTGGTGGACGCATAGAAAAAAAATAACAAAGGAAAAATAAATGAAAAGAAGTAAAACATGCCGAGGAAAGGGCACCCGACCTCTGGCATTGTCTGGTAAATTGAATAGTCATGAATATTCTAATGAATACTAGTCATATCCACCACCAAATAACTTAAATAGTTATCCTGTCTAGATACAAGTCTGTGACAGGTAATATACAAATGATCTGAAATTCACGCTCGACAATGAATGACAAATGTGTTTTTGATATCTGCAGTGCAGACACATCCACAAATATCTTCTGGCTCAAACAGATGAGACATTATACAGTTCATTTAAGGGACAATTATCGTGATCATTATTATGAAGGGTTGTCACGTCATTATGAGGTGACAAAAATACTGGTACTAGACACGCTACATGATATATGGAATTGTAAAATGATCCGGAAGAGGCCCGGGAGGGTTGAGAGGGGTGAGATTGCCCCCTCTAATTTTCGAAATCCCTCCTGGGCCCCGTAACACAAAGGTAATTTAAAGTTTTAGGAATAATTCTAAATGGTTACTGGTAAGTCTTTTAAAAAGAGGCATGAGAAATGGTCTTGATTCACCATATGATATCAATTTTGAAATTTTTGTATTTTCTATTTAAAAAACACAGAATCTTTGGTTAATGTTCTATAGAAGAGTGCCCAAGCGTAAAGCCTTTCTGGAAACGTATTGCGGATTTGATTAATTTGATGATTAAAGAATAAATTATATTAAACAAAAAATTAATAATCGCTGGTTTTGATTTCACGCATGAAAAGCAACATATGTAAGTACAGTAGTTGTATATGCTCAATATGCAATCTATTTTGATGTATATGATTAATTATTTTCAAGGTAAACCATTCAGCAGTTATTCTATATGGCACGTGTTTATATATGAGATTCTTTTGGACGACATATCTGATGTTGTCTCAAGGACTCTCCAAACATAAGACAATATAATTATCTGTATGATTTAAAACTCTGTTATGTTATGATGAAATGATTACCTGATGGCTATTGTTTGAATAAAATACCCCTGATACGAGGGGGAAATATGAAATCATTTTCCCGATTGATGGCAAGATCACTTACTCGGCCACTATCACGAATTTCGAGAACCGTTTTCTGCTCGAGACCTAACCCCCTCCCGCCCACCCCCTATTTTCAAATCCTGGATCCGCCATTGTGAATCATAGTCATGACTGGGTATCATGTCAACGGGGAAGTTTGAATGAGGGATGAGAATCTCAGACAGGCTATCCTAGGGGCTTTGTAGCCGGATACGAGAGAACACAGTCGGAAAACATGATCTGTAAGTTTTATCAGCGCGGTCTCTGCTCCACGGGGCTACCTTAAAACGAATGAACACAATTTTTGTTTCATGAACTTGAACTGATGTTGCCCTGAGATGCTGCCTTGACACAATCAATGTCGCATTAATCCATTAGATAAGATGCGTTCATACGATATTTGAACTTATATTATTTTAGAGTATAAAACAGACAATGCCCACCCACGCTACCACTACACGTCACATCATTACATCTTCTCCTTTATTTGGGGGAAACGTATTATATCTTTTAATTAACCCTGGTAATGTTCAAAGCAAAGGGAATCGAGGAAAAATGAAATAAGATATTTTTTTTGGTTTTTTTTTTTTTTGTATGTGCCATGGAATTTGCAGGCGAATTTAGTTACAAAACTGGTGTGTTTTCCCCTAACCCTATTCCACGGCAAGATGACATAATTTCCTTGAATATCAAGAGAATTTTTCCATGCTACAACATTAAAGCTGTTATATTATTACACCAGTCTACTTGGCACAAAATATGTTCATGATAATGAGATTTGACTTTAACTTGCAAACATCAAAATGTAGGCAGAAATAGTAAGATATTAATAGAAACAACTCTTAAGGAATTACACAAATAGAACATATCCATCGTGGTTGCCAAGCATAAACCCCGAAATGATAAACATTTCTTTTTCACAAATTTTCTTTTAAATATTGCTTCCTTTTTTTGAGGGGCAAACACTGTGTCCCCTATACCATGTATAGGTTAATGCCTTACTGCTATTGTTTTCCTTTTGTATTAGACAATAAACAATTCTTACTTCCAGAACTCGACAGTAGGAGAAGACGTTCCATTTGGACATTTCTCGCTGATATTATAAAAGGAACTCGACATCAGCGTGCTATTATGTTCCGTCATCATACCATTCGCGTCGAGGTCAACTACGAAGCCATTCGACGACACCACGGTGAAGCAGCACGGTGTGTTCCAGTCGTTGGTGCAGGTGGAGTAGGGTAAGACAGCGTTGAAGGAGAAGAGGAGGTAGTACAGTCCCCAGGCCATGATCACCACGTAGTAGGTGTCGAGAAAAACTTGGATGACAAGCCCAGCACACCCGATACCTAAAGAAGCATAGTGAATGCATAATTTATTTTATTATTTAATTTAATTTTATAGTTTTTGTTTCCATTCATTGACCAAGTATTGATGTAATGCGTTCATAATCTGTTGAAAAGGAATTCATGCTTGTATCATGTGCATTAAAAAGGGGAAGGTATTTGATTGGTAATCATTTATAAATGTATTATATCGTTTATAAGATACAAAACAAAAGAGGTCCTAGAGTAGATCCTTGGGGCACTTCCCATCTAACCGATTTATATTCGGATTCGATTCAAATGCACACAAAAACTGACCTTGAACTACATGATATAATGAACAATCATACGTCACTCTCATTAAGATACATTTCCACATTCTGGATTGATTGGGGGCCGTATGCAACAATGAGGCCGTAGGCCGGATTTATTGACCCGAAATAGAGTATAGCCCCAATAACCCCAAATGGACCCAGATTGGGGTCATTTTGACCCATAATTCTTACCTTTGAATAGAGGACTGATCATACCCCATGCTGTCACAGGTCCCTGGCCGGTGAACTGGCCTAGACCTATCTCGATGACCAGTAGAGGGATTCCAGCACAGACAACAGTCAAGAAATAAGGGATAAGAAACGCACCTGAAACAAATCATATCAAGGTCATGACAATGTGAAGGTCATGGTTATGGTTATACAATGTAGATGACGTAAATAGTCCTACTTTAATACTACTATTTAAAATTATTGTATTTTATAGTATTGTATTGTATTTATTTATTACCAATATTGCAAAAAATATACATAAACAGAATTCAATATAAATATGCATTTGGTAAATGGAGCCAACAAATAGCTAGTCTAGGTTGGCCCCGTCTAGTTTGCTTACTGTGATTATATAAACATTTGCATTAAGTAAAAAATATGTACAAATTATTACATCATATTTAAGATATATGTACAAATGATTACATCATATTTTACAGTATTTACACTATTTACATACGAAATTAATTAAATATGAATATATTCTACAAAAAGAATTGCCTTATATGATTGTCTAAAGGTTTTCCGTGATTTAATTTTTCTAATATCATTTGGAAGAGTGTTCCATATAAAAGCACCTGAATACGAAACAGACTGTTTTCCAAGATTTGTCCTTACTTTGATGAGTGTTATATTCTTATTTTGATTGCTTCTTGTCTCGTAAGGGTGTTTAACAAATGAGAAATAATCAATGAAACGATAAGGAATGATCGATTGTATCAAATGCTTTAGCAAAGTCTATGAAAATTCCAACAGTTATTCTACCCTCGTCAGTGAAATGTGTTAATTCGTTTATTAATTAATTCGTTTATTATTCAAATAATACAAACAGCAACAATAGCGGTGGATCTAGGATTAGGGTATGGGAGGGGTGCGTAGGATTTTAATTTAAAAACAAAGGGGCGCGGAAGGGAATTTTCTTAATGCTCAATGCCAGATTGTAAAGAAGTAAAAGGGTGGTTGCCCCTTTGAGCCAACGCCGAGACCCGCTATTGCAGCAACAACAACAGCAACGTAAAGAGAGAGAGAGAGAGAGAGAGAGAACAAAAAACAAAACGCAAACAAATATGGAGGTTGGCCCCAATGACCTATGTTTCTTGTTTTCTTTCTTTCCTTTTTAAGCCTAAGGCCACTATCACAGCAATAATTTATGAATAAATCTATATAAATTTGAAATCTGTAGAATTCATAATCAACCAAATTTGTAAGCCTGTAAACCACAATAATCTATTTCTTTCCGAATAACTTTTCAATTAAAACGACTTTAATTCATGTGAGTGTGAATTAGTTCTTAAATATAACATCCCACCGGACCCCTCCCACAAAAGATAATAAAAATAATCAAAACAAAGGGGAGCCAAAATTTAATTGGAATATTTTGGAACCAGGCTATTGGATCCCTCAAGAACCGGAAGGGGGCGGTCTGCCGCAAAGAAGGGACAGGAAGAAGCAATATCCTCTGCTCTGACTCTTCGAAGTCTATTCGATGAAAGATTCTTGTGCTCTACAAGAAACGAATATCAATATTCTCATGCGAAAAGACTTCTTTCATGGTACCCCTCGTCTTCCCTCAAGTATGGTTTTAAAATTTAGACAATGAACTAATTAATATTTTACTTTTGATAATATATACATACTGTTGAGGCCAAAAGATTACATACACCTAGTACAAAAACATATAACTTATATTTTTACCACCATATGAACATTGGACATCATTTATTTTGATAAATATGATCAGGTATGGTAGGGTACATGCAGGTAATATGGGCCAGCAGGTAATATGGGCCACCTGAAGCAAATCATGTCGTGACCGTCCACCGGTGACCGGTGACCAGTGTGAGCACCATAATGTTGTTCATATGAACTGTATACGAAAATATATCGTCGTGAGAGCATCTGATGCCGAAATTTTCTGAGAAAATTGCTGAAAACCAACAAGGTAGGTAAAACTTACGGCATTTTTTTTACCCTGATGTAAAATTTGATATTTCACAGAATGTGATGGTGAAAGAGTGTTTGAGGGGGTAACCTCAATTGTTTAGTACATTTAGTAAGCTTATAGTTTCATTTTGATCATACTAGCGTGTACAGGTCATTTTGTTTTAGTGAATGGGTGCAATGTGGCATTGAATGCTTGCCTGACACAGCAACATTAGTGCAGGTAATATGGGACATCCAAAATGGCGGAAATGATTCTGGCACTTAGTATTGTAATGAGGTATCAATCTCTTCGCTACGATTTTTTTGGGTATATTCACAGTATATAATTAATATAAATAACCTATTGTAGGCCTGTATTGACTTGTATAATGAAAATAATATTTAAATGATATTTTAAAAAGATATAATATACAAAATGAAATATATAGTCAAAGGATTTACTGAAGGGTCTCATAATTTCAAATTATTTCTTAAAGTTAATGATTTTCAACATTTTAAGCAAATTCCAGACATGGTAGAGTCATTGTAGTTTTTAAAACATACATTAAATACATGTGCCCATATTACCTGCACATGCAGGTAATATGGGCACTTTGGTAATGACGTCAACATTTGAATATTGCAGACAGGGGGGTTGGTGATAATTGTTTTTCTTCACAATAAAAGTTAGAGCAGTAGTTATTGATTCATATAAACAAAGATTAGACTGTGTGTCATTTTGTAATTTTATGCAAATTAGGCAAATGAGCTTAGGGTGCCCATATTACCTGCATGTACCCTATCTACTTTATTTTCAAAGCGTATGTTTTCGTGAAAGATATTTAGAAACATATATATGGTTGATCTAATTTCAGTTTGGATAAATTCAATGGGTCAAAAGTTTACATGCACTAACCAAAATTGGTGATGGTGCTTTAATTAAATTAATTAATATAATGTGATTGACTTAAAAAAAACAAATATCTGTTAAATTTTGATGGTATATAACAACATTCGTTTGTCAACTATTTAAGTTGTTTCAAATTTCGTTTCGTTTCATTCTGTAGGCATGTTGAAGGCCAAATTGGCCGCAAGCTCGTAAATAAAAGGAATAAAGGAGGGCAGTAAATGTATCAAGTTCAGTAGAAAAGTGCTCGATGTTTCATTCAGTGGGAAAGTGCTCGATGAGGAATATTCTTACATGCGATAATGAATCCAAATAGTGAACTTTTTTAGCTGATCCAAAACTTTCACCCCCTCCCCTGATTCTAAGATCACGAATTCATTTAATTTGAGGCTCAGACGATGAAAGCCTTTTGATCCCTCTTATCCCCTCTCCAGGATGAAAGCAGGCCCGTAACCAGGGAGGGTTCGGGGGGTTCGAACGAACCCCCCCGCAGGCGAGCAGGCCGTCCGCTTGATCCAAAAAAAAAAAAAAAAAAAAAATTAAAACTCCCACTTTTTGGCAGAAATGCAGCAGATACTTGAATAGAAATACAAGAAAGGAAGATTAAAACACTTTGCTTTCAGTCCCCCTACATGTAAAATCTTTCGCTCGCGCTTCGCGCTCGCAACTTTTTATTTTGGGGATGATAATCATGTTTTTCAGAACAAATTACGCAGGAATTACACTTAAACCATTTCGCAGGAATGTTTTCGTCTGCATTTGTGTTCTATTTTTGTATTTTTATCTTCAATGTTAGGAAATGATAAAACGAAAATAAGGCTTAGTGGCAGAGGCGGTAGAACCGGGGTGGGGTGGGCAGGGGCACAGTGACCCCAACTTTTTCATCCACCCTATAAAGTGCCCTTATTCTGGACAAAAAAGTGTCCCTTTTCGAGGCTAAAAAAAAGTGTCATCTTTATACTAAAAAGAAGCCTTTCAGAGTTTTGAAAAGTCCCGTGGACAATTTATGTTTAAAAAAGGGGCACTGTTAATACTCAAAAGGGCCTCTTGTTACTCCATATGTCTTTAAAAAACCCTAATTTTCGGCTCGCGCTTCGCGCTCGCGGATACTAAGTAGGTCTATAATCACAATAAACTACAATTTTGAGCTCAAAGTTTTCTACTCGCGCTTTCGCGCTTGAGGATATTAGGTCTAACAGAGGCAGTGGAACAGGGTGGGGGGGGGGAGCAGGGGCATAGTGCCCCCATTTTTTCATGTACTCTAAAAGTGTCCCTTTTATACTAAAAAGAAGCCTTTCATACTCTTTAAAAGTTCCATGGAAAATAATATTTCTTAAAAAGTATCACGTACAATACTAAAAAGTGCTCCTTTCTCCTCTCTGCAAATTTTCCTGCTCGGTCACTATGCGACATCGAACTGTAAAATTAACAAACAATAAGTATTTAAAAAAGGGTTGGACCCAGTGCTCTCTGTTTGGAGACAAACCTTGTCAAATGAATTGTTGTAATTGTGTTTGGGCTAGATTGGGGAGGCCTAGGTGCTTGCAGCCCATAAAATATTCATAGCAAAGATTATTAATGAGCCAAGATTATAATGTATCTTCAATATGGATCCTAGAAAAGAATCTATAAGGCACGATTTTTAGCTCAAAACTTTCAGCTCGCGGATACTAAAATAGGCTCTATATTGCACAATTAACTCCAATTTTGTTCTCAAAATTTTGAGCTCGCGCTTCGCGCTCGCATTCCTATATATTCATTACTCAATGAACAATAAAAAAGAAAAGCCATTAAGATTCTTAAAATTTTCAGCTCGCGCTTCGCGCTCGCGGATACTAGAGATAGAGACTATAATGCACAATTAACCCCAGTTTTTAGCTCCTAAAATAGGGTCTATAATCATGTAATGCATATTATACTCAAAGTTTAACTCAAAATTTTCTGCTCGCGCTTCGCGCTCGAAAAAAATCCTTGAAAAAGGTCCACTTTTTCAGATGTCGAACCCCCCCGTAAAAATCCTAGTTACGGGCCTGGAAAGTAATATTATTTTTCCCAGAAGGGGGACACATTCGTTTTTTCTGAGAGTTAGCTTATAGGGTAAGGGTTAAATTCAGTGTTAGAGTATCAGTGTTTTAGGTTATGGAAGCATTCATCGATTAAAGAAAAAACTACGGCTTTGTAAAAGTTTGAGGAAGTCAAGAAAGAGAAAAGCAAAATGAAGGAAATGCCATTCGTATTTTCAAGATTAATAACCCTGAAGTTAGACATAAATTTGGTTAATATATAAATGTTTTTCCGTTGTTGTTGTTGTGTTGTTGTTGTTGTTTTTTTTTTGTTGTTTTTTTCATTTTCAATTTTCTGATAATAAGACATAAAGGTAAAAAGCCCATTTACTATTTTTATTTTTATTTTGCTTTATTGAAAATGTATCGACTTTCTTAATATTGTACTCTTAATCTTTTAACTGTTCCCCAATTGCCTGTTGTAGGTAAAGCGACCTTTAAAAGCTGCTCATATTTACATGATGCATGACTAAAGTGGGGGATGCATGGGGATTCTTTCAACATGGCAAATGTTTTTCATCCTAAAACACTAATGCTGATGAATCCACTTTCTAGGAAATTAATCTGAGAAACTTAAAAAAGATATATAAGAACAAGACATCGGGACGTGACATTCAGTGGTGTAATAAAAATGATCAACAGCAAAAATAAATGAATAAAAATGGCTATTGATTAATTAGTAATCTCGCAGAGCATCAAAACGATTATAATTTTTTGAAATTCCAATTCCAGGATTTTTTTTTAATTTTTTTTTTTTTTTTTTTTTTTGGCCTTAGCAGCAAGTTCAGATGATTTATTTCATGTACAAGAACTGTAATACAAGTGAACATTAATCATACATGTAAATGGAAACGATGGTAACTAGATAAGATTCAAGATCAGACATGACTAGATTTCAAAGGAATTATATCAATTCATTTGTAAAGTCATCTCTTCTATTCGTTAGCATTCATAAATTTTTGCTACGTTGCATTATATTATTCCTTCCTTTCTTTTTCTTTTTTGTTAGATTTCTTTTTGAAATGTTTCAATACAGTATTCATTTTTCTCTTTATCTTTTCCGGTTTGTTGCGTTCCAAACAAACTTTATATTGACATACAAATATTATTGTCATAAAAAAATTGAATGGCAGTTGCTTTCTATTTTTAGTCAATGCAAACTGCTAATTGTGGTTTAGACATTAAAGACTCTTTATGATGTGTGACAAACATGATAAATGGTTTGTTTAAATCACATTTCAATGAAAGCATATTTGATATCATCCTTTACTTCACATTTTGAAGACATTTAAAAAGATTGTTTTTCTCGGGAAAAAAGGGGGAAAATGAGCAAAGAAAATGAGGTACCATCGGGTTTCCAACCAGAGACCTCCTGTGTACTAGTCAGGCGCTGTACCAGCTGATTTATAGTAAACCCATGCTGGGTCCGTCCCTAAAACCCGTTAACTCTTCAATGCTCGAGTGGTCAGAAGCTATTGAAACCTGGCAAAAACCCGTAGGCATGCAGGTCATGGTAGGATAGAAATAAACTTGGAGTATCGCCTCACCGTGATCCTTCGCATTTACTCCAAATTGAATTCTATCCTTCGGGTTTATACCACGTTTCAATAGCTTTTGACCACTTGAGCACTGAAGAGTTAACGGGTTTCAGGGACGGACCAAGCGTGAGTTTAATATAACTCAGCTGGTAGAGCGCCTGACTAGTATACAGCAGTCTCTGGTTCGAATCCCGATGGTGCCCCATTTTCTTTCCTCATTTTTTCATATTATATATTTCTGGTCTGTTTCCTTCATTGTTCAAACAGTAATTTTAAGTTAAACTGTAATTTATGTTCTAAATCTAAATGCGTATTACCAGCTCATATCAATACAATGTTTCCTTTCATATAAATAACATTTGTTGGAGTTTTTTTGTTTTTTTTTAAATAGAAAACTACTTCAGAGAAGTAGGTTGTGCTAACTCCTCAGTAAGCACGGCTCCGTAACACAAAGGTTTGCAATCAATCGCAAAATGAAATGGCAGTAGCCAATCAAAATCGTTGTTTCACATGCTTTTTGCTCGAAAGACTGACCAGCAACCAAAAAATGTTTTCTTTTCTTTTTTATTATAGGTTTTCCCGGCCAATTTCATACATTTATCATTCATTTTCATTTAATGCGTATTCAATTCTTGTGTTTGATGCGACGGACCGACTTAAGTCAATTAATTTCGTGTTCATGCTCTGAAATTCGTTTTTAGGCAAACAAAGTAATGGTTACAACGTTCAAATTCGGATATAGGCATTTAATTTCAGTATTTGTGCATTCAAATTAGTGAGAATTTGAGTATACGGAATGAAATGTCGACAGAATGGAGACGAATTTGAATAGTTATTGCCGAATGTGTATGCTTATTATGTGAAGTAGAATGGGCAAATACGAAATCAATTACAGCAATCGTTAATTTTGATGGCTGAATACGATTTTGACTGGCAACATTTCGATGCATCAGCGTTTTTTACGAAAATGAATGCCTCTAATATGCAATTGATTGACAAATCAATGAAATTGGCCGGGAAAACCTATATTATAGGTTTTCTCGGTCAATTTTATACTCTTTAAGATCGAATTCGTTAATGTTCCTTCAATTTAGGCGATACCTGGCCGAGCGGAGCTATCGGAGATTTAAATTAACGCTAAGAGCAAGCGATTTCGTTTTTGTTCTTTCATATTCGTTAATAGACTCTCAATTACGTTTTGGTGCGATCAAAACTGCTTATATTGCAATGGATTTCGTCAATGTGCATGAATGTTGAAGAATAAGATGCTCACCAAGTCAAATTAATCGGTGCAATTTGCAATTGGACTGGGCAGTTTTGATTCTGGCTGTTCATGAACGAACTTGATTGCAGATTTTTAATCGCGATCACATTTCGGACGAAATTGTTTGAAGGAAATATCAGATAGAATGTTGCCAGAGAGTTTGAACTTGACCGGGAAAAAACTATATTATTTAAATAATATGAATCTTATATTGATATACAATACCTCCACCGTGTTTGTAACAGAGATATGGGAACCGCCACACATTGCCAAGCCCTACTGATGAACCGCATAGGGCGAGGAAGAAATCCAATTTACCGCTCCAATTTCCTCTCTCAGCCATCTTCTCTCTATTCCTCTGTTTCTCCTCTTCTATCTTTTTATCTTCATCTTCCATTTCCTTGATATTAGCTTCTATATAGTCCTTCATTTTGTAGGTATGTAGTCGGTATTATACTCTCTGATTATTGGGCTAAAAAAAAAGTATATTCCAGATGAATATCCTTCAACTGTACCCTGGCTCACACTGCACCGGTCGGCCTGAATCTACAGAACATGGGTGTCGATTGTGGGGGGGGGGGGGCGGTGGGGGGATGGGGAATGCATCCCCCCCCATATTTTGATATCATGAAAATGAAAAGTATCATATTATGTGCATATAAATCTTCGCGCTCGCACAATATTGCCCTAAATGAAATTCTACCATGATAATTATATATATTTTCATTTGTTGGCATGGTCCGCTTCCTTTATGGTCTCGCATTACAGCCTTACGATATTCATATACTAGTACTCATGATAATGTGCATGTACAGCCTTACGATATTCATATACTAGTACAAATGATAATGTGCATGTACAGCCTTACGATATTCATATACTAGTACTCATGATAATGTGCATGTACAGCCTTACGATATTCATATACTAGTACTCATGATAATGTGCATGTACAGCCTTACGATATTCATATACTAGTACTCATGATAATGTGCATGTGTGTATACAATGTATCTTTAGGCATTACAATCATGATGGTGCCCCCTTTAATAAACCAGATAAAGCCCCTTCCTTGTTTCGCGTTCGCATTATTCTACAATAAATGTCCCATTTCATGTCACTATTACTAAGACAATTTTCCTATGAATTTGAAAATACTAATGTGCATGTGTATACACGTGTGTATATCTAGCCATTACATCATGATGGTTCCCTTTTGAACATACCAGTTAAAGCCCCTTCCTCATTTTGCGCTCGCATTATGCTACAAATGCCCCATTTTATGTCACTATTATTGAGAATTTTTTTCAGCTCGCGCTTCGCGCTCGCACAATACTAACTGGATTTTCCCCTATCTATATTCATATGTGTATACAAGCATTACCCCCACCCCAAAATGTAAACTGCGATAATATACCATCAGATGTGTCACATTGGGGAAAAGAGGAAATATCGACGATGATCCCCCCCCCCCCGCCCCAATCGTAAAAAACAAATCGACACCGTTGCTACAGAATAGAAGAGTTGAACGCTCTGGAGCGGGTTTGTCAGGATGTAGACCCCGGACCACTCAATGAATATCCTTCTAGTTTTTGACTTACGTGATCCACCAGTGACCTCATTCGATTCTTTTTATGACTCTGTATGAAGGCAGATGAAATATAACGGAATAAGATTCGATAACTCGGAAAGTCCAAAAGTTGACTGTTATTTTATAAATGTATATTTCATTGTCGTATTTTGTAGGTTATTTCTGAGTAATCCAATCTTTATGCAGAGGCCAGTGAATTAAGTTGTAATGTTTTATTGTTCAATTTTAAGAACACAAATGCCAATTAGTGTTACCATACCAAAGGGAAAAGCAAAAGGAAACAAAAGTCCCGTCAAATTTATATCTTAGAAGCCGGGATTATGAGGAGTATAAAGGCGGGTTCTCACGATGCGACTTGCTGCGACGCGATTTTGTTTTTTTTTTGTTTTTGTTTTTTGTTGATAAAAGGTAGTTTGCATTATAAAATGCGATATTTGAAACATACATATTTATCTTATGAGAGGTAAAAATTGTAAAGGAACAATGTAATTGAAAATTTTGTTCCAAAGCGAGCCTTTAATTCAAATTACCTTAAAATCGCAAGATCGTTGTGACGTCACTGCGATATGGAAACATTTTGAATTTAAACAGAGAAGGGGGTTGCCAATCGCCATGAATTTCAATTTTGGTATTCAAAGGAATGCCCGCAACTTTGGACAGTATGCATTTCCTCGTTAAAAAGGTTTGTATCAAATAAAATTAAAGTTTTCATGAAAAATCGCACCGCAGCAAGTCGCATCGTTGTGAGGCCCCCCCCCCCCTCGTCCAAGAAATAGGGGCAGGTAGCTGTTGCCCCCTCCTCCCCCCCCCCCCGCCTCCCCCTCGATCCATCACTGTATCATGTAATGCCAAAATATGGGGAGACATTTCTTCTTATCTAAATTGTTTTCTTAACCTTAACAAATGTTACCATCCTTTAAAATAATGAAAGGACATTGAAAAAAAAAATACTTTATAAAATCCGGGCTGGCCTTGGTATCTGACTTGAAATTGCCGTTGATGGGGTAGTCTATTTCACGGGCTTGTAGTGGCTTTAGCATGACGAGTCTAAAGCAACTGCACTGTAAAAAAAAATACAGACAAAATACAGCAAAGTGATGTCAGCAGAGTCGCCATACTAAAATGTAATTTAAAATACAGTTTTGCTGTAAATTTCTCCCTTAAGAATAATGTTGAGAAGGGAAAATATCATTAGAGTTTTATAGCATACGTATTTGGTTAAAACGGAACAAAATGTGTTACACCTGATGTATATTTTGTATTTCTCACGTAATTATTTGCAGGAGAAACTTACAACAAAACTGTTTTTTTGAATTACATTTTTTTGGCGACTCTGCTGACAGCAGATTTCCTGTAAAAATACATATATTTTTTTTTACAGTGTACACTGTAAAAAAATAATACCACAAAGTGATGTCAGCAGAGTCGCCATACGAAAATGTAATTTGAAATAACAGTTTTGCTGTAAATTTCTCCTCTAATAATTAATGAAAGAGAAGAAAAGATATCGTTAGAGTTCTTTAGCTGACATATTTGGTTAAAACGGAACAAAATGTGTTACTCCTGATGTATATTTTGTATTTCTCACGTAATTATTTGCAAGAGAAACTTACAACAAAACTGTTTTAATTACATTTTTTATGGCGACTCTGCTGACAGCAGATTTCCTGTAAAAATACATATATCTTTTACAGTGTGGTCCGTCAGATGTAATAGACCGGGTCGATATGTCTGTAGTTTGACAATAGATGCCTCTAATATACTCAACAACTTTAATCATAATGTAATGCTTTCAAATAGATGATAAACAGAGGCGGGTCCGGGATGTTAAGATGGGGGGGGGGCAACCGGACATTTAAAAAAATAAGGGCGGTACAACCGCTCCAGCTTCAGTGCATTCAAGAAGAAGAAAAAGCCCATTCAAGAACATAGAGGAAGAAGAAGCTAGGGGAAGAGAAGAAAAGAAGAATATAAAATAATATACTAGAAGAGCAGGAAGAAGAGATAAAAGAAAAGGAGAAGAAGAAGAAGAAGGAGGAGAAGAAGAAGAAGAAGAAACAGGAGAAGAGGAAGATAAAAAAACAACAAAGGAACAAAGGAAAGAAGTTAAGAAGAATATCAACTTCCACAGACATGACAGGGGATCGGTTTTGCTACGCTATTACGATCCTTTTCACTGATGAACAATGGTTTTAAAGGTGTGAAAATATATGAAGTGGATGAGAATATCTCACAATCTGACAAACAAAGAGGGTGGCACAAAGAGTGCGTCCCGGTCATGACTTTATTCCCGATTTGGGGGGATGTTTACTCTTCGAATAAGGTTCAAGAAAGTTTCAAAACGGGCAGCAATCAAACCTTCATTACCTTTCAAAGTCGTCTAAAAAAATAGTCCCAAATTCGTCTACGCAACGGGAAAAAAGTATCGGAGACGTCTCCGACAAATGTCGAAACCCGTTTTCCATCGCGGAGACGGATTTTGGACTTTTTTAGACGGTTTTGAGATTCCCGAGACTCATGACACGTCCCGGGGACTCACGAGAAGTCTCGGAGAGACAAGTTTCAAAACAAGTTTCAAAACCGTCTCAAAGTAGTCCCAAATCCGTCTCAAGCCCGTCTCCGCAAAGTGATATACCACCATACGTACATTTTTGGGGGTTAGAAGCAACAACAGCAATAGGCCCTAACATTCCTCTTCGAATGAAAAAAAAAATGTACTGGTTTTATTCCATGTTTTTCACTTTAGAGTGTTGATAGGTCTGAAATCAATATTACAACGCATAATAGAATAATGAATAATCTTATATGCGTGGTACAATCAAGATATTGACCCATACATGTTTCCTCAAAAACAATTTCTAATTATGCGAATTGCTTCAAATCATGGCGAATTCTGTAAAATATAACGAAGACAACCCTTGTACACTCGGATCTGTAGATTATGTAAAAATGGAAATTTCGAAAAACGGAAAGGGGACGCAGTAGAAAATGATCTGATGTATGAGTTGAAAAAAAAGAAGTAAAAACAAAATAAATAAAAAAAAAAAAATTATCTATGAAAAAAATAGAGAAAAAAAGGGGGCTGGGCCTCTTGCATGATTTTGGATCCACCAAAATTCCGATAGACTGGATGGAAAAAGCACAGACAGCTTTACCTGGGAAAATTCATTAAAAAAAAAAAAAAAAAAAAAAAAAAAATCACTCACAGTTTATTTTCATATCTCCAATTATATTTACAAACTTTTTTTTTTTAATGTCTGACACATCCTTTTGAGATTTGTCGCAAAAAAAAAAAAAAAATCGTTACTTAACTGTTTTCACGTTCAAGAGCCTCCAAGAAGGTCTAGGCCTACCCTTCATGAAAACTGAAAAGCGGGCGTTGACCTGTCCTGTGCTGAGATTCTCGAGAAGAATTAGTAACGTAGATCATGTTCTGTCAGGATAGAACTAATATAAAACAGGACGAGATTCTAATTTAAATCATCCCTTTTCCTTTTTTTCAGTTTTCTTTTTATTTATATCTTTATTTATAGGTACATATAAAATTATATCGTGGAAAACGAAATGTCATTATAAAGAACTGTGGAAATAATAGCAAAATTGGACTGGTTGCCGACAAACGAACAACATCAGCACCAAGAACCTTATGCAGCGGTCACAACTCGTCGTAGGCTATGGGGCACGTGCCATCAACGTAGCCTGCGTTGCATGTACAATGCACGCATAGGTCCTGGGTCAACTTCTGCGATTCCTGCGTTTCTGTAGTAAGGGTATTGTAAAAAAACCTCCTGCACGTCGTACATGCATTGTACCTGCAAGGTACCTCCGCTGCACGAATTTTCTACGAAATCCATCGTACGGAGTTGCACGTCGGAGGTACGGCGAGTTGTGACCGCCGCATAAAATAGAGCAATCATAAGATGGGTCGATCGTGATCACAAAGACCTAGAAGGTTGCAAAGGCTCAAGGATGGTGGGTGCGGTTGTAATCCGCCACGCATCAACGATTCCAATGTCTTGTTTACACTCATCCTCCTTGTAAACAACAATAGGAGCGAAGGACCCAAGTCATACCTGTACGCCCGACTCCAAACGGTCCGTTTACTTGCCGTGATAGGTGTATTGCACTTTGTTCGCTCTGGCGTCTGTACGCAGCCTGTCTCAACATTGTGTAACTGGGGTATATAAGAAAGGGTGAACCGGTGACACATAATGGAGAGGGAACTGAATGTTTGACCCCACTCACCATCTTATCACTTATCAGGAAGTCTTATTTCTGGTTTGGTGGTCAAGGTGCTCGGACATAGATGCTGGTTCGTCTTCTCGAGGAAGCCTTGAAGAACCCCTGAAAGACATCATCCAAGGTTCAAGGTGCGCCCATATGGTACAGGAGTTGAATTAGATTTCTACTGAAGACGTGCTTGGAGTTTTGATATCATCATCACCTTTAAAATGAAGACTTGGTTACTTGCGATCCTGCTTCTGAGCGTTATTGCGGCAACTCATGGGCAAGGTAAGATTAGAAACACATTATATCTACGGAAAGGTATGATATTGTAATAATAGGCCTACCTCTTTCACATTCATTAGAATTCAAAGCGAGTGGCATCACTCATTACTCTTGAATTTGTGCATTTTTTAAATATGAATTTGGAGTTCAATCGATATACTCCAGTTCATCTCATATATATATCCTTTATATATATATATATATATATATATATCATGTACTACATGGTAATTCATCATTTAAAATATGCTTTTTGTTTGAAATAATAATTCATTGGACGATAACAGCCTAAATATAGTTATTATATACTGTATCAACATACTTATCTAAGATATTTAAAAATTTTGTTTCTGAGTGCATAATTATTATTATTATTTTTTAAATATTTATTTATGGCCATGTGTTTTAAACTGGGCCCCCATATAGGTGGTGCCGTTACATTTGCGCGACAAGCACAAACATGAAAAATGATATAAAATTTTAAATACATGTGCCATATGGGTATATTTGGTACTAATGTGAAGGAAATATATCTGCCAATAACTTAATATTAGAAGAAATACCAATGCTGCACTCATTTACAATTAATTAGCAATTAATTAACTTGAAGTAGCCATTTTTGCACGGTGGTGGAGGAGGAGGAGCATGAGGAGGAGGAGCATAAATTTCTGTTGCATTAATAAATCAGGTTTTAACATCATAAAATCTAACATAAGACAGTTAAATTGGAATATTATATCTATCTATTAGTAACAGTGTGTAAAATATGAAATTAAGAATACCTAATTAGGCTAATTAAGTTAATCAATTTAATTAATTAATGTAAATCAGTAAAATAATGTGATTTAACTTGTCTACATGTAGATTGTGGTCATCAGGTATTTCTACGATTCACAAAGTGAAGTAAAATAATAGTTGATGCTAGGACATGGGTTTACTTATTCAGCCTACACGTTTAATTGTATTCTCACTACCATTTACCTATGCTTTGTTTACACAAAACAAAAGGAACTGTAATAATTGGATTGAGTTTAGGCACAGCAAATCCAAACACCAAAAAACCCCACCATCTTAGACATTCCTCAACTCCATTAAGGCATTGTCTTCCCTAATGAAGTGAGATAATGATGATGATGATGGCTCTACCACATGTATGATTCAGTATTGCATAACATCTGTTTGCCATAAAAGTTATTTCATAGGTGATTGATTATTTACAATTCAAACTACATTTTACAATTGAACATCACTGCATTGGCTTGATATGCTTTATCCTCACCAGGTAGATCATCTCAGAGATTCTTGCACGTGTCGGTTGACATGTCTCAACATGAACCAGATCAAATCAATTGTTTTAATAAGCACTGTAGATATATTTTATTGTAGTAAGTATTTGCAAACTATATTCATGTAACACTGTATAACTTCAAATAGGTTATAAGACAAAACTGTGTCATATTTTGGAAGTAAATCATGCATTACTCATTGTAACACATACATGTATTTACCCAAATTTTCCTATCAGAAATTTTCGCTGAAAAGATGATCGCGCAAAATTATTTTAAAAAAGCTTACCCCTAACAAGTTATACATTGTTGGAAAGGTCTGACTTTGAGGAGTTCAAATATGCATGTCTTTTGTTGTAGGGTGAAATTTTGTTTCCACGGTAACCTTTTTCTGGAAGTACTTTTTTCCAACCGTTTTCGACATATTTGGCTCTGTAACTCCTTAGGACTTCCCCATATCCCTTTTCTGATAGTATTTTTGGATTTTTCAGACAATTCTCTTTCAGAATATGTATACTTTTATAGGTATAAGATGTCAAATGTAAGAAGAATATTCGATTGAATAAAAACGGTACAATTCCTTGGAAAACTTGGGTTGTAACAGAAAAGGGCCCACCTCATAACGCATGGCCTTATTTATTGTTTTATAGAAATATGATAAAGTTTTTCGAATTTTGCAGACAATTTCATAAGTATTTTGTTCATTAAAATACCGTATTATTATGATATCAACACGTTAGGTGTGTTTTTTTTTTTTTTTTTTTTTTTTTTAAATATACCCTTAAAATGTGCCTTATATACCGGTATAAGTGGGTGGGGAATATCTTTACTTGTTTGCGTCTTTCCACCTATGTTTGCCCCATCTTTTGTGTTTGTGTGTTAATACGTACAAGTAATAATTACTTGTACGTAATTACAATTATTGTGAATGTAACTTCGATTTTATCGTTAAATTATTCATAGCGCTTCATTTGAAAGAGGTATAGTATACTCAACATCTATTATGATCACAAAAGGATACAAGTCATTGGGCCTTCATCCATTCAATGGAATACAAACTGGCAAGTATAGTCCCATGCTCAGTCACAAATAGCCATCGAACAGGGAAAGAGAGGGAAAAAAAATTGGGGGGTGGGGGGTTGGCAGATGATTTTGTACATGAGGGACCAACCTTCCTAAAGACGTGTCTGGGATTCGAACCAGGGTCATATCCGTGACAAATTACAGACACATGCCACAGCGTCTGATAGCATTTTTCGGGCATTGCGTTCAATTCGCTGGGTGTGTGTCAACATTCGTTACTCATTCGTCAAATGCGCTGGACCAACGCTGCAACGGTGTGAATTCGTTGTGCCCTCTGTATGTTGCTCTATCTGCATACTATGATGCAATATCTTGTGATATCATTTGCAATTAATTAAAGGAGCTTCAACCACTGTGTTTGAAGCTCCTTGCTATTGCGAAGACCTTGTGATGGGCGCATAATGAACGGCTAATTGCATTGAATCCCTAGTAGGGTAACTACTATTTAACATAAAGCCCGGAATTTATGGAATTTTCCATAGAGACAGATGACCCTTTTTTTTCTTCTTCTTCTTCTTCTTTTTTTTTTAAAGTTCGTATTAATCGAAGACAGTGGTGGACGAAAGAGGGCATCGTATTTATCAATATTTTAAGCTCTATAGAATATGCAAATCAGTATATTTATCAGAAGCTTAATTTTTCCCCCATTAACATAGGCCCTATATCATGAAAATAATCTAATTATGAATAAGCACGGTAGTGTAGATTTGCCCTCATCAGATTTTTTTTCGGCTACGAATCCCATTCCCATTCGCCAACTGCACTCTCACTGAAAATAATTCCTTATGTCCATAGCAAATACATGGGAAAGGCTGGCTGAAGTGAATTTTAATCCTCTAGCAAAAGCTATTCATCAAAAGGGTGCTAAAACGTAAGTTTTAACATTTACTCTCGAAAATAATCGCATGTAAAGAAAAAGAGTCAATAGGACGTTTCCTTTCCGCTATAAACAAATCAAAGCCTAGGGTAAAAGATTTGTGACAGTTTTTTGTTTTGTTTTTTCTTCTGGTGATTACAAGCTCTTTCTTTATTCAAACCAAAGTGGGATGTGTCTACTTTGCAAAAAGGATGGAATTGATGTAAAACGAGACAAACAAACTAAATCGTTTGCCACGTTGCTATATTCACCAAAGATTACTCGCCAAGTAAACTTTACTTTTACCAGCCATTCCAAATGTTTCACCTTTCCAAATATAAGTTATGGTGTTCCAGCTCAAATCAACATGAGGCTCTTTCCATACTATTGTCATGATTATAGAACCCATTCAAAAACCGCAAATCTCATATCCCTCAAAAGCTTCCCTAAGTAGGTGCAAAATAAAGAGATTGGTTCAAGAAAAGCAGAATCCTTTATTACAGCCAATCTGAGCGGGGCAATTAACTGGTTGGATTACTCCAACCTATATTCTTCACGTTCTTATGGGGATTATTTTCGTTTTTTAGATGTTGTATTAAGATTGAGTCATGATCTGAATTGGATAGGAATGTAATTAACCTTTAATCGTGGATTATCTGTTTAAGTTTGTATACAAGTTTGTTCAATGGGCCTTTAAGCATTAGCAATTGTTCTATGATCCTCTTTTCATCATTTTGCCATTTCATCGGTATATTGTAAAGTTTTGGTATTGAAATAGAGCAACGTAATAGTAGTATCTGACTTTGCAGAGAGGGATTAGGGACTACCTTTGAGACGGTTTTGATATTTGTCGCGGAAACGTCTTCGATACATTTTTCCGTCGCTGAGACGTCTCAAATACTTTTTTTCCCGTCTTTTTTTATCGTCAAGTTTCAAAACCGTCTCATAACCGTCTTAAAGTAGTCCCAAATCCGTCTCAAATCCATCTCCGCGAAGTGAGATTCCACCATAAACAAGGTTGTATTAAAACTCTAAAAAATATGCGGTGGTCACAGCAGATTCTATGTGCAAGTGCAACTCTTAAGTACACAAATTCTACTCCGTATCGCACGTACTTTTTCCAGTCATGCACGGAGGAGGTACGACACGCAGGAGGTTTTTGCAATACCTTTCGCGCAGAAACGTAGAAATCGCAGAAACTGAACCCCAACGGCATCTTACGACCGGTAATGTCGCAGCTACGCATAATGTCACAATAAATGTATTATTTACCTCTGGGACCAACATTTGACGTCACCATCCGAAAACCGTGACTGGGATTCGAACCTCAGTCCGATTCTTATCAATTTGTAGACCTATTTAGAGGGGAACAATACATTTTTTGAATTGATTCCATTATAGAAAAAGAAAATTAGCCTCCAATTAACTGATGCGGATCGGTCCGAGGTTTGAATCCCAGTCACGACGGTGACGTCAAATATTGGTCCCAGACGTAAATAATTCTGCGACACTACCAGTCGTAACACGGCATGCATGTAACGCAAACTACGTTGAACACACACGTGCTACTTAAAGGGGACCAATACCCATGGAAATAATTACTTTTTTTTAATGAAAGAGCACAATGAGAGGAGCAATTTAAAAAAGTTCATCAAAATCAGTTACAAAATAAGAGAGTTATGCAAGTTTGAAAAGTCTCGTTGTACCTTCTATGGGGATCCTCAAATTGGCAACATCGGCTTCAAAATGGCCGATTTTATGGACAACTCTCCATTTATTTTGTACACAAATTTTCAGATTTCCCCATTTTCTTTCAAAATATGTCTTATTTACCTCTGAGCTCAAAATATGTCATGGGAAAATATATTTCACACAACATTATGTTGAGCCCAGAAGGAGGTAAAATGTATTTTTTTTTAAAGAAAATGGGGAAAATCTGAAAATTTGTGTAAAACAAATGGAGAGTTGTCCATAAAATCGCAACCAGATGTAGTAGTTGAAGCCCAGTTGATCGAACACCTCTTAGTCACTATCGATGACCTCACCACCCGCTACCCCGATGCCGGAATCATCATCCTAGGCGATTTCTGGCCTCCACAGTGTAAATTGGGGCGTTTTCACATTGTGAAAATCAATTTCACAGTGTGAACTATGTTTTCACACTGTTGTTCAAACAATGTGAAATGAGTGTGTTCTTTCCAGCAGGGGTGATCAAAATCAAATGAATTGAATCCCCAAAAGTGGTCCAGATGAATATTTGTTTCATGCGATGTCCACCTCCCCACCCAACAATATTTATCGTAATCACGAGCTTACAACTGTCAAGTCCACAAGAATCCTAGGAGTTATTATCCAGAATGACTTGAAATGGACGAAAATGTAACTGGCCTCATAAAACGTGCACACAGTAAAAACATATGCTAAAGCTACTGAAACGACATGGCTTGCCCCAGAACGACCTTTTAGCCATATACACTTGTTACATACGTCCGGTTATGGAATACGGAGCCCCTGTTGGAACGGAGCTCTTACCAAAAGCCAGATCACCAGATTAGAAAGAGTCCAGAAGAGAGCATTGAGAGTGATAGTTGGAAACAGATACAAACATATGAAGATGTTCTAATGGCTTTTGAAGATAGCATCTCTCTCTCTGACAGGAGACAAGATTTGATTTAACTTTTTTTCAAAAGACTCTAAAGTGCACGGACCAATTTCCAACAATTCTTCCTCCTGCTAACAATACCAGATTTGCAAGAAATAGACCAAAGGATCCCTGATTGCGCTGCCAAAACAAACCGAATGCAATAGCGCACTATCCCTACTTGTCGTACACTAATCAGAGTAAGTAATGTAATTTGTGTCTTATAATTGTATAACTTTTGCTTGAAATTGCTTCTGTCCGTTCTCCTCTCACAGATTTCTTTTCTTCCTTCCCGCTTTCCTCCTCTCATTCATTTTTCGTTCAATCTTATCTATCTTCTTTGTCATATTTCCTTGGCGCTTCTCTCTCCAGCTCTCTACCTTATCTCTTCTGTCCGAATCTCTTTCTCATGACTGTATTACAATGAAACTCATATAATAGGTACACTGTAAAAATTCACCGTTTTTTAACAGGAAATTCCTGGCAGTCGGGACGCGCAGGAGTGCCCGTTTTTCGCACAGCTCCAGAAGTTATGTCCAAATGTAAAATTTACAGTTCCGCGTTATTGAACCACCTTGTAAATTTAAACCCGTGTAAATTTACAGTCTTTTCGTCTGTTTTTATCACCAGTAATAATATTTTTGAAAACAAAAGAACAATATCCATCATATGGGATTGACCATTCATGGTGGCCGCTAATGTCCTAATCCTAAATCTTAAATCCTAAATTTCCTAACACCTAAATCTAATTCAATTCTACACTATATTCGTATTCAGATAATTGTAACTAATCACAACCAACATTATGTAAGGTGACATTTTCATGGTTAGTGTAACGATCCAACGGTTGAAGCACTTCCAGTCAATTAATGAATATTCATGATCCACATAATGAACTATAAATAAGATAAAGGTTGTAAATTAACAGGAACATCGTTGCAGGATACAAGAAAACTTATTTGTAGTAGTTACATGAACCAGAAAGCTCGTTGATATACGAGAAACATTGTTTATTGACAATAATATTTGTTTTAGAAAGAACTTGCTGTTTTTTGACAAGAAAATTTCTGGTTACGAAAACTGAAATTACGGGAATAAGTCGTAAACGAGCAGGAAGGTGTATGAATATGCCATTCCTGTTTATTGACAGATGCATGAGCTGGTAACTGTTAAATCAAGTCGACTTCCTAGAAAATTACAATTGTCTGCCATTTTACGTGAAAAATATCGTAAATAAAAAAAAACACCAAAAGCTGTATTTTTCATGCCAAAAACATGTTAAATTTACAGTTATTTTTACAGGTTAACGATATTAATTGCCCAGCTGAAATATTCCGCATTTCTTTTTTTTCCCCTTCTTTACTCTTATTGGTCGGTACTTTTTGTTATAAATATGCCATACTCCACTGCTGAAATGATTGCCAGTTCCAATTTATTTTCAATAATAAGAAAATAAATATCCCACGACTTATTTACCGCCTTAAAAATAATAATTGATACATAATTAGATGAGACAAATTTTGTTTAAACAATCTCATGGTCTTTCTTTCGAATAATTTCTCCATAATTATATTAACAATGAATTATAACATATTTTGCAACAATAATTTATGATCAGTAGAATTTGTAATAACATTGCATTTCCAAGACTTTTATTTTACACATGTAGAATGATGGTATTACACTATAATTATTAATATCATTATTCTGCCTTTAAGATTTACAGTTTATTTATAAATGTGTTCTGTTATATTTATTATTGTGTTCTATTTGTACCCCTGTAAAATGTACCTGTATTTTATTCTCGATGTTC
>CALNVZ010000674.1:23487624-23516571 GCA_940671915.1 Paracentrotus lividus
ACTCAAATTGGATCACAGCCTTTGATGCGCAGTGACAAATTTTAAACAGGTTGTGACCCGTCCACCCGAGGGGAAGAATCTTGGATAAGATCGTGTCAATTTCAGTGATAGCTATAAAAGTGTTCAAATTAGCTCTCCGATAGACAGTCTGACCACAATACAGTAATGTGGTTTCTAAAGATCGTGAAGTCCGTAGAAACGTAACCCGGTACCGAATTACGCGACCTATGCTGATAGTGCCAAACGATCTCGGCAGATGGCTGAATAACATGAAATGGTCAGAAGTTTTGACACATGTTGATGTTGATCTAAGTATGAATCTTCATTCGAACTCTACATGAAGCATTGACAGCTATTTTCCGACTCGCAGGGTAAAAATTCATAAAGAGGACAAACCATGGATGACGACTCGAAAAAAACCCTCATCCATTTGCGCGACAGATAGCTTTCCACAACAATGACACTACTGCCTGGAAGAGATTAAAGAATTCCATAAGGGTTGCATATCTATCGCAAAGAAAGAAACATACGCGACTCGTGTTCAAAGACTCAAGAAAAGCAATCCTTCTGCTTGGTTCGCAAATCCGAGTGACACAGGAAACAAGAAGGACCCACCCCTATAAGAGTTCCTGAAACTTGTCCAAACGATGATTTTCAATAGCTTCAGCTATCAATATTTCTTCGTATCGATTGCATCTGATATCCAGCCACTTAATCTGACTAATCTGCCTTATACTTACTTCTGTCAACCTTGTCCAACTGTTTCACCTGAGAGTCTACAAAGACCTATCTAAAGTGCAGCAGTCGCGGTGGTGGCCCAGAAACAACATATCGGCTAGAATTATAAGAGAATATCCGTAGAATTGCAACTCCCCTTGCTGACATCATAAATACCTCATTTCGTCAAGCAAGGTTCCGAATGACTGGAAACGCGCTATTGTTATTCCAATACCAAGACTAGCCCCCCAACGATTGATAAACTGCGACCGATATCGTTAACTAGTCATTTTGCTAAATAGCTGAAGGATACATAGCAAAGTGGGTACAACAAGATATGTACCTAAACTAGACCCTAATCAGTTCGGTAATAGAAAGTTTCTGTCCACTTTACCATTATCTTATAACATGCTTCACCTCTTGTCAAACGGGACAAATCAAAACTACGTCCACAGTAGTTGTAACTGATTTCACCAAGGCATTCGATAGGATCGATCATACAATTGCTATTACAAAAACTGATTGATCTTGGTGTCCGTCCTTCTGTTATATCATGGATTGGGGATTTCCTAAGTACCCGCCAGTGTGTACGCTATCATCTACTTGCTCTGATTGGGTGTCATACATGCCGGGGTTCCCCAAGGAACCCGCTTGGACCTATCATTTTTTTGGCGATGGTAATGATGTAAATCCATCTCTGATAACTCTCTACATTTAAGTATGTTGATGATCTATCTGTTGTAGAATGTAGAAAGTCAATACAACCTTCTAAATTACAACAATCAATGGATCCCTTGTAACCTGTGTCCTGCTGGAAGAACACACTCATTCACAATGTGAAACACAGTGTGATCACACTGTGTTTCACATTGTGAAGTCTGCTCACAATGTTAAATTGGGGCGTTTTCACATTGTGAAATCAATTTCACACTGTGAGCTGGTATATTCACACTGTGAAATCAATTTCACATTGTGAAAAGTGTATGTTTTCCACATTGTGGTGCTCACAGTGTTAAATTGGGGCGTTTTTCACATTGTGAAATCAATTTCACAGTGTGAACTATGTTTTCACACTGTGTTCACAATGTGATGAGTGTGTTCTTTCCAGCAGGGGTGATCAAAATCAAATGAAATTGAATCCCCAAATGTGTCCAGATGAATATTGTTTCATGCGATGTCCACCTCCCACCCACAATATTTATCGTAATCACGAGTTACAACTGTCAAGTCCACAGAATCCTAGGAGTTATTATCCAGAATGACTTGAAATGGACGAAAATGTAACTGGCTCATAAAACGTGCACACAGTAAATACATATGCTAAAGCTACTGAAACGACATGGCTTGCCCAGAACGACTTTTGACCATATACACTGTTACATACGTCGGGTTATGGAATACGGAGCCCCTGTTTGAACGGAGCTCTTACCAAAAGCCAGATCACCAAGATTAGAAGAAGTCCAGAAGAGAGCATTGAGAGTGATAGTTGGAACAGATACAACATATGAAGATGTTCTAATGGCTTTGAAGTAGCATCTCTCTCTGACAGGAGACAAGATTTGAGTTTAACTTTTTTTCAAAAGACTTGTTCATTGTGTACAATTCAACATTTATGTTGCGATGCATGATTGTTTTTTAATAAATACCATTTTGAATGAATGAATGAATGAATGAATTTTCAAACTTCCATAACTTTCTTACTTTATAACCGATTTTGATGAAACTTTGTTTTTACTTGCTCCTTTCATTATGCTCTTTCCTATAAACATGATAAAAGTGAGTATTTCCTTGGGTAATGGTTTCCTTTAACTACATTGTGACCACCGCTTTACAAGGCTGAAAGTGGCCTTTAAAAATGAAATATATAAATGGAGAGGCTGAGGGTGGGAAATGAAATAGATGCATGTTTGACCAATATGAAAATTTTGAAAATGTCTTAATATATCAGCAATGTATACTTCGTAATGAAACCAAATTTGAATATTGATATTAATGTTCTCTCCAATTTCCTTGCCTATACGCCTCTCTCTCTCTCTCTCTCTCTCTCTCTCTCTCTCTCTCTCTCTCTCTCTCTCTCTCTCTCTCTCTCTCTCTCTCTCTCTCTCTCTCTCTCTCTCTCTCTCTCTCTCCTACTTACAGGTGAATGTGACAGCAATCCATGTGAAAATGGGTCGGCATGTGAAGACGGAGAAGGGACTTATATCTGCCAATGCCCGATGGGATATGACGGCCAGAACTGCCAACGTTTCACAGGTATAAATCATATTCATTCAAAATTATTCAATCATTAAACCAACCAAACAAAAGAAACATGTAAATTGATTTACATCGTAAACGTAAACAGTAAAAACAATTACTACCACAGCAAAACCAACATCAACAAATTCGTCAACCTTTTTTTTTTTTTTTTTTTTTTTTTTTTTTTTTTTTTTTGTGAGACTGTGTAGGATACAACATCAGTTTTCGCGAAATTATATAATGGTTAATAAAGAAAGAAAACAATAATGTATTGAAGGTTCCTTGTCTTCTTTTTGAACCTTTTAGGAGCAAACTGCGGCTACAACATCTTCGAATCTACAGGGGTGATTGAGTCGCCGAACTACCCGGGCATGTACACCAACCGGGCTAACTGCCTCTATCTTGTACGTATCAAGGGGGCCCGTGTTATTACGTTCACGGTCGAGGACTTCACCACTGAGATCTTTAAAGGTGAGTGTGACAGGGGCCATGTGTAGAGCAATGGAGTGTTCTCATTGAAGTCTGCAGGGATTTTGAATGAGAGCGCTGCTCATACGATGTCGGATGTCGGGGTGTGAACTAGACATGGTGAAAAATCTTGCAACATGGACAGCGATGCACTGCCAATGTTACATTGTCATGATTGTCAGGTTGGATGCTGTATCATCAATTCATCATCATCATCATCATCATCATCATCTTCTGCCATTATCATCATCATCATCATCAAAACTAACAGCACCAATACCACCACTATATCCCCTTAATCACCATTGCCTCACAATTACCACCACCACCACAATCACCACCAGCATCACATCATCTTCATCATCATCATCACCACTACCATCAATATCGTCACCAACACCACCACCACCACCAACACCATCACCATCACCACCACCATCACCACCACCATCATCATCATCATCACCATCAATATCACCACCAGCATCATCATCATCATCATCATCATCATCACCATCAGCATCATCATCATCATCATCATCATCATCATGGTCACTATAACCATTATCATACCCAACACCACCCAACACCAACACCATCGTCACCACTACTATCACCACAATCATAACACCACTATCACCAACACCACCACCACCATCATCATCATTATCGCCACCAGCATCGTCACCACCACCACCATCATTATCACCATCACTATCATCAAGACAACCATCATCACAAGCAGCAACATCAACATCAACATCATCATTACCATCACCATTATCATACCCAACACCACTGTTATAATCACCACCATCAGAAGATCATCGACTACTCACCAACATCATGTCTTTCTTTTGCAGATGTTGTGGAATACGGCGAGGGTCCGGATGCCGATTTCAACGACGCCATTGGTGCTTTCGAAGGCAACTTGACTACGGACAACAACCTACCAGCCCCATTCACCGTCAATGGCGAACAAGCTTGGTTTCTCTTCTCAACGGATCGTAACATCGCCAGCAAGGGATTCCGAATCACCTTCGGATCAGGTCAGATCTTGAAAAGAATATGTTCTTGATGACGTTTCATTAACTATATTAATTTACAAGTAGAAAAACAATGAGATTAACCATCATTTAATGATGAAAAGAAAGTGGAAATATAACAATCATAATTTATAAAGCAATTACCGTAATAACTAAAAGGGGAGGGGAGGGGAGGGGGTATTTGATCATCTTTATTATTTACAACGTTGTCCATAATTCACATAAAGCGGATAGTCAGAGTGAATATGTTACAAGACAAGACTATCATTAATTTGTTATAATTAATGTTTGAGAATGTTTCGCGGAAATATAATGCATTAACATTTTGGCATGATAAAAACTAGTTCAAAATTATTTACTATCGTGACTTGATGTTTTACCTATGATTAGCTTTTTGGAACGTTTATTTAAAAAAACGAAGAAGTGAATATGTTACAAGACAAGACTATCATTAATTTGTTATAATTAATGTTTGAGAATGTTTCGCGGAAATATAATGCATTAACATTTTGGCATGATAAAAACTAGTTCAAAATTGTTTACTATCGTGACTTGATGTTTTACCTATGATTAGCTTTTTGGAACGTTTATTTAAAAAAACGAAGAAGATATATATATATACATGTATACATATATATATTTATATTGAATAATCTTGTTCTTATACATGTTATATTATCCTTTTTATAGATGGAAACGATTGTAACCCTAATCAATGTCAGAATGGCGCCACCTGCGTTGACCTTGTGAATGATTATGAATGTATCTGTCCTGCTGGCTTCACGGGAGAGAACTGCGAAACGGGTAAGAAATTAAGCGCAATGTTCAGTCATTCTTAAGGGGATACGGTTATTGAGATTGTGACGTAGAGAGCGCTATTCAATTTCAGTTATCTTTCCCTACATTCTCACATACAAAACCGCTTAATTTCGTGAACAGACGTGGAGTCATCGGACTGTTTTAGCTAAGAAGTGACATTCACTTATGCGCAGTAATAAACCCAAATTCCCTATACGTCACAGTGCCCACGATCGCGCCCCTCTAAAGACTTTAAGGTTCTCATATTGACAACCCTTTAGAGGTTTTTTGATTACTGATAGTTCCATAACCATTTTATGTAGTAAGGCCTCATATAATTATATTTTAAAAACACCCCAAATCTGCATCTATTTTGATGAAGACCCCTATGCTATGCTCAAGATTTTATTCTCTCCTTATGATCTCACAGGAAAGAAAATGATATCAAATTATTTCATTAGCCATTCAAGTTTAAATTGCATTGTCGTTTTATAATATTGTATTATGTCTTTTTCTTCAAATACCCTATGGCTTCTAGATATCGATGAATGTGCTAGCTCACCATGTCTAAACGGTGGAGTATGTGTGGATGGTGTAAATGGATACACATGTGACTGTTCCCCTGGTTTTGAGGGAGACAGGTGCGAAACAAGTAAGTTTGCACCCTTTTAAATCTATCATTTTAATGATGATTACCTTGGATCATACAGGGTTAGCGATTAAACGCAGAATTTTATGAAGTCCCTATTATACGCAAAAGAAATAGGATTAAAAGAAAAACTAGTTGTATTTTGAAGTGAATAACACAATCTGAATATTTTATGAACCTGTTGATTTTTGGGCCAAATACACTTGCCTAGTTTTTCTAGAATTTAGAACGGTAGCCATTTTTCATTATCAGAATAAATCTGGGGAGCATTCCATAAAACTAATATTCACTGATTCTCACTGACAACTGTTATAAGCTACAGAAATGCTTGCATCTGATTGGCTGAGAGCAAATTTGTTGGATAAAACGTCCGACGAGTCCTTTCGTGAAACGCCCCCGACTCACTTAAGCATCATTTCGTAAACATAATCAGTTATGTCTCATTATAAGAATAAATCTGGACCCATATAATGCCGTGCACGTATCATTTCTTAGAAATATATTAGCTATTTTTCATTATCAGTATAAGGTCGGACCCATTAACCACCTTGCATGCATCATTTTTTAAAACAAATATCAGCTATTTCTCATTATCAGAATAAGTCCGGACCTATTTAGCACCTTTACATGCATCATTTTTTAAAAACATATGTCAGCAATTACTCATTATCAGAACTACTCATTTAACGTCATGCATGAATCATAAATGTAGAACAAAAAACATAATCAGCTGTTTCTTATCAGAATAAGTCTGGACCCATTTAGCACCTTTACATGCATAACTTTTTAAAACATGTCAGCTATTTCTCATTGTCAGAATAAATTCGGACCCATTTTATCACCTTGCCTGCATCTTTTAAACAGATATCAATGAATGTGCCAGCATGCCCTGTCAGAACGGAGGTGTCTGTATCGATGGTATCAATGGGTTTGTATGCACATGCCTTGCTGGATACACAGGAACATTTTGTGAAACTGGTAATTATCAATGATTTGAAATTTGTTTTGTGTTGTTTTATTTTCCTTTGGTGGTTTGTTTTTTTTTTTTTTTTTTTTTTTTTTTTTTTTTGGGGGGGGGGAAAGTGTTTTATTATTATTATTATTATTTTCTCTTGTCCTTTTACCACCAGTCTATTATTCCGAAATAGTAAAATGAATATAATGTGTATATCAGCCAATATCCATTGTGACTCGCGTGACATTTTTCCAAAATTTCAACTTTTAAAGGTCGGTTACTCGGAAACGTTAATCTGCAGGCCTTTTTTATTTTTTCATTTCAATTAAACTATTAATCATACATATTAGAAAGCAAAATCTTTGATGTATAGCCATTTTTGTTGGAGATATTTCAACTTTTGTGTTGTGACTCGCGTGACACGACACTATTTTTAATTTTGGACCTTACTGTACTTAACTGTGTTTTTCTAAAAAAGTACTGATCCCATTAACACCAAATTTTCTGGACTTAATTTTGAGACATTAGGCGATAAGAATCCTAATTTTCACTTCCACTTGACTTTTTACTTCAAGTCAGTTACTATAAGAAAACGTGAGTCGCGTGACAAAAAAGTGTAAAAACATGAAATTCGCATAAAAAGTGTAGTGTGGGACTAAGAGTAGGGACGTCGACCATGCAATATATTTCCCCCTATCAGAACCGCATTGAAAAATTATTAAGATTGATACCTTTTGAAGAAAAAATAGCCAAAATGAACTTGGATTAGAAGAAGTTGCAAATTTCAGCTCACGGTGTCTAGTTACACGGAATGGCTGATTTATAAATCCCAAAACATTAATTATTTTCTTTTTGTGTCGTGATGAAAATAAGCATTAAAATAAACTTTGCAAAATGACAATTTATTAGCCTGCAACTACATTATGTGAGTTTGAAGAAATGCGCTGATTGTTTGCCTGGTTAATTGGCTCTAAACAAACGTGTATTAAAATCAATATGATAGCTAAGTATTTACAACCCATATTGAAACGTCGTTATTCTAAAGACGTGACAGAAATTCGAACCCGGGTCCTATCAGAGTCGGTTCGTAAACGAATGCGGAAAGCTGACCTTTAGCGTTACCGCTTGACCAACTTCTGATCCCGTTGATATTGCATATCTTAATGCCAATAATGACAAATTTGAAAGAACATTTCTAATTGGATACTGGTTAATCTTCTGAGCAAAAAGGTCATGAAACAATGATTTTGAATGGCCGCTGCCATTTTGAAATTAATTGCAAACATTTATGTTACAGAACCCTAATCTACGCAGTCTGTTCTTCAGTCAAGTTTCAGATTATAATTATCTTCTTCTCCTAATAACACCATTTTGTCAAGATTTTTGTTTTATTGATTTAGTTTTCTTTAATAGTGCACTTTTTGTGTTCTAGGGTTGAAGGACAACTACCTCTGGACAATTACCCCTTGAAAACCCCGCCAAATTCTGTTACCTAACTCTACAGCTAACCTTATTTCTGAGGGGGGGGGGGGGTAGTTTTGCAGGTGATTGTTGTCCTGTTAGGGTTTACTAAATTGATGGGTTATGCATGTATATTTAACGTTGTTTCATTTCAAAAGGCGCTTAATAATCATAATATAGGTTTTCCCGGTCAAGTTTAAACTATCTCCGATCAATTTGACATTTCTTACAAGCACTTTCGTCCGACATTTTGATCCCGATTAAAAATCTAAACATTAATTCAATTGACCGATAGCTCCGCTCCATGAGGTATCGTTTAATTTGAATGAACATAAACGAATTCGATTGCACCGAGTTTAAAATTGACCGGGAAAACCTATATCAATTATTTCATTTGTTTCTTAATTATCATTTGACACCTTAGACATTGACGAATGTGCTAGTAGCCCATGTCAAAATGGCGGTGTCTGTACCGACTTTGTGAATGGATATACATGTGATTGTCCTGAAGGATTTACGGGAACCAACTGCGAGACAAGTAAGTGTCTTTTTACCATCCCCATTATTAATTGAAAGCCATTTATCTCCTCACAACGTTTAGAGCCCCTCTGGCCCTCCGATTTTCTTTCCTTAAGTTCCAGCCCACAACCTCTTCATCCATTGCTATTTTAGTCCATTTTCTATTGACTTCTTTCGTTCTTTCTTCTTGTTTCTGCTTCATATATATTTATTTCTTTCACCTGTCCTGAACTTTTCCACCTTTAAGACGCAATCACATATTATTCCGAGGACCGTAACGGCGTGCAATAAAGGGAAACTTTTATGTTTTTTTAATGGTGCATTTCATATACAAATTGCAAAACAGATATTCGAATTCTACTTCTAACTTTTATGGCGATTTTAAACGCCATACGGGACACGAAGTGGATTATGTGATCGAGGCTTTAAGATCTACTAATCTAACATTGTTAAAGTTATTCCCTAATTCGACCCTCAATCGTGAATAAATTATTTTCAGTCACGCCTCTCTATCCTTTTAGCATAAACTGTTCACCTGCAAATGAAAACATTGATATATTGCAAAAACATACCTGTTTCAAGGGGAGCACCAAGCTTCGACGGCAAGACAAGCTAAAACATTGCTCCCCCATCTCAGTCAAATAAAGAACGGGCAAACAAGAATAAATGTTACAGAGCATAATCATTTCAATTCAGAGAATACTCTTTTCATATTGGTATTAATACAGAATGCAATATTCTGCAAACATCTTCTACCACCTGCACCATACATAATGTGCAAACTAGTTTAAGTTTATAATCATACCGAGACTAAATTTCTCCTGCAAAGACTTTAAAAGTCCCAAATTCATAAAAAACTGAAAGGCGATCCTTTTGCAGTTTCAGAATCGGCCATGTTTATTATTCATCTGTCAGGAACACAAAAATGAGCAGCTGCTGTGGCTCCACCACTACGGAGACAATGCATACCAAACTCTTCGGATTCAACCACACTGATGTCAAAGCATCTCTCAGCAATTCTAAACATTATGACAATTGTCCTTCTCTTAAATTATGCGTATCACTGGACTCACAGTAATTGACAGGTCTGAAAAGAATATCATCATCAACATCCTTTAACCCAGCAGCATCCAATATTTACTCAAAGCCAATGCTGGACATGCAGGTGGAAGAATTTGTAGCACCTATAAAAACCCATGCTCCTCGTCTGTACATATCAGTTTTGCTTTTCATTATGAAAATGTTCACATAAGACACATACAGAACTAAGTCAAGTTTACGAATTCATCCAATCGTATATGTAATCAAAATCATAGTATGTAATCTAATAAACTTGTTGAAGACCCATACTCTCAACAACTGCCTTCAAATTGTCTGGAGTTAAAGCTTCCTTCTTAACAATGGTTTTGTGTAACAATTTATTTCAGCCTTATAATTGTGTAAGACAATACAAAGGAACTTGCAATCACATGGGTTTACAGTAAAAAAATCCAGTTAATGACGTAAAAAAGCCGACTCTATCCTGGAGTGCGGAGCTTTGGACTGATATAAATTAATAATATAATGACTAACATCTTCTTGTACCATGTGTACTGCTGAGTTACAATTACATCATGCTGCTTACACCAATCATTCCAGGCTATCAACGTTCTCTGGTATCTATAAATTGTGTTATCAGCTCTCGAAGCTGTCAAAATCTTGTTCAAGTTATATCATACCCGACCAGTGATGAATTTTGAAAAAACAGAAAATAAGTATGCATATATACACATATCTCAATATAACATTTATATCCAAAATGCGATAAAATCTCAATTTAATTGGGATTGCTTAGTCGGTCCCAATATAAAGTATTTATCTTTGCCATGGAAAGAATGTCCTCTGTGGACTATCTGTTTGAAAAAATCCGAAAGATTTTGTTTTCAATAGGTTTCCATTCCTCTAATACGACATCCGTCACCACTATTGCTCTCCAGCATAAGTGGGTCCTAGCTATTCAGCTATCCGCCATGTGGCTGTGTAACAAATTGCAATAGTTTCCAAATAATTCTCAATTTCTCTCATATGACATCCATCACCACAATTGCTCTCCAGCATAAGTGGATCCTAGCTATTCAGCTATCCGCCATGTGGCTATGTAACAAATTACAATATGTTTCCAAATAATTCTCAATTTCTCTCATATGACATCCGTCACCACTATTGCTCTCCAGCATAAGTGGATCCTAGCTATTCAGCTATCCGCCATGTGGCTGTGTAACAAATTACAATATGTTTCCAAATAATACCCAATTTCTCTCAAATGACATCCGTCACCACTATTTTGCTCTCAAGCAGAAGTGGATCTTAGCTATTCAGCTATCCGCCATGTGGCTGTGTAACAAATTACAATATGTTTCCAAATAATTCTCAATTTCTCTAAAATGACATTCGACACCACTATTTTGTTCTCCAGCATAAGTGGATCCTAGCTATTCAGCTATCCACCATGTGGCTGTGTAACAAATTACAATATGTTTCCAAATAATTCCTAATTTCTCTCAAATGACATCCGTCACCACTATTTTGCTCTCAAGCAGAAGTGGATCCTAGCTATTCAGCTATCTGCCATGTGGCTGTGTAACAAATTACATTATGTTCCCAAATAATTCTCAATTTCTCTAAAATAACATTCGTCACCACTATTTTGTTCTCCAGCATAAGTGGATCCTAGCTATTTAGCTATCCGTCATGTGGCTGTGTAACAAATTACAATAAGTTTCCAAATAATTCTCAATTTCTCTAAAATGACATTCGTCACCACTATTTTGTTCTCCAGCATAAGTGTATCCTAGCTATTCAGATATCTGCCATGTGGCTTTGTAACAATTTATAATGTGTTACAATTCAACAGAATAATCTTCCATCAATAATCAAATGATAATCATGTACCAACATTTATGTCAAATTATGTTTCAATTGCAATGAAAGGCTCAAACACAACACCGGATTTTGGAATTTCTTTGTCCAAAAATTAGGACTTTTATTTCTGCCTTGTAACAACAATTCCTTGAGGATTATCTATTACAAAGTATTCAGAAAATTAGGAAACGAAAATCACTCTGTTCTGAGACGAGAATAGGCAAAAGAAGTGCTGAGGGCCAGAAAGGTACAACTAAGGTTCAACTAGCAAAACTTGCACATTTTTCAATACTAGTCTTGTCCTATACATACAATAGGCCGAACTAGCCATTGTTTTTGCCGGACCAATCAAAAGAAAAATTAATGGGCGAGAGGGCCGGGGCACCCAAATTTAGAGTAGAACTTCTTTATTTTGAAATTAAAATCCTCCGCAAAAATTTTCTACAGCATGAGGACCCCATTATTTGTCTAAAAAACTCACAAAACTCGACTGAAACGCCCAATCATCAAAGTCAATGATACGGCTAAATGCATCTGCACGAGTGTTCTCCTCTCTTCGAAAACATCGAACATAATAAACTATGGTTTCCTTTTCATAACTCAAAAATTTTCAAACTCATCTCGTGCAATTCTGTAACCATTCTTCTTTCATTAACAATTGATTCTACACCTTGTTATCAGAGAAAACCTAGACAGTTTTATGTCTCAAGTGAGATACAAATGCTTGAAATGCCATACTTACTGATTTCAGTTCTTTCCAAATGGAGCTTTAGCCATTTCAAACTCATTCTCTTGCCTGCGCCATCAGAGACCCATACCCCGCTCCTGTGGAACAGAATAAGCAGAGACAATGTTAACGCTAAGAATACGACATTTCTTCTTCCAGAATAAAAACTTGGATATTAGATCATTATTACTACTGATCAGAAAGATTTTATCCTTCTGTACCCTCCTGAGAATCTCCTGATGCATAAACCTCGTTTTAATTGAATGACTATGCCAAATACTGGATACAAGAATTGAACTTTCCAGCTAAAACTGCAATTTTCGTACTCTGTTTGGAAAGAACCTATACATAACTCAAGATCCTTCATTCTTCTTTCAGTAATCTTTATACAAGTTACCCTGCTATCACATGTCATTCATACCAATCTAGCACTGGACCGGAGTCCATTAGATTCTCAACATTTGGCACCAATCTGATTCCAGTAAGTCATTTTTCACTGCCTTGGCCATATATCACAGATTCAAAGGAAGTCACACGACCCCATCCATCATTAGATACAAAACAATGAAATTACCTCTCCTTCACTAAGGATTACAATAGTTTGAGACAGTTAGTGCATATGGAGCCGTTGCCGACCCAAATGGCAAGACTTGAATGGAGAAAAACCTAGTACCACTACCAAAATCCTGCTGAAGCCTAAGAATTCCACATGTTCTTGGAAAATCTCATACTGATGGTAACCTGACATAAAGTCAAAGGAAAAACATAAAATTTCCTTTTTCGATAAAACATCGATACAATTCCAATATTAAAATTTAATTTTTGTTCTTCCACAAGTACTTATTGACATACTGTAAATTAAGATTAGCCTCCTTTATCGGAGATCTGAATAAAATTGAAAGGGTTTTAACAACATGAGGTGCAGTTCGATATTCAAAACCAAATCCTTTCGAATTAATCATTAATGGCCTCAGTAATAGACTCGGATATGACAGTCCTGACTTATTGTTCTTCAGTATTTTCTTGAGGAGGTGTCTGTAAAAAAAAGGTAACTTATAACCGTATTCAATCATATCTGTAACAAACTGAGATGCATCAATGATTTCCAAATTGGTAAGGATGCCTTCAATCAATGGTTTTGAATTTCCTTGATTACTCGAAATAATTTCCCATTTTAAAGTTCTTCCTTACACCCTATAAATCCTCCCGAATCGACTCTGCCATGATTCAGTGTTTCGCCATCGCGATCAAAATCTGTTTCTTTGTTTCCTATTTCAGTCAAAGGACCCGTTGACGGACCCGGGAACAGTTATTTTCCAATTGGATCAAGAAGGACCTGTGTCCTCTCTCTATTGGGAATCATTCTGAGATGACGATTTAAACTTAATGGATCTTTCTTTTCTTAGAAAAGATATAAGTACTAGTATGAACCAATAAAAATGAACAACATAGTCAAGATAGCAATGTGCTCAATCATAGATTTCTTGATGTGCATCCCTTTCAACTCTTTCTTCTTCACTCAACACCCTTAACCAAGGAAACAATTAACAAGTTGACAATTACTTTATTTAGTAAAACCCTCAGTCTGATCGTGATCAAGGGGTCCCTTAATTCTGTTAGGTATCTTTGAACGAAGAACCTCGGTTCCTGGTACCTGGACATTCTCTCATCCAATGACCTTGTTTGCACACAGGCAAAACAGAATTCGATGAGTCTGAGACCAACTGCATATCTCCTCCAACTACTTGCAGAGGGCTGGCAACACTCCATTCGAGAACTTATCTCTTGACCCAAAGCCACGAAAAAAATTATGGGGAAAAGAAGTAGGCCTACTAATAGAAGGACCATGAGAGACTCCACTATTCTTGAACGAATTACCCTTCTTCTCAACGAACGGGATGACTTGCGCTTTCTAACTGCACGGGCCTGAGCTCCCTGATCTTCTTTTCATCTTCCGAGTCGCTAGCGAATTCGTCGCTCAAATACTCTTCCACTGCGGAACACCCTACAAAATGAATAGGATTACTCTATCCATATTGGTTATTAGAATAATCTGTTATAATTTTCTCGTAATGAAATTCTACCGGATAAACGAACAGCTTCAAAAATCCAAAATAACACTATGTCTAATGCATACAAAATTCTTTTGAATTTCATTCAATACTCAATTGGGAAAATGAAAGAAAAATATCAACATAGCTTTCATCAAAATTTTCTCACTAACCTGCATCAGATTGTCTGCTATTCTGATAAGCTTTTACCTTTTAGTGAAATCGGCGACACCCTCCTTCAGTAAGGCAAGTGCTGAAACTATAGCTTGCCTTCCTCAATAAGACCACTCCCTCTCCAACTTCTCCTGAAGTTTAGAATTAAATTTTTATACACTTTGTCTTGTATTAAAGGACAATTCGGAAGATCTTTAACTGTGAAGCTCCGAAGAAGCAGCCGAAAACTTTTTCTCACTCTCTTCTATAACTTTTTGATTCGACATTGTAATAATTACTTTTTTATTAATCAACTTCCATAAGCTGAATATACAACGTTACCGCCTATAGATATAACACGTGGAAGAAGCGCTGAAAATTAGACGTCCGTCTTTTTCTGCGTCGAACTAGGTCAGTGAATTCTGAATGAGTCCGGAATTCAGACACTCCTCTCGCAAGCATTCATATGCAAATTGGATACTTCTGCTAAGAAAGAAAATATATTTATCTTGTGTCCTACTACTGATATGGTATAATCTCAACGCAATATAGGCCTCACCTGTCAAGTATCCTGCATACTTTAAGAAGCATTGCTTCCCATGCAGGCTTCCTCATAATTCATCAACTCATTTTGTCCTTAACGAGTCTGACTGTTTTAAAAATCATTCTGTTACATTTAAATCATTGATTATATTCTTTACCTCTACGTTGAAAATCTGTTGTTAATGTTTTAATGAAATCATGTGAAATGTGGAAGTAAATTCTACAAAAATCAATCAAATCAAATCAAATCTGGTTTTCAGATATTAACGAGTGCGCCAGCAACCACAAAATTGACTGTTTAATTTCAATTTAAATAGATAACTATGCATGTTGTTACAATATAGATTAAAATTATCGATTATAATCTTTTACACAACCTTGAAATTTATGAAATCATGCGAAATATGAGTATGAAGTCAAATCAAATCAAATCAAATTTTGTTTTCAGATATTAACGAGTGCGCAAGCACCCCCTGTCTTAATGGAGGCTCCTGTGTAGATGGTGTGAGCGGCTATGTCTGTCAGTGTCTACCAAATTACACGGGAACTCACTGCGAAATTTGTAAGTATGAACTCTCTGCTTGATTTTGCATTGTGATGATGATAGTTTGTATTATACATTCTAGAAGTACAAGGTCGTGTTCAGACAAGACTTTATTCTCCCTATCAATGTAAATTTATGTTTATAGTTACCACAATGGGACAAATTTGTATACGTTTTATTGAATTTCGTGTAATAAAAGTAAAAATGTATCCATAGTATACAATCATTTAGATTTGAAAGGAAATGATAAGTGAAATGTCGTCTTGTTGATGCGTTTTAACTGACTTAGATGTAAAATGTGTTACCATCTGCTTACATTATCATCATATCTCAGAAAGTCGTTATTAAGGCTCTCTAAAGATCACCTTCGATAATGGATACTTATGATTTTGTCTTCATTTAGAAAGAAATGTGTTCTGTAGAACCTGAATATAAAGTCCACCTGTCAATAGTGGTCACCGTTTAACTTCTAACTTTTAAATTATGTATATCTTGTTTCCTCCCTCAAAATTAAAGCGCTTGATGCTTGTGTAAGCATGCCCTGTGAGAACGGTGCAACATGTACAAATGTAGGAGGTGATTATGAGTGTCAATGCCCGCCAGGATATACCGGTATTAACTGTGAGATAGGTACGTATCAATAAGCATGACTAGTTGATCACATATTCAAATATATATGCTCATTTGCTTGATTTTAGATAAAATGTTAGTATTGGAGTGTAAATTAAAGGTTATTCAGAGAGGGATGATGATTTCAGCTTGAATAGTGACAGATCGCTACAATAAATATATTTTTTTAATGTGGGTTTTCCTATAAGACGACCTAATGATGATGGTGCACAATTTTATTGATGAATTTGATGTTTATTTTTCGTCAAGAAATCGAAAGGCAATAAAAGGCCTAGATTTAAACTTTGTGAGATGAAAGATAAAGATAACAAAGAACTTGACTCATTATAAAGCTGCAATTACGATATCAAGGCCTTTTGATTACTTAATAACAGCAACGCATTATTGCAATTGGAAATTGTCTATTAATAATTCCTCGTTAAACAATTTGACATTTAATTTCAACTTTTCAGATATTAACGAATGTGCGAGTCTTCCCTGTCAAAATGGAGCTACTTGCATTGATGGTATCGACATGTACACGTGTCAATGCCGACAGGGATATAGTGGTGTCAACTGTGAAGAAGGTTTGTAACATATATTTTTTAATCACTCTGTGTATATTATCAATGCATTTTCTAGAACTTTTTAACAAGCGTAGATTAGGGTTCAATGAATGTTCCTTTGTGTGTTTTTTTTAGACGTACAATGTAGTCGTACAATGTATATTACCCAAACATTGTATGGCTAATTTGTAAGTTTTTTCTTTCTTTTTACGAAGTTGAACTAATATAACAGTTGACTATAAACGGTAACATAATTTAAAATTTTGTTAGAAAATCAATCATTTTTTTTATTCGTGATCTTTTATAAGTGCATTTATTTAGTTATCATAATTAACTCAATAACTAGTAGTATGCCCTTGTTGTACTAGATTAAAAGAACAAATATATACTGATTTATTTATTTTTTTTTTATTATTTTTTTTTTAGCTGTTTAGCTATTTAAAGGTGTTAATTATTTTCATTTTATTCATCTATTAGGACAAAAATAAAGTTCCACAACACAGCAGTGTACAATGATGATCTTATCAACCTCCTCGGTCATAACGATAATTGAAGAAGTTACAATTTTGGATCATCTTATCATGCTCAAATTTTGGTCTTCGATGCTTTGTTTGTTGTAATAATACAAATTTAAATTGCTACTTTTATTTGGTTTTTGTGACTTGGAAGTTCGGCGATTTATGATTGGAAGATCTCATGAAAATTCATAATTCACAAGTTGAATATTATGAATAGAAGCAATCACAAACAAACCCAAAACATAATCTCATTTTACAATGTTGCGTACACCATTATGATGAATCCAAATCGTTTATCACATAACATTTCTTTTCAGTTGGTTTCTGTGACTTGGAGGGCGTGTGGTTTAACGAATGTAATGATCAGATCACAATAGTCAAGACATCTACAGGACTGATGCTAGGAGATCACATGACCAACGAAGAACGTCTCCTTGGAATTGAAAGTAAGTCTATATTTTGAGTTATAAGAAATATTTTTTTTTAATTTAACTTATATGAAATGAATTAATATATTTTGTTATAATTGACATAACAATAATTATGCATGCAAAATTCTAACAAAATATGAAAATAAAGCATGATGAATCATCAATGTGACAGAAAGAACCCATTTAGTACTCTGGAGCACAATTATGGCAAATTAGTTTGAATTTACATCACAAAATGCTACAATTTACCAAGAATACATAAAGGCCATAGAAAGGATGTACACATTATTTTTTGTTTGCTTTTATGCAGCTATTCAATAACCCAGGCAAACTAACACTGTTTTGTTTGATATAGCGACATGGGGGCATAGTCAGAAATGGGTGGGCATTACAGCACTTGGTTAAATCACACTAAAGTAATTGAATTAAACAAGTATATATTCAAAACCCAAAGTATATAGAGCTTAACAAAACAAAAACAAAAAAGAAACGAAAAGAACTACTTGAATTCATGACGTCAATTAGCCCCACCATAAGGCGCCTATTTTATGAATAATTAATTTGTCTTCATACTATTACGATTCCACCTTTCATCAGCTCCAACTGTTGTGGTCGGTTACGCCAGCAACAATTACGACTTCCCATCGATAGGCTTCACCGTGGTCCGTGATAACGGTCAATCGACCACTAGTTGGACGGGGCAATGTCATCTATGCGGTGGTCAGGAGATCCTTTATACCACGTGGATTAATACCAATATGGTCAGCACGTGTGAGGATATTAAAAGAGCAAACATGTGAGTATATGAGGGGCACACTGTGAGAAATATATATATATATATATATATATATATGTATTTTTTACACCAAAGTGATGTCAGCAGAGTCGCCATAAAATGTGTTTTTTAAACAACAGATTTTTTGTTAATTTCCTCCATGATTTTTATGGGATAGAAGAGGAAAAACAGAGTTTCTGTAGCGTAGCTTAAAAATATTGAGTTAAAACAGAACAAATGTGTTAGTCGTGATGTATGTTTTGTACCTTTCATGTAAATATTTTCAGGAAAAGAAATAAACCACAATTTCTGTAGTTTTACAAATAAGATATGGCAACTCTCCTGACAGCATTTTGCTGTAAAAATGCAAATACTTTTACAAACAGTTTACACCATTGTTAGAGGCAAAACGTCCGAAAGTATAAAAATATATATGTGTTTGTTAATAAGAACAATAAATAAAATAATAATAACAATAATGAAATAATCTTTTTTCCTTTTCGGAGGATCGAAACTTTGTGAATAACGAATCTTCACACTTATGCTGCGGTCACAATTCGCCGCACCTTCGACGTGCAGCTCCCTACGATGGATTTCGTAGAAAATTGACAGGATACCAAAAGAGGAATAGATTGGCCTCTGTTAATGTAAACGAGTGAATTTCCACTCTTTCAAGGAGTTAAACGAAGGACTACATGTTTTTGAGTGGAAAACCACTCTGAGAGGAGTGTAAGTTGTTATTTGGATAACAAGTTTCTACTCTTACCGAGCTAACAATTCACTTCCACACTCATTTTTGATTGAAATTTTACCACTCGAAAATGTGTTGTCCTCCGTTTCACTCCTTTTTCCACTCTTTCCACTTGTTTTCCATAATGTCGATGGATTCTGTCTACGAACATATGGCAGTAAATATAATGAAATAATAGGAGGGAAAGAAATCTTAATTTGAGAGTCAGATTAGGTTTGTTGGCTGACGGTTTTAAAAAGCTATTGAAAATTGGTCATGAGATTTGTGTTTGCTGAGTAATAAATCCTTTTATAATGTTTTTTTTTCCTGATTTCATTCTAATTCTAGATGTTAAATATGTTTTTGTTTGATTTTTTTTTCATTCACAGGGTTGGACAAGATAAATGGACGCGATATGAGCAGAGCTTTGCCCCGCAACCAGAATGACAGAAGATGAATAGAAATCTATGTTCTCAATAAGCATTAACATTATTGTATGATAGACGATAATATGATAGTTAAACATGTATTTTTTTAATCACTCTGTATTTATTGTCAATGCATTTGTATAGAACTTTTTAAGAAGCATAGATTTGGGTTCGACGAATTAATATTTATGTCGATTTTTTTGACCGAATATCTAATTTCCGTGTCTTCATTGATTGGGAGAATTTGCTTATTCAGGCTAATTTGTAACTTTTTTCTTTCTTTTTACAAACTGGCACTACTATAAAAGGTGACCTATGACTGGGACCCGTCATATTTGAAATGTTGATAGAAAATCAATCAAAATTTCTTTTTATTCGTGATCTTTTATAAATGCATTTTTAGTTATTAACTCAGTGAATTTTACGCAAGAGACAATAATTATAGTAGGCCTCTGTCGTTTAAGATCCGAAGAAAAAATATTTGTATAATGACTGAAGGAGTTTTCTCTTTTACCACAACACAAACAACGACGCTTGGGTAAAATAAATGAACATAATTCCTGCAATATTAAAGTTGCAACAAACCTCATAAGAGCAGTTCATTGTCTGTTTTCTTAATTTTTCTGGGGGTTTTGTGTGTGTTCGTGTTTGGGGGTTTGGGGGTTTGGGTTGTTTCGTTTTTATCTTGGCATATTTTTTTTAAAAGCTCATATGAGACTTGTTTCATCAAAGAACCCGACTTCAGCTAGCGAGAATAAAAGATGAAAGTTGGTGATCTTCTTATTTTGCAATAAGACCATTAAAAGGGGCTGCTGAAAGTTTCTTCTTTAATGGGGGGGGGGAGGCTGAGCACAATCGCAGGGAATTAAAAGAAGAGAAATCAGGGGGAAATGAGAAGAGTTGTACGGTATATGATGTATAATGTGTTATTAGAAGACAAAATCTTCATCCGAGCCCGAAGGTGTTTGTACAGTATCTTCGCTCTTTCTTTTTTTTTTTTTTTTCCTTCTAATTAGGCCTACATGTATATGTTATTAGTATGGCGGCACTGGCTAGCGTAAACGATATGTTCAGCGCATTGTTCCGAAGGTTCATTAAATTTGTCCGAAGGTCGGTGTTCCGAGGGTTCGTTTACCCGAAAATGAAATAGGGTTCGTTTTCCAAAGTTCATTTCCCTGAAGGTTCATTCGTCCGAAAATGATATAGGGTTCATTCTTACGAATTTTTAAATGAATCCTATTAATTTTCGGACTAATTAACCCTATTTTGATCATGTTCATTTCGGACGATCAAACTCTTCAGAACAACGAACCCGATTTCACTTTCGGACGAATGAACCGCCTAATGCATTAATGTTCGGTGTTCATGGGACGAAAGAAATTATTTCACTTTCGGACAATGAACAGATGAACTCCGGAACAACGAACTCAGCTGTAACCGTTCGCATAGAGGGTCAGTAAGAAAATGAAGAGGGGGGGGGGAGAGGAAAGGAGATAGAAAGAGGAGACATAAAGGCCCGAATTCACAAACGTGGTTTAGTTAGTCCATGGTCTAAATCAATTGTTTAAACCATGAGTTTAGACCATGGTCTAAATTTCGGTATTCACAACCACCTGATTTAGACCATGGACTAACTAAACCACGTTTGTGAATTCGGGCCAAAGAGAGTGAGAGTGATACAAACTATATAGTGTGTCCCACAAAAAAATGCTAATGCACTTCAGATGGAATAAAATTAATTAACAAAATAATATTGTTATTATCTTTAACCCGTACACTACAACTCGTTTTCCACTGAAATGAAATTTTATGTGATATGGTCAAGAATCACAAAGATATGGCATTGGTCATTACACATCAGAAAACCTCTCCATCCAAGTTTGTATATTGAGTAGTACCGGATGTGTCGAATAAAGCAAACCAAGTTTGATCATTAATACTTTGAAAAATTTTTCAGTAGTAATTATGATATTTATACTACTGCAAAGTGGCAACTCATTACCATTTTAATGATTCCTCTCTCAGCTCACCAATATCATGTATCACTGAACCATTGTTTAAATATGTCCTGCAATAATGTGAGTGGTTCACTTTCACGCTCATTGATAATCAAAGTTGGTTTCCTTTGAATAAACGCACCTCAAGGAGCATGCAAGTGAACACTCACAGTTTTGCAAGACTTTTCAGAACGATGGGGTTCAGCGATGCGTGATATGGTGAGCTAAAGGACATATTATTAGAATGGTAATGAATTGCACTTTAACAGTGATATAACTTTCATAATCCCTTCTGAAATATTTTTCAAAATATTAATGATCAAACTTGGGTTTATTTTATTCGATATATACCCGGTACTACTTAATCAAAACTTGGATGGAGAGGTGTCCTGATGGTGTGATGAAAAAAATGCTCATATTTTTGTAATTATTGGACCATATCACATAAAATTTCATCCACGTTGCAGAAAATGGACATGTTTGTGACGTTCTAGTGGGTTAGTGAGTAAGAATTAATATGATATTGTAATTTTGATATTATACCCATCTTAAGTGCCATTAGCATTTTTTGTGGGACACACTGTAGAGAGACAGACAGAAAGAGAGTGTGAGAGAATTAGGAAGTTGTGTTCAGTGGCGGATCCATCAGGACACTCATTAACTGTACATGCTAAAATCGCAAAATTTCGACGGCGCCCCACCCCAACCCATATTCTGAAATCCTGAATCCGCCACTGATGTTTAACCTTAACCATGTTTATCCCCCCCGCCCCCCCCCCCAAAAAAAAAGGACTTCTTGCATAAAAGTCTCACTGTGAACCAATCAGAATTAAGGGTTGTGTCATATCTATATCTGCAATTGATCGTAACTCCTAAAGCGCGCCTCACACTGTGCGATTTGCTGTGATGCGACTTTTGGAACAAAAGGCATGCAGTTTGCACTAAATGTAACATTTTGAAACATGCAAAAGTAGCTTTAAGGGTAAAATCTGTATAGGAACAATATAATCGAAATTATTTTCCTATGCAAGCCTTTAATTATGAGTAAATGTCAAATCAGCTTAAAATCGAAAAATCGCTATGACGTCACTGCGATATGGAAACAATTTGACATTATACAGAGAAGGGGGTTCGCAATCGCTGTGAATTACAATTATTTTGGTATTCATAGGAATACCCAGAACTCAAAGCAGCATGCATTTCCTTGTTTGAATGTCCACATCAAATAATATAACAATTTTCCTAAAAAATCGCATCGCAGCAAATCGCACAGTGTGAGGCGGGCATCATGTTTCCAGCCATAGGTCAAGTATAGGTGCAAGTGTATAATCATGTATATATGGTTATGTTTAGATGGTGTATTGTAAGGTTTAGATTCAGCTCAATTTCACTCCCAGATTTCTTCTTCATAATATGTCTCTTTCTCTTGAAAATATTCAATATTCGTTCTCGCCCTATAAACCTTGTTTTTTGTTGTTGTTTTTTGTTGTTGTTGTTGTTGTTGTTGTTTTTTGTGTTTTTTTTTTTTTTTTTTACATTCCTGATACCAACTAATCCACATCTTTACGGTCGCTCCGTCTGCACAACACTCGTTCATGATGTTTGTTTTTCCCTTGTATTTTCTTTTTTAAAAGTCTCCCATCGTTATCTATCGTTCTTATTTGACCAATATTCATTTTTTTTTGTGTATTAATCTGAACTAAAACACGATCGTGGATACTTCTGGCCCCACAGGGCCCGCGGAGCGTGTTTTTAAAGTGGAGGCCGAAAGTGGGAGGGGGGGGAGGCTGAACAGGCTGAAAATCACAAATATATAATGGTCATTTTTTCGTTTTTGTACATTTTTGCTGAAAAAGTGGGAGCTGAAGCCCCCCCCCCCCCCCCCCCGCGTGGCCCCTGTCCCAATGTCCCTTTGCCCTTAGTCATGTTAGTTCGTACATCTCAGACTTTTTCAATTACCGGTAATGTAGTTTTATATTATAACTGCAATAATTTATTAATAATTATGAAGGCTAATGATGCGATTTTGGTTTGGACGGGAGTTTCTTTTGAAAGCCATTGAAGGCTCCGCCTCCACCTTGGGTGTTTTGCTTTTCTTCACGTCGGTGACTTGAGATAGCTTATCTGGCAGCAGTGGGTCGCGATATCAGGGTTGACAGCCATGCATTTTCATGCCAATGTTTGAAATTTGTTGAATCGAGCGCGGAGCGAGGTCTGTGAGAGGAGAAAAAGAAAAACGTAAATTTAGGTTTTCCCGGTCAATTTTAAACTCTATGCAATCGAATCCGTTTATGTTCCTTAAAATTTAAACGATACCTCAATGGAGCGGAGAGATTTTTAAATCGTGATCCCATTTCGGACGAAAGTGCTTGTAAGAAATGTCATATTGATCGGAGATAGTTTAAACTGACCGGGAAAACTATATTAGAACAGATTTCATAAGATTCAAGAAGATGTTATTGAAAGCTCTGGTCAGTGGAACAATGACTGTGACAAACATACATGACATATGGAGCTATATTTTCAGGAAATCAATTAAATAATCTCTTTAAAAGTTTGATTTAACATCATTATATCGTATTAGAGGGATGTTTCGAACAATAACTTTTAAAAGTTTGTGTTTAAACAACATTCGTAAAACTTCACTTAAGAGGGAATTGTACAAAAATATAAACATTTACCTCCAATATGTGTGCAATATCCACAATGAGTCTTCGACTGAGAACACGTCAGAAGCAACCGATGTTGGTTTGCTCTTGTAGGACGACCTCAGGAGCTATTATAAAGTGGGAGTAAAATCAAAAAACACAACTAAATGCTTATAAAAAAAAAAAATAATAAAATAAAAAATAAGCAACTCCATCCTTGATTAAAATAGCATAAATTTTAACAAAAATATCTTGCGCTTAAAACTTGGCAGGGTGTTGTCACCCACATGGCTACATTTTGCCAATTAAAAACTCCAATTTGACTCTGGTTTGTGACTTAAAAAAAGATTCCCTTCCTTCAATTTTTCTGCGATTTATAGAATTTGCTCTGGCGTTACAAGTGTCTAAGATCAGTTTTGCGCTCCACCAAGTTAAGATCAAATTGATGCCCCTTAGTTTCAAGACAATTTGGTGACACCCCGTTAAAAAGATCCGTTTTTGCGCCCCCTAAATATTTGGATCAAGTTTACTAGTAATTGATTGGTCGAAATTTAAGGTCAATTTTGTTGTGATCAAGTTGGCTACCAATAATGACAATTGTTTGCCGCGGGTTAATTGACACCCTCAAGATGGGGGGGGGTGGCGACAGGCCCAGCCCTTCAGGTTTTAAAAAAAACAAAACAAAACAAAACAAACCACAGCCGGGAAAAATATGATGGAATGATTGACCCGAGTGACCGACGTATATACCATTACTTTTCCTGATAAGCCCCCCCCCCCCAGCTCTTTTCTCTATCTATCTATGTCTCGCTTCCCTCCCCTCTTGATCCTTTTTCTTCTTTCTTTCCCCGTTCTTCTTCCCCAAACTAATTTTCATGGTATTACTCTATAATAATGCGCCTCACAGTCAGAACTGTGGCCTGGGCCAGTTTATCAAAGTTCCCAGGACTATACTACCAGATTTCACCGCGGTTCACCTTCTTTGGAAATCATCCAACTGTGGTTTTGCTGCGCGCGCCCTCTCTTATTAATGCAAGCTCTATGACCGTATGTCATGAAGTTGGGTGCAAAATGCGTTACATGTCCAAACATTTGTAGAAATGTACATTGTCACAAACAAACATCTCTAGTTTCTTAATGGTAGGTCAAACATGTATAAAAGTATACATATATTGAAAACTGAGATGGTAAGGAAGATGATTAACATATTCTTTTGCCTGTACACAAGAAAAACAGAAAAGTTTCACAATTTCAAGAGTAATTAATTTTTTATTGTTGGCATTAATTGAAATAAATCAACTTAGACTGTGTTAATAAGACCCTATGCTTCCAAAAATATAAACTTGTAATACAAAATTATTCTTTCAAACCGCGCTACAGAGCGTATAAAAAAAGATGAAAAAAACTTTGGTTAAAGAACTGCATGGCAGAATTAAATCATGTCTTTTATATATGATTTAGTTTGAATTACAACTTCGACAAAGGATATTACAAAAGATATGCTTCCACTCATTTTTGTATCTACGTACATATGCAAAGAAAATGGGTGAAAAAGCACAATTATTGCTATAAAATGGCATGTTGCAATTTTTTATTTGCAATAATATGCATTTAATTGTCTATGAGCCGTACGTGCATGAAGTTTGTTTTAATTGATTAATTAAATGATTACATGACTTTTGAAAAATCTACTTCACTGTACCAGATAAATTCCAAAGAGATTGATATATCACTCAACCTGTAAGACCGGTTGGATACAAATGTATAATGCAACAATTATTAAGAAAGTAACGAAAATGGGAATTCCCTATGCTTTATACATGCCTTCACCGTAGGATCCTCCCCTCCCTACCTTACCCCACTCAAATTATCTTTGTATTAAAACTATGAGCAGGAAAAAGCTGAAACTACACAGACATGTAACCTGATAAATTACCAACAATTTGAGACATTATATAGCTCATGACTGTACTTTGTTTTCATGCTATGTGAAAAATGTGAAAAATTTTCCTCAAAAATGTAACGCCTCCACCGTACTCTTTTACTATACCCCCACCACATGTGACATCGACACATGCACATCGACCTTATACAAATTTGGCTCTGTACCCGTGCGCGAAGTCAGTAAAGTCTCTTTGAATTCAGAGGAAGAAAACCACCAGCTATGGCGCATGTTTCATTGTCTCAATCTCTAGTGTTGCTGGGTAAGTTTATATGGAGTTAAAATTTCTGACATTTATCCTTAATGAGCATGTTTTAAATCAGGTTTTTCAAGCCGAAAGAACAGGGCCGGGAAACTGCGTAACGGGATGGCGACCACGCACCATGACCGCTGCCGGGCCGGGGACCCAGGGCCACGGCCCTGGCGTGGCCGAGGGGCGGCACCCCGCTCCATCCAGCTACCCCCTCTTCACGCCTTTTCATTCCTTCTTCTTTATTGTTAGTAATAGTAAGCCTAAGTTCGTGCACAATCTGTCCTCCCACTCATCCAAGGTACATTGGAGATGTATGAAGATGGACTTCAGCATATCAGCTCTTTCCAAAACGTGTGTGGACTGTCTCAAAGAAATTCCCTAATTTTCTAGATGGCATTGTCATTGACCTAGAGGAAGGTCTAACTTAGATCTATTCCATGTCTTGTCCATTTCGCCATTAGGCCTACTGTAAAAACACATTTGAGTTGCTGCTGACTCGCATGCGTATCATAAACTAATGGGATTGCAACTTGTTTTAGCTACAAGAGCTGGGCCCTGGGCAATTCAGAGGCCATTTTTTTTTTTTTTTTTTTTTTTTTTTTTTTTTTTTTTTTTTTTTTTTTTTTTTGCATCGGTGTCATGGAGAAAGGAGAAAGTCATCCCCGAAGTAGAGTCTATTGTTATAGCATTAACACACGGCCGAGCATGCATTAGCGGTGAATGCAGTGCACCGCGAGATAGCTTTAGATAGGGGCATCCTGCAACGAGCCGCAGCACACTCGCCAGCTCCATCTGAAGCATCGAGCGATCACTGCATTTACGTTTAATCGCACAATACATGGAAGTGTGTTAACGCTTTTATAAAATTGTGACATTTTGCTAGCTCTAGTAGATCTTGAGTTACTTACCAAAAAAATTCCAAGAATTTTTGGTAAGTAGCTCAAGATCTACATCACGATCGTCATCCAAGAAAGTAAAAAAGACCCGGATGTATGTGTTATCACTTTCTTTGCGCAGAAAAATGCAAGCTGGTGCTTTGCATCGAAAATACAGCATCACACGTTTTTGACCAACCACGATGCGTAAAACCACAGAGCCATTTTATAAAAATCCATAACAAGGAATTCAGGGTTTTGACCAACCACGATGCGTAAAACCACAGAGCCATTTTATAAAAGTCCATAACAAGGAATTCAGGGGGAAGTGGGCGCTCGCTGATTGTATCCATTTTGAAACATAAGTTTTGATACTCGGCCAAAAGGACCATTAGACACTGAATGTTGACAGCCGTCAATAGATCATAAGCCCTGTTCATACCCAGTCCATTCTAGTAGGCCTCTGGTTGAACAATAGATATGTGTTTGTGTATCTGAGAAAATATTACATTACATTTTCTTCTTTTTTTTTTACACAAATACCAAAATAAGAAGCTGACTAAAATGATATTTCGTACACATGTTCATTTACATCTGAACCCCCATGCCAAATTTATTAAGAATTGGTGCTACTTTGAATAAGAGGGATACATGTACTCCCTAATACTTGTATGTGGCATCACATGTTCACAAAGTCCTTTGAACTCAAAAGATAAATGTTGATTATTGACTACACTGTTATTATATTTAAAATCCTATATTGTTATCTTTTCCTATTGATTGAGATAGGGTCTAGTATTTGATAATCACATATCCATCTACATGTACATGTAGACTTTAACCTCTTCTGCGATATAACATCTAATTTTGAAGTAATTTACAAGTGATTTAGTCCAAAGAGTGTATTTTACAATGTATGTATTTACTTATAAAAAAAGTAAATACAATAAAATACAACTTGTATGTACATGTGTGGTACATTTGATTGAACATGAAAATACCACTGCATTATTGAATTTTAATTGAGGGCAAGTCCAAGATAATGTCCCCTTAAAAGACAAAATTTCATCTTTGTATTATGAAGGAGTTTTTGGTAGAATATGAAAGCCTAAATGTCAAACCTCAGAATTTCATTAAGAAAAATTTGTTAATATGCAAATTTATGCAAATTTGGGGCATCTAATTTGCATAATTAGTAAACAGAGTGTTACGTATGGGACATTTATAAAAAATCATAGAAAATCAAAACAAAATTAGTGAGATTCAATCATGGGTGGGACATGGAAACCTTATCATTCAAAATTTTTTTATAAAGAAAAATTGGTGAAATCTAATTAAATATGCAAATTAGCTCGTGTCCAAGCATGAAATGTCCCATACGTAACAAATTGAGGACATTTTGTTA
>CALNVZ010000674.1:23517441-23531246 GCA_940671915.1 Paracentrotus lividus
CTTAACCTTCAAAAAGATTTTATAGAGGGTAAAAGGCTCTGAAATGTCCCATACGTAACATGCGGATTATCTTGGACTTGCCCTTGAATTAAACGCCATTAGCCCCAAAAGAAGTACATAGTGCGCTATAGAAGTACATGTAGCCACTGTTATTGTTATTGTTATGAGAGCTGGTGTATTCGACATTTTATCTTAAAACTTTAATACATGTAGATTCCTTTCAATCTTTAATACCAATTAATCCCAGTAGGTTCAAAGCCACCCCTAATGTATCCTATATTACAATTATTTTGTAATTGCCCAACATTCGTTGGGCAATTCCTCAGTAATCGACATTAAAAATTTGCAGAATTTTTAAAAAATTGTCTGTAATGTACATGTAAGTACATAAATAAGAATACATTGATCATAAAGAAGCAATTGCTGAAAAAAGAATCCATCAAACTGTATTCCTATATACACCAGCAAGCAAAAAAGTGTAGGCAGGGTTGGTGTAGGTAATACAATTGTAACGTCAGTTACTGACACATATCGGATCTCAATTTTAAATCTCAACATAGATTCACAATGATTTTCATTTTTGTTTGTATTTGTTTGTTTTGTTTTGTTTTTGTTCAGCAGCAGCACTATGTTTTGCCGGAGTATGTGGTGCGACAAATACAACTGCAGCTCCAGACATTGTGTGGCCGACAAGTGCTGGTCCAACACCCGTGAAGCCAACAACTGCAGCTCCAACCACTGTTAACATGACAACTGCAGCTCCAACAACAATGAACATGACAACTGCTGCCAGCAACATGACAACAGCTGCCAGCAACATGACAACAGCACCCAGCAACATGACTACAGCACCCAGCAACATGACTACAGCACCCAGCAACATGACTACAGCACCCAGCAACATGACTACAGCACCCAGCAACATGACTACAGCACCCAGCAACATGACTACAGCACCCAGCAACATGACTTCAGCACCCAGCAACATGACTACAGCACCAAGCAACATGACTACCACTCCCAGCAACATGACTACGGCACCGATTGAAACAACTACTGCACACCCAAGTAAGCTCTACTTTATATTCTATTATTATTATTATTATTATTATTTTATTCAACACGTTCAATACAAATAGTATAAAGTTAATGTGATCCATAAATTGACATTTAATACGTCAAAGCTTTCCAAATGTGATTTGGTCTCATGAGCTTTACATTCAATTAGTGCATTAAATTTGTAATTATTTCATTTGATTTGATCACATTGCCGATTTGCCCAAAATAATTTTTTTATTTATTTTTATTGTTGTACTTTATGCAAGATATTAGGTAGAATCTCTTTCCCCTCTTTTCCTCTTCGAATCTCTCAAACAGTCCTTTTCAGGACTAACCGCATGGTGAACCGTAAACATCGTCACAGTAACCTCTTTCCCATTTAAAAAATATTATTTAAAGAACTCTTTATTTTGAAAATATCATCAATAAAAATATTATTCGATATAATTTTTCGTCATAATCCAGTGACAACGTCTGTTCCGGAAGCTAAATGGAAAGTTAAGAACAAGGAAAACAAGACATGTATGCTGATGGACTTTGGCGGGACAATAACCTATGTGAGTTGACCTTTGACCCGATAGCCCACAAACATTCCGCAGCTGCTCGCCCAGTTTTAGCATGTCATTCGTGTAGTTCCCCAAACTGCTTGTATGCGTCTTTCAGCCTTATCCTCTATACTGCCTGTCTGTATGTAGTGTGCCATAGGCATAATATTCTTTACATTTAAATCAGAATCCGATTCACTTGTTTTAATGTTTTAATCCCGCCCCCAAAAAACAAAAAAAAAACAACAACAACAACAACAAAACAAACAAAACAAAACCTTTTGGTGAGTTGTTTGAGAGTTTGAAATCTCAGCATTGGCTCTGTTATTTTTTAAATTATGTTTTTTTTTTTTTAATGTTATTTTGAAGCAAAACGATCATATTTGTTGCTTAGGCGACTTGCCAAAAGATAAAGGTGTGGTTCCCTGCGCGAAAACCGCTCAGCAGAATTCTATGCCGGATAAGCCAATCCCCTATTCTTCCCTTGACTCAATAGGAGGGGATTAGTACGTCCAATATAAAATGCCACTATGCAATTTTTACCATAGCATGTGACCTTTAACTTTGCTTTTTATCTATGCATTGAAAAATAAATCAGTGAAAGATTAATGAAAACACTATACAGTGCGTCCCAAAAAGAACTATATTATATACACTTTTGAAGTGGCTACCAAATAAACAAATATATGGTTCTTGGGAAAAAAGTTTAGATATATATGAAGCTCATATCCTGAACTATCATTATGACATAAAAAATTCCGAAAATAACCCATTCTTCAGTGAACAATGCCCACTTTTGTGAAGCACACAAAAATTAGCCTGCGCAGGAATTCGGTATTCCTTTATCACCTTTGTATGGCACGCCGAAATGGATTCAAGCAGTAATGGAATAAATCAGCCAACAAAGACAAAAATAAACTGAATTCAAAGCAAAAATCAATGATATGAAAACAAAACGGTGAAAAATACATTTGTGTATAATTTTGAATGTTAGCCGAGTTATTCCATTATTCTTTGATTCCCTACTGGCGTGCCATACAAAGGTGATAAATGAATACCAAATTCCTGCGCAGGCTGTTTTTTGTGTCCTTCACAAAAGTGGGCATTGCTCACTGAAGAATGTGTTATTTTCAGAATTTTTTGTGTCATAATGATAGTTGAGGATATGAGCTTTATATACATATAAACCTTTTGCCCAACAATCATATATTTTTTTATTTGATAGCCATTTAAAAAGTTTATAGTTTTTTGCGATGCACTGTATAGGATTTACAGCAAACTAATTTTAAAAATCAGTTTTCTATGAACTACAAATTGGTAGCTTTGTAATGTCGATTGCGAGAGAGTCTATCTCTTTTTGCTGAACAAGAAATTCCATGAATTGCTGTTTTCATGCTTCTCAATGAAGAAATGTATACCAAGTGAGCCAAAAGATACTAAACACATCGATAATGCCACTTTTGAACAGAGAGCAAGTGCTATTATTGACCTGGAAGAACGGAATTATAGTGTTGAAGAGAGTTGCACAAGGGTCAAACCCAGACAAAAAACAAGACCCACAGTATAGCAATACTGGAATAACCTTCTGAACAGAGAGAGAGTATTAGAGAAGATCAGAAACGACTGGTGTGCCTGGACGGCAAAAATGTAGCGAAAAATATGGAGAAGTTAGGCTGTCAGAGAATAGGTGATAGGGTGGGGATAGTGTGGGGGGCAAATTGTTCATCATGTTAAATGACAATGTTCATGTTATTTTTTACTCACGTGTGGCAGGGCGCGTATCAATTGCACAGTGAAGCCACTGCAACATACATACAGTAGGACAGGCTGCCGATGCAAATTGCTTCACGGTAGCACTTTGTATTTGATCCTTGGCTATATATATATTTTATAACCATAATTCACTGATAACCTGTTTTAACCGCATTTTCTTAAATAACTTTAAGCAAGTCGCTATAATCTAGATATTCCTGATATAATTTCTTCTTATTCGGACGCTGTTCAAATAAGCTGCTTGTCAATTATTGCAAACGTAGTCATCAAACCGTCCTATATAATTCTGAACCATCTTTTATTTTACTTATTGGAGTGAGCTTATTCTATCCGGCATGGTCATAGCAAGATTTAACGTCTAGTCTACATCTGTGTTGGGGAGGGTTGCAACTCGTACATTTTCCACGACCGATGCTACCAGAAGGAATTTGTGACCAAAAAAATTAGCATTCTTCTGAGGTTCATTGTGACTTGATTTAGAGCAAACAACTAGCGATAATTATCGCATAGATACTTACCTTGCACACTACTATCAAGCAAATTTTTTATGTGTTAGTGCGTCGGCCATCTGCGATTGGGCGACTCTTGAAGGGCCCCCAAATAACCCGCCCCCCCCACCTCCCCCATGGATCTCGAAGTGATACAAAAATCGCCATCGGGATTAGGTTAACCGCTTAAGTCATATTTGCTAGTGAACCATGTCCACCGCCGTCAAATTTGCAGACCTCAAGTGGCAAAATTTGCTTCCAACAATGGCTTGATTTCGTGGACAGCTCTCCTTTATACACAGGTTTTGCAGATTTCCCCTTTTATTTCATATTTCTTGATTGTCTCTCTGAATCATTAAACTTGTTTTGCCTTCCAGAAAAATTCCAGCTACAAGATCCCGATCATTCTGCCGTCGGAACGCATTTGGTGGGCATTCCTGTCCTGCGATTTCTCCAAGATTGTCGTGGAGTCTTCGACAAACCTCGAGCTTGAGCTTGACCAGTCATTGGCAGCTTGAGTTCTGAATTTTACTTACTACAAAGAATTGCCTTTAAGCTCCATTCGTTGGCTGTCTGAATCCTCTATCAGGAATCATGTAAGTTCCACACATGACTGTTCCTGTAACACAAGAAGGACTGTACGCAAGTTCTATCAAAAGATACAGGTTGATTTTTTCTCGGGTACCACTCACTTGTGGGACAGGTGCTCCAAAGTTGATGAATCTTTAGCCTTAACGCCTAGCCCTAACCTACTGTTAAAATTATATACGTCATGATATCTAGAGTGTAAGATCCTAACCATTGACTACCTGGATTTGCAACATGAGACATACGCGGAAAATATTAAATCGATAACTCTTTATCAGTCGGTTAAGGCTTTGTGTTCAGGGCAGCTGATTCACAGTAAATCTCTAATATGATCTGATCCATACATGCTGCACTAGTTCTTGAAGCTCGGCAATAGCATTAGTGGACAGAATTCTAGTCTAAACCGCTACTATTAGTCGCGATTCATTTTTTTGAATGCTAACACTTGAAGATTTCCGTGTTTTTCTTGTGCTTCGATACGTCGCGTGGATTCAGTTTAAATAAACTATTATTCACTTATAGTTCGGGGTTGAACCCCACCCCCCCCCCCCCCCCCCTCCCCCCCCCCCCCCCCGCCCACCTGGCGAGCAGGGGACTGCTTGACCCAACAAATTGTAACAAGAGAGAGATGGATTAGAAGTGTTTGGGTTGGTTTTTGGTTGCATTTTAAGTCAATGTGATTCAGGATCAAGTGGCTATATATAAGTCATTTTGTTTACTTTGGAAAATTGTTCATGTGGTATTAAACCATGAGTTACAGTGAAAATAGCCTGAATGCTGAAAGTACTCATCTAGCAGGAGATATTCTTTAAGGAAAAAATCGTTAGTGTCATGTAACTTTGTAGGCCTACATTCTAAATTCTCTTCATGGCAACGAACTGCTGCTCGGATATCTCAGATGGTCTGTTACCTTTTAGCCCCTACATTTTAAACTGTCACAGACCTTCTATCAACTTACTCACTAAATCACCCCAAACGCACTCAGTTTTCGTGGTCAAAACTGTCCATACCTGTTGGGCGTACTCATGCGGTGTGTGCTGTTGGATTTTGCTGAAAAAGAAGTATGCTTGTGTCGAGCGAATACAAAAATTTAAAAACACTGGTTCATACAGCCAAACACATTCCATTAGGAAATAAGCTGAAACTTTTAATGCAGTTTCCAAGTGCTAAAAGGTTTCTTATTCTGGTTTGTCTGTGCCACACTTTTTCCTATTCATTCAAAGTAGCTACATACTATCTTCGGAGGCATCCTATCTGCAAGGCCGATAGACTGTGGTGGTTATAAACATTGTGTCCCTGATGAAGGGTCATCGTGACCTGTGGGGTGTATCACAAAGACTTACGATTGATTAAAAGTTACGATTGATTTTTTCTCGGCAGCCTCGTTTGGAAACCAGGTGCTGTCATAGATTAGGATTTGGATATGATTAAGAGTAGGGTTAGGGCTAGAGTTAGGATTAAGATCATCAACTTGTCCATGATGAGGCTACCCAGAAAAAAATCAATCGTAACTTTTAATCAATCGTAAGTCTTTGTTGTACACCCCACTGGTGTCCTAGGGTTAGGGTTCAGGCATACAAAAACTACAATTCTAGGATATAGTGACCCTGTTTTGACCTTGCGGTCTGTTGACTCCGCGGTCTTCACCTGATCATAACAGTCTCCTTTTTTAACCTTTGTTTTCCAGCTCTTGTAGCTTCTGGCAAAGTGACGAAAGACTTCTTCGATGTGCCTTTTGGTGACTACTACTTGTGTGACAGCCTCAATGTCACTGCAATCCCGTTCAATGTCAATATGACACGTCCAAAACTGCAGCCTTTTGTCCAGAAAACTAAGGGAGGGGACAGCTTTGGTGATAGTAAGAGGAAATCCATTCTTTTCATTTTACTTAGTTATTATTGATTTGGCGGCAAAACACAATAGATTCATGGAGACCCCATTGCCCAACTTGAAAAAATGGAAATATCAATATCAAATTAGTTTTTCAACTTGATTTACCATGTTTTACTTCTTGACTGCTAACACGCAAACTTGTGTATTATAATGATAATAAAACATGGGTTTTCTATAGCGCCATTTTGCATTTGGATCAAATGCTCAATTCATTTTATTACAATTTTGTGCTTATTACTACTTTCCAAAATTCAATTTTGTGGCGAAATTTCGAGGTTGTTCTTTCACCTTTTACCTTTCTTCCCATTATCTACCCAGAGTCTCAGTGTTCAACCTCCAAAAACAACAAAGCCATCATCATCGGAGTCGTTGTCGCAGTCATCGTCCTGATAGCCGCCATCGTTGTGACCTACCTTGTGGTTAAACGACGAGGAAAGCCCTCGGACCCTCCCTATGCTAGGGTTCAGTAAGAGAGACGTGATGAGATAACGGAATAATCGGTGCAGCACTTCATGAAACTGCCACCTGGTTAATTTTAGCATAATAGACATGGCATTCAGAATGACTAAGGTCCATATTCACAAAGGTGTACAAACTTAATTAAGCTATATAGCTTAAATTTGTGGTTTAACTATGGGTAGCGAAATGTGACACAATCTCGACAGTTATTTTTCAATTTATTAGAATTTTTGGTACTGAAACTGAAACAAAGTTTTCTTAACCATTAAAGCTTTTTCAAAATTCCAGTAAACTTGTATGGAACATAACAACGTGGACAGATTTATCACATTTGGATAGCTGTAGTTAAACCAAACATTTCAGCTATGGCTTAACTTTGTCTTAAATCTGTAGTTTAACTATGGGTAGCAAAATGTGACACAATCTCAACAGTAAACATTCAATTTATTAGAATTTTGGGTAATGAAAATATTAGAAACTGCCTGGGAATTATAAGTACAAAAGTTTTCTTAACCATTAAACCAAAATTCCAGAATCCAGTAAACGTGTAAGGAACATAACAACATGGACAGATTGGTCACATGTGGATAACCATACATGAAGTTAAACCACACATTTAAGCTATGGCTTAACTTAGGAACCCCTTTGTGAATATGGGTTTTAAAACATATTTTATTTAGTTTGTCAGGCACAATCTGATTATTGATGACCCCAGAGTGAATTTCAAAATGTTTTGCTCACTAGATGAAATCTCTACATTTTGTGAGCGTAACGGACATGACAAAAAAAATGCAATTTGTGTGATGCATCATGTTTGTCTTCTTTTAGCTAGTCAGTAAAAACATTGTAAAGTCTCTCTTTTTTGGTATCAATAGTCAAATGTGTGAGAAACTGAATAATAAATGTTCTGAAACAGTATGTTTGTTTAAAAAAAATCACTCAAACAAGTATGATGCCATTCAAGATAAAGCTACGTGTACATGTACAATGTATGACTGATATAAACTATCAGATTTATTTACCCCCTACCAAAAAAAAAAAAGTACTTAGATACTGTCAAACAAATTCTGTAGAATTATTAATTCATGACACATGCATAAAGACTATTTTTTTACATCTCAGTAGTGAAGTATTTGAACTGCCTTGATTTGATATAAATCTAACTAGCCTTTTTCCTATGTAGTATTCAAATTTCTGAGCTTATCTTTTAACACCCTATGTGTATATTCAGCAATAATATGTGCCTTTTGGTATTCTAATGCACTGTCAAATATATTCATTAGTTCAACTATTATATAAAGCTGATGTAAAAGTTATATTCTATTACTCAGTACATAAATTCAACTGCCTTATTAGGATAGAATGACAGGACACGTTTCCTTCCATTTTACTGTCTTGTTGTTTTATTTGTTTTGTGCAAATTATTGATGGTTTTAAAGTTGTCTTAGTGCCAGTTCAAGTAAACGTCATTAGAATAGCTATGCAAGCATGTTTTTAAATTAAAAAAATAAAATGCCTAATCTTGCATGATATTGAAGCAAAAATAGCAACATTGGAATTAGTAAGGAGAGTTTATATTGTGTGTGTAATATCAAATTTTAGCCAAGCTAAGTTTGAGTAAGCCTATATTTTGTTAGGTTATTTAGAGCAGTGATATACATAGATTTGTCCACTTTTTTTTAAAAGAAAGAATGATTTATAACATAGAGCTTTACATTTTGTAGTACTAGTACTTCTTGCATGTGATAAAAAGTTGTATGCATGTTTGTAAATATATATTCTAAGGGAATTTTCCTTTAAAAAAAATGTCTTTCTCAATATTGCTTCAGGTTATGAATGTAAAGGAATGGTAATATAGCTATAGTCAATGATTCTGCCAATTTTATAGCTCCTACATCTCATTAAAATTCAGCATTCATTGATTAATTGATTTTTATGCCTCAGTGATTTGGAGATCAAAATTTCTAATGTTCAGCTAGGCTAATTCACAAAGTATGTCAAAATGCATTGTGTATTATTTCTTTAAAGAATCAAGTGAAATTGAACATTTGGGCAGGAGTCTTTGAGCAAAAAAATCACTCAAAAATGAATCATTTCAACCATTCAATCTCCGGCTTGTGCTAAAATTATGATGGGATGTATTGTAATGATCATTTACATGTAGTGTTTATTTTCTTGTCTTTTCCCTCTATATTTGCAGCTGGGTTATTTCATAATTATACAATAAGGAATGTTTTTCCTCCAGCTGTCTTTCATTGCTATACATGTACATCTGTCTTAAAGAATTTTTTTTTTTATATTTGACATTAAATTTGAAAAGTGTGTATAAATCATATATTAGAAATTAGAATAATATTGATACATTCACATTTTCATGACATTGAAATTAATTAATATTAGCTGAGTTCTTTTAATAGTTATAGTAGTTTCTGTTACAATGTTTTGTTTTTTTTATCATGCGTGATGATTATATTTTTGTGTTTACAACAATCAAAATTCATTTCATCTGAAGTCATGTTTGTTATGATTTAAAGTGTTACATTGGTTTTGATTCTAGGGTCTTGCATCACTCGACATTATCGTACTGGCATATTGTTCAAGTTTGTTTTAATGAAAGAAAAACCAACTGCAAGTTTGTGGGGAATAAATAAAGTCTTTAAGACAACATGGTGTTCAGTAAAGCGTAACAATGGAAACAGCACCATGATACAATAATTCATTGACAAACCATTTTCATATTTATTTAGCAAAAGTTTGTTAAGTACCCTTTTATTGGACACACTATTCATTGTTTTCCTATTCATTTTATCATGTCTATTTACCTTTTATTCAAATACATGTACCCAGAAATTAGTTTTCATATTAGTTTCAAAAAGTTTACCTTGTCGTTATACTTCTTCTTTAAAAGAATTTCATGTTACAGTGATGCATTGTGTATCTGACTTGCTTTTGTTTGATAATCGTGCACAAATCTTTGGTAATATTACGAGAAATCTAGACTTGTATCAACTGAAATATTGATTTATTTTCACTTCCAATTGAATTGAAGCAAACAATAATAATAATAACTTAAAGGGGAATCCAACCCAAGGAAAGAATCAACCTTACAGGAAAGAGGAAAATGAGAGGAGCAATCTAAAAGAAAGTTTCATCAAAATCGGTTATAAAATAAGAGAGTTATGGAAGCCGTCTAGTCGTTCCTTCTATGGGGATCCTCAAATTGGCATCATCGGCTTCAAAATGGCCGATCTTATGGACAAATCTTCATTTTGTACACAAATTTTCAGATTTTCCCCATTTTCTTTCAAAATATATCTTACCTCCTTCTGAGCTCAACATATGTTGTGTGAAATATATTTTCCCATGACATGTTTTGAGCTCAGAAGTAAAGAAGACAAATTTTGAAAGAAAATGGGGAAAATCTGAAAAATTGTGTACAAAATGAATGGAGAGTTGTCCATAAGATCGGCCATTTTGAAGCCAATGATGCCAATTAGAGGATCCCCATAGAAGGAACAAATAGACTTTTCAAATTTCCATAACTCTCTTATTTTATAACCGATTTTGATGAAACTTTTTTTAGATTGCTCCTCTCATTTTCCTCTTTCCTGTAAGGTTGATTGTCTCCTTGGGTTGGATTCCCCTTTAAATGAAATAATAATATCATGAATTGTTCCTTTGAAATAATCTTTGTGCTCTTCTAACCCTCATTTCATGACATGAAAAAATTTGAGAAAATTGAAATCCCCTGTATCATAATCCCCCAAATTGTGTTGAAGCATGAATACATGATGCTCTCAAACCTGAAAAACCAAAGTACTTCAGATAATTTGAACCTCTCATGTTGAAACCAAAGGAGGTATCTCACGTCGCGGAGACGTCTTCGAGAGGTCTCCGCGACGGAAAAGAAAAAGTAAAATAAAAATGAGCCTTTTCAATATTCCCGCGACTCATGAGACGTCGCGGAGACCTCAGGGGACGTCTCTGAGATGTCTCCGAAAGGTCTCCGCGACTAGTCTCGAACCCGTCTCGTGGCAAGGCAGATACCGTCATTAACTTGTAATTGTCTACAAATGTTAAACCTTGAAAGTCACTCTTTTAACGGGGCTCAATTTGTATCGTGATATTTTTGGAAGAGATTGATCGGAAAAGTTTCCAGATTACTTAGTACTTAGACTTATGTTAATGAACGAATGTAATAATGAAGAGAATAAGTTTACTGTTTCATGGCGATCGGTTTGTATCAACCACTAAATGTAATTTGTTTAGTAAAACTAAGATTTAGTTAACTGCCTCTATCGATTAAATCATTTAAGGAGCTATCATGGAATGTAATCGTCTTTTTATAATTTGTCTAAGAAATTCTATATAATAAAAGGTTGAGAGTTATTAACAAACTTAAAGCGAATATTTAATTGTTTCCTTTAGCACTGACAGTGTGTATTTCACATTTCTTATTTTGATATTGATGTTCTAAGGCATACGAACAATGACCATCAAAATTAAAATAAATTTAACTCGTTGTAAATGCGGACAAATTCTTTCCTCGCTCAGAGAAACTTTTTCAACCGTTATTTTTAAGTGTGTGTGTGTGTGTGTGTGATGATGGTATTTGGCTGTTGTTTAATGAAGAGATACTAGTACTCCTTCGTACCCATTAATTTTTTTATTTAAGGGTCTTTTATGTATTTTTTTTTTTTTTTTTGGTACTATAAAGCATCATATTCATAGATATAACAAACCAAGATATAACCTAATTAAGAACTTAGTACACAGTCGTCTCCCTTTTAAAACCCCAACAACCATTAAAAAACAACATACACGTGTAGGCCTACATTAATACAAATATAGAATCAGAACTACCAACAACAAAAAAAGGCAAAAACAAAGCACAAGCCTCCAAGAATACTGAAACAGAGGTCGTTCATGGACTACGAAGGACTCTATTAGTATCTTATCGACAACAGCAGAAGACGAATGAGTTACATTAAATAAACAAGAAATAAAGTGGAATGTGCATGGTGGCATTTTGTTTCACTTTTATGTTTGCCGTGTGCGCTTCGACAATAGGAGCTCCATCATGGCTAGGCTATCTATCATAGACGACGACATAGAAATGAAATGCAATATTGCTACTAAAAGTATTCCGTTAACCTTCATAATATATCATAAATAAGGGGCATACAAGACCTGGTCTTCGAGGCTTCAAATCCCAAATTTACTAGAAACAGAAAAAAGACCCCTCTCGAAACAAGAAGACCCCCCCCCCATTCTTTTTTTTTTTTTTTTTTTTTTTTTTTTTTTACAAAGATTATATACATTTCTGTACAATCCTGACCTATCCATCCTTAAATAGAGAAAGAGAGATATTTTGGGGTCGGTTCTGTTTTGTTTTGTTGTTGTTGTTTTTTTTTTTTTTTCAATCCATACATTTTTTATTTTCACAGCTAACACACAATCACTCCTCCCTTTACCAGTGTTACGAAAGCACATTTGAGGATTAAAATATGAAATTGGCCCCCCTCGGCCCCCGCCTCCCTCAACAACAACCTGTTCAGGTTTGAGTCATCTTTGGACTTACTCTGCATTCAAGATCATGTCGAGCAAACAGAACCGAGCTTTCCATCAATCAAATTCTATTGCCACCCATCATCATAATTTGCAGCATTCAATTTGGCGCCGGAACCAGGGGAAAGGGAGGGAGCACACCCCCTAACAAGCAGAGGCGTTCTTAAAGCACTGAAGTGGAAAATCCCCCCTTCATCAGATTCTACCCCCACGCCCTTTCCCACAGAAAATGAAAAGGAAAAAAGGGGTAGGTTTTGGAGATATGAAACTCAACAGAACAAAAAACGTGAGATTGTTTAAAATTGATGTAATACTGTTTATTTCTTTCTTTTCTTTTTCTTCCCTTCTCCTTTGTTTAGTTTTTTTTTTTTTTTTTTTTTTTTTTTTCGGGGGAGGGGGTTAAGGATATGTAATTAATTGTTTTGATTCATGTATTATGAGATCCAAAAACTCTAAAACATTGTTCGTCATAAAGGTCAAATATTTTTTTTCTGGCTCCAGCGACACCATGTTGCCCCGGCTTTAATTTCTTGAATGTCTTTGTCCATGCTTTCAATGTCCGGGATCTTGGCCTATATCTTGGACATTCCACAACTTTTCCCTGGGATTTTTCTTCAAAAAGTTTGTCAACTCCCAAGATGGCCTTTTTTGTCATTTTTTTTTTTCATTTTTGGGGCCCCTATTTGTTTACGTGACCCACCAAGGCCCCGCCTCAGTCCTACCCCAAAGAACCACGTCTGAGGTGTAGTGTTGTTATTATTCTTTATGTTAAATCTAGTTTTATGGTTATAGGCTCAACTCCTTTGTCTAGGGGAGGGGTTGAAATTTATTTTGATTGGGGTTCAACATTGATTTTATTCATTGTATTGTAAAATCTCAGCCACACATAAATTAAAATAAAACATTATCTATAGTTACCATTTACAATCTTGTCATCAAGGCAAAAAAGAAAATTAGGGGAAATGATAACAACAGGATAAAGGTTGTTTGTTGTTTCTTTTGTTTTCAGCATATAGGTGGAATAAAATATTCCCAATTTTCACAATTCACACCTTTTTTTCAACCCCTCCCCTAGACAAAAGACTTAAGCCTGTCCCGAAAAAAATTCTAGATTTAACTTAAAGAACAATAGAAACACTACACTTCAGACGCGTTTCCTGTTGGTAGGACTGAGGGGGGGGGGGGGGGGGGCTTGATCGGCCGGGTGAACACAAAGGGGCCCCAAAATGAGGAAAAATGACCAACAAATGGGCATCATGGGGGCTGACAAAACTTTTTTTTTTTTGAAAAAATTCCCCGTGAAGGGTTGGAAGAATATTTAAAATATAGCCAAGCTTCCCAGAAGTTAAAACAGGGAAAAACATATTTAAAAAATTAAAGCCGGAGCAAAATCATGTTGCTAGAGCGTTAAAAAAAAGTATTCCACCTTTAT
>CALNVZ010000674.1:23548845-23582458 GCA_940671915.1 Paracentrotus lividus
TTTTTTTTCCTTTTTTTTTCTATTCTTGATTATTCTCTTTTTAACGATATCATGGCGAATTGAGAGCTGCCTAATTATCCTGATCTTAATGTAACATTGAAGCTTACCTCCGAATAACATCAAAGTTGTTTTTTCTCCCGTCACCAATTTAATTTATTAAATCGCCTTTGAAGGTAGATGCTTGCATGGTGGATTCGAATACGATGATGAGGTTTACGGTTCACCATGTGGTTAGTCCTAAAAAGGACTGTTTGAGAGAGTAGAAGAGGAAATGAAGAGTAAAAGAAAGTAGAAAATTGATAGGCGAGATAGAGAGTAGAGAGTAGAATTAGAGGTAATCTTTCGTGATTTAGTCCTGAAAAGGACTGTAAACCAGTTGAGAAGACGAGATACGAGGAAGGCTTGAGTAGTAGTAGAGAGTGCTCGACGTTTCGGACAGGTTGACTGTCCGTCTTCAGGAGTGAAGAGTGGTAGAAGATGCGCGGGATGTATAGCTGATGTGCGGACGTGGGAGTAGCATCGACGCCGGACGGTCGGCGTGGGTGGAGCTCTATGTTGTAGCTGCGTGGGTGGCTGGTTGGCGGGAAAGTCTGGTGTCGAATGCGGACGTTGGTGAAATCGAGGCCGGTGGGGCTGGCGTAGAGGCGGTGTCCTATTGTGGTCGAAGAGTCGTGGCGTGGGCGTTGCGTTTCCGGCGGGGTCGGAGGTTGTGGCGGAAGTTGTTGGATTGAGTCGGCGTAGCTGTCGGCGTGGCGATGGGCTGGTTCTCGGGTGAGGTGACTGGATGTTGGGTGTCGGTCGGCGAAGTTGAAGCAGAGGTGGCGCTGGTAGACGAAGACGGTCGAGGTGGGGTTGGTTCGTTGTGGAGAATTGGGTTCCAGATGCTATTGATGTAGAGTCCTGTGTCTTGGGGTACGGTGTTATGGCGATGGATTTCGATGGCTTCCCTGATCCTTCTTGAGTTCCAGTGGCGGATGGTCGTGATGAGGTGGCTGTTGTCCCAGTTGATGCGGTGGTTCTCTTGTTGGGCGTGCTTGACAATGGCGGATTTGTCCCAGTCGCTGAGTCGTTGGCAGTTTTTGTGTTCCTTGAGTCTGGTGTCGAAGTTGCGGCCTGTTTCCCCGATGTACACTTTACCGCATTCACAGGGAATGCGGTAAACACCTGGTTGCTTGTTGATTGGGTTCCTGTCCTTGTGTGAGTAGAGGATTGAGTGTAGCTTGGTGGAGGAGCGGTGTCTAACTTGAATGTTGGCCGATCGGAGGATACGTTGTAGTTGGTGGGAGATCTTGCCGATGTAGGGGAGTACAACTGTTGAAGGAGGATTGATGAGCTCCACCCACGCCGACCGTCCGGCGTCGATGCTACTCCCACGTCCGCACATCAGCTATACATCCCGCGCATCTTCTACCACTCTTCACTCCTGAAGACGGACAGTCAACCTGTCCGAAACGTCGAGCACTCTCTACTACTACTCAAGCCTTCCTCGTATCTCGTCTTCTCAACTGGTTTACAGTCCTTTTCAGGACTAAATCACGAAAGATTACCTCTAATTCTACTCTCTACTCTCTATCTCGCCTATCAATTTTCTACTTTCTTTTACTCTTCATTTCCTCTTCTACTCTCTCAAACAGTCCTTTTTAGGACTAACCACATGGTGAACCGTAAACCTCATCATCGTAAATCGCCTTTGTTGATTTGATGAAATTGCGTCAAATGCAAAGCCCGTTGGATATATTGTGCTAGTCCACCCCCTGGACTGTAGTTCATTATTTCACTGGTATTACCATACATACGCACACACGGCGCGTACGTACCCACATAACGTACACGCACACGCAGACTTTCACTAAAGATTTTTTTTCGGGAGAGTGAATTCGTGGGGATAAGTGAATTCGTTGGGTGAAGTGAATTTAGGAATCGCGCACAGCGCGGACTAGCGTAGATCGGAAAGGCAAGGGGCATCATAAATCGTCCAAGACGTGGACTAATATTGTGCGTCCCAGAAAAAGTAAACCCAACTATGAGAGCTTCATATTAAGATTGTATAGCTTATGTGACCTTGATATAGAGAGTAACTCATATTCTCTTCAATGGTACCAAACTTATATATGTGTTGCGACGTGTGACCTAGCACTTGAGCTTTAAAAAAACAAAGATAGAAATTGGTTTGCACCGAGTTTGGGTAAAAGCAGACCTTGCATTTCAATAGTTCAAAACTTTTCTCATATGAATTGACCAAGGAAGGCTGATCTCATACATAGACTGAAAGATTAGAAAGCCAGAGTTGCTTCTGGCAATACTTGGAACAAGTTGTTTTCGACCATTTCTCTTTTTTTTTACGAACTCGAGTGCTCAGTCATCTATGACAGTACGGGTATAACTTTGGTTATAGCATGTGAAGTTTTTTCATGATAAAAACATTTAGTGACACATAAATTCTAATATGAGGCTCTCAAAGTTGGGTTTACTTTTATTTGGGACGCACTGTACATGCAGCCGTACATGTAGCTCATCAACCATAGAGTTTAATTAGTTGATTATTACTATTTTAAAAACGATTTCATGGTAAATTGAGAGCTGCCCACTCTACCAGAACTCAATGTAATATCGAAGCTTACCTCCTGATAAAAGTTATATTCCCCAAACGCCATTATAATTAATTGAAAATAGACGTCAAAACGTCGTGTTTAGTTTTCATGGTGTCAAAAAGGAAACTCGGTTGATCGATATGAATATCGGTTTGTTTAATTTTTCATGTTTCTATTTCATCAAGCAGTTAGAATTGCCTCATTCTTAGCTCGTATTTCTTGCGGGACAGACGTCAGCCTATGATATCGCAGACGGGTTATTGTGAGAACTATCAAAGATTAATAGACGATGGTAAGTGATACAAGATAATATTTAGTAAATTCATTTACCCCTTCAACTTTTCGAAAATGAAATTAAGTTGCCTCGTTTAAACGTAAACTTAAAAAGATACTACACTCACAGAAGAAAGGTGAGTCACCAGGGGCGGATCTAGCCTTTTGCTAAGGGGGGGGGGGGTTTGTAGCCAGGCACTGCGAGGGCGCGAAACGCCCGAGGGGGGGAGGGTGGAAGGGGAAAAATCCCCCCCCCTTTCCAGGGTAGGGAGCTTTTTCAATTTGACATTTGAAATGGTGCAATCTGATGCATACTTTAGTCATCATTTCTGCAATTCTTAAAGGTAGGATTGATGTCTGGTCTAAGAATGGGTGTGTTAGAGTTCGGAACTCCCTTCCCTCCCCCATTTTTTTAGGGAGCCCAATGGGGGGGGGGTTAAACCCCCTAACCCCCCCCCCCCCATCCCGCGTAGATCCGCCACTGGTTACAAAGTGATTCATTTGACTCATTTTGGCAAATAAAACTGGACTCATTTGTAACAAAAAATGAGTCTCCATTGACTCACTGATATTTCACCAGTGCGTCAATGACGTTCTCACTCACTTGAAAATTCTCCTCCTGGCTCACATGGTCTTAAAATAGTGAGTCAAGGTCTAATTTTGATGCACTGGCAATAGAAAAGTGCGTCAATTCAATTTTATAGCATTCCTAAGAGCGCATGCGCCAACGATCACGACGACTTAATTTTGTCATACTGCTTGCGCACTTTTGCAATTTGCCGCCGGGATGATAGTCGGAATTTTGCTTTTTTTTTTTTTTTTTTTTTTTTTTTTTTTTTTTTTTTTTTTTTTTTTTTTTGTGAGAGTAAATCTATGAGTATAAAATCGTTTTTTGTTCCACGAATGATTTTGACATTTGAAAGCCATTGAACAGTTGAAGAGAATGAGAGGAAATTTGATATGTATAATTATTGCGGTTTTAGTTTGTAAGGTGATGAATTCATTGACTGCATTTAAAGTGTAAACTACGCTAGCTAGGCGGGTAGGCCTAAATTTTTATGGAATGAGTGAGTCACATGACTCATGACTCAACCCAGAGTCTTTATGACTTTTTTTAGTGAGTCATAAGATTTAGTGAGTCTTAAAAACTTACTTAAAGTGAGTCTATCGGCATTCAGATTCATTACAAATGAGTCACGGTTTTGTCCGTATAACGAAACACTTGATTGATCACGTGAGTCACCATGACTCGTCACAAATACATCTGAGTGTTCATGACTCACTCCAAGTACGTCATGAAGTTTCAGGTGAATCTTGAAGACTCGCTTGAAGTGAGTCAAGAAGATTCAAATGAGTCCTGTAAAAATCGATTGCATAAATACTTTTTGAAAACTCCAGTAAGTGTTTATGAAATGGTAAATAATCCGGTAAAATATTGTGACCGGAGTTTTTGGACTTTAACCGGAGTTTCAGATTTTACCGGAAAAAACTCTGGTTAAAAGTTTTATGCAACGGGGCCCTGAAGACTCACTTAAAGTGGGTCTCGGAGTAATCAAGTCTCATATTTAATGAGTCATGATGACTCACATTGTCCTTCAAGTGTTTCTTTATAAGGACGAATCATCAATCTGAGTAAAATGACCCACCTTTATTATGTGAGTGTACGAGGCCAATATATTCCCGATCAACAAACCTAGCTTACAAACAGCTAATTACTTTGCCTGATATCAGTGGATATGGTTCACTTGCCTCCTGTCTCCGTCCTCATCTTTCTACTTCTCGTTCTGTTCGTCCTCTTTGTATATTTCCCACTTTGTTTCTTCTCTCCTCATCCCTCTCATCAGTTTGCGAACATTTAAGCATAATGCGGCGGTCACAACTCGTCGTAGGCTACGGGGCACGTGCCATCGACGTAGCCTGCGATGCATGTGCAATGCACGCACAGGTCCTGGTTAACTTCTGCGATTCCTGCGTTTCTATAGTAAGGGTATTGTAAAAACTTCCTGCACGTCGTGCGTGCATTGTACCTTCGAGGTACCTCCGCTGCACGAATTTTCTACGAAATCCATCGTAGGGAGTTGCACGTCGATGGTACGGCGAGTTGTGACCGCCGCATTATGACGGACAGTGTAGAACAAGAATCCACGCTTCAGTTTTTAACCACCGAGTGTCCTATATACAAACATGGCAGACGGACGCTGATTGTTGTTTCGAATGTTCATTAGTCCGAACATACACAATCCCAATACACAGAGGTTCATTTATCTGAAAAATTAAATAGTTTATCCGTAATTATGTTCTTATCGTCAAAACGTATTCCGAAGGGTCAATTTTTTTAAATAATAAAATCGTGTACATTACTGAATCCGAAAGTGAAGGTTCACGAACATGAAATGAAGTTTGTTAATAATATGAAACGGAATAGGGTATAGTGTTCGGATGATTTCAGCTTCGGAATAATAAACCGCACTTTATTTTGAAGACCAACTAACCTTATTTCATTTTTGTTTTCTTTCTTTTATTGGGGGGGGGGAGCATAATACTCCTCGGAACAATGAATCTTTGGATTCAAAAGGTTCTATTGACACTCGGAATATGCAGACACTATTTTTACGATTCGATGGGTATGTCAAATATAAATAAAAATATGTTTTCATATTCATCTACCGGGTACGTGTAGAGCGGGATGCCCATTATGCCATGTTTCTGTGCGTAAAGCAACATATTATTTTGATTTCTCTTCTTGTACTGCGTGCTTTCGATTTTAGAAAAGTTGGAAAAACAAAATCTTGCTATCATGGCGCCGAGATTCTCATATTTTTTGTTTGTAGGAATTGTAGGTAAGTAACAGTACTGGTATTGAATAGTCTGATCTTATTTGTTGCCCAGTATCTTCTCTTTTTGCAGATTCCGAATACATATGAAGGCAAATCAAAGCTATTTTCAAGTTGCAACTTTTTCCCACGCATTATTTATACCAACAAATAACTTACTATAACTTAATTATGAAATGATTTATCTCAATTATTTCTCATGCTTTTGATGACCCTTTACCAAAAGCATAAAGAACAATTGAGAAGAATCACTTCATAATTGAGTTTTGGTATTATATGTCAGCCCCATGCAGAGATTTTTGACAACGTTTAGATAGTAATTTGACGTATTAGCTGTGGATTTGCAACTGAATACTGTTCTTGCTTCCGTTACTTCGCTTGTAATTTCCATCCAAATCATGTATTTTCAAACACCTCCGATGTTATCCATTATATACTGCAAGCAAAACATTGTTTACAAAGATAATAAGAGGTTATGCTTCCCACCATTCATGGACATTTTTCAAACATAGGCCCATTTGTCGAGTTTGAGATGATTTAAGATTCAAGGTTTAAAAAAAGGAAAATGCTTATTTACTATATATTGAACTTGCGGATTATATTCCTATAAACTTCATTACATCAATAGCAAAAATACGTTGAGCTCGAGAGAAAAAGAATTCATGTGTATCTCCATTGTTGGGCCATTTTTCATGGTTGTTTTTTAGTAAATTGCCACAACACATTTGGTCTAAAGCTATTTTGACTATGTATTTTGTTTCATCCCACATGGTCTAATTCTATTTATTTTTTTCTACAAACAGTTCGTCTAATTACCTCTGGGTCTAATTACCACTTTGCCTATTTACCATTCTGCCTAATTGCTATTTCGTCTAATATCAGTTTTGTCTAATGTCCACTTGGTCTAACACCACTTAGTCACTTCCAATAACAAACTGGCAATAGACCAAATATTCATTTGGGAATTATAGACGAAAATGCAATTAGACAATTTCTTTGCGAATTGGCAATAAGACCAACTGGTCATTATACCAACCTGACCAAGTAAGAATTACACCAAATATGCAAGGGTAAATGAGACAAAATTGTTCGTAGACCAAATGGGTTTATGTTTTAGACAAACGGAGAATTAGACGAGCTGCTGGTACCTCCTTTTTTAAGTTAAGGCCCTATAATTGTTTTGAAAGAGAGAGAAAAAATTATAATATGACTATGATTCAAGATTCAAGATTAAATTTATTTCCGTTTATAAACATAATATAAACATTTCAATATAAACAAACATATCCAATAGTAATACATTCAAATATGATATATATATATAATCAAGCTTGTTCGGTATTAAATAAAACATTTAAAACGCATATATTAAACAATACAAGCAAGAACTGAACAATAAACAATTGCATTTTTTAAATGTATTTTTTAAACGGAGGGACTTGCAAAAAAGCAGATCTTGTAAGGCGCAAGCCCCTATAACTTACATTATTATGCTTAAAAGCAAACAGAAAGACTCATCAGAAACGAATACGAAGATAATCAAGACAAGAGTAGACAAATAGTTATTTTAAAAGAATCGAAAGTAAAAGAGACGGATAGCTGAGAATGGGAAGGAGAGAGAGACAATAAATCATCCAGATTTCTTCACATAATCCTTTTTATTGACACCTTATGGCAATTATCTCTTTGATAAAAGTATAAACGAAACCTGTTAACAATTTTAAGAGCAATTGTGAAACAATATTTCATGACTTTGTTCATTATAATAATCAAATTCATCGTGCCTGGGCATGTGGGAAGGGGTACAGTTTTCTCTTTCAAAATACAATCGACAACACTATCAAATAAAGTATATAAAGAAGTATTACAGAAAGGCTTGTTAAATATAAATATATATATATATATATATATATATATATATAAGTGTAAGGGAATACATGTACAACATGTACAACATATATATATACACTGTTGCTCATAAAGGTTGGATATTTTGTGTGTGATCCAGCCACGTTTTTTTGCTCCGGCTTAGATTTCTTGAAATTGTTTGTCCCTACTATCCCTTTTCGGGGCCCTGGCTATACCTTGGACGCTCTCCAACCTATTCCTGGGGAATGAAAATAAAAAAGAGTTTGTCAACCCCCAGAACGCCCATTTTTACCAATATTTGTGTCATTTTGGGGCCCCTATTTATTTACCCGGCTGGCCAAGGCCCCCTCCATCATACCCCCTCGAAAATCGTCTGAAACATAGAGTTGTTATTGTTCTTCATGATAAATCAAGGTTTAAGATCACAGGCGTTAGTTTCCTGTCTAGGGGAGGGGTTGAAGGAAAAAGTGAAATCGGTAAAAAATGGAAATATTCTATCCAACCTTTATGGTCAAAACAAAGGAAATGTAAAACAACTATGAACTCTCAATTATTGTCAATTTCCCCAAAATCTTGTTTCAGCCTTAATGACCAGGTTGTAAACGGTTAATATTGTCTATTTTTCATTATGATTTATGTTTGGCTGAGATTCTACAATACATTTTTGAGAAGATAGAAATTTCTATGTTGTAAAAATGAATAAGTTCAATTTTCAACCCGAATCGAAGTAAACTTTGACCCTTCCCCTAGACAATAAATCTCAGTCTGTGATCATAAACTTAGATTTAACTCAAAGAGCAATAACCATCCTATACATAAGACGCGTTTGGTGAGGATGGGGTCATAGGGGCCTTGGTTAGCCGGGTAAACAAAAAAGGGGGCCCTAAATGAGAAAAAAAAATCACAAAATGGGCGTTCTGGGGGTTGCCAAACTTTTTGTTTTATTTTCATACCCCGGGAATAGTTTGGGGTGTCCAAGGTATAGCCAGGGTCCAGAAAAGTGAAAGTAGGGACAAACAATTTAAAGAAATCTAAGCCGGAGCAAATAGATATCGCTGGATCACACAAAACGATATCCAACCTTTATGAGCAACAGTGTATATATATATATATATAAAAATATTAACAAGGAGGGTGGTACATAGCCTGTAAGCATGTGCGAGGAATATTTAGTTTGTCCCATTACCATTAAATTGTGGTCGGTTTGGGGAGGTACATGTATGTCACGTATATGTTGTCTGTTTGTGCGAACATACGTGTCAATAGATTCCCTATATCTTTCTTTTCATCTCTCCACAACAGTGCCTTTTAACAACAGCAAAGAAATAGCAAGTTCATGATCATGTGATATATTCTATTTACATTCATTCTGATTAAAACGCGGTGGTACTATATATACATTGTGCATAATATGCATTACGGTACCAACTTTATAGGTGGAAATATTTGATGGACATTAAAGTAAACATACTGGTCATATAGATTTTTTTTTAATGGTTACAATTACAATCTGTATCATTTTCGTAAATGGGACTGCTTTAATGTCATTCATAAGCCTTACAGCTACTAGTATACTATAAAATTGGGGACTCAAGATTTAAAAAAAAATTGACTAATGGGGGTGCAGCTAATTGAAAATTCTGCTTTTAACGTGGAAAGTAAGTGGTTTTCCCCCAAAATAATATAACTGCGTATGTTGTGCAGCAAGGTATTATTGAAATTGGACGAAGTGCACATGCAACGCACATAAAAACGAACTTAGTGCACAATAAAATAGTGTGCTAACAAAATGTGACGTCAGTGTTAAGTTAGGCAAGGACTGGCGCGAAAAATTCACTTAAAAGTGAAACATTTACTTTTCTTACCCCCACATCAGGCATTTGCAAATAAAATCGTCCTCGTGAGTGATATTTATACAATCTCATGCAGTTTCTTATTTCATTAAAATGGCATTATGGGACGGAAAATTGAAACTGAAACCCACGTTGGCAATACTAAATCTTGATTTGTTTTGTATTGCACACTTCCCGTCATAAAGGTGGAATATTTGTATTTTGTTTAGCTCTGTATGGCTACATCATTTTGTTCATGCTTTTATTTTTGTAAATGCAGAAACCTTATTTTTACACCAAGAGGTCTTGACGATCTCACTATTTTCCCAATTTCTTGCCAGCGTCAAATTTAAATAAAACTATTGCCCTCACCCCCCCTTGGGGTCCCATTTGTTGACCAGTCTGAAGTCTGAAATGTAGATTTGGAATTGTTCTTGAAGTAAGATGATTCATGGCTCAGTGGTTAGAGCGTCCGCCTCATAATCGGGAGGTCATGGGTTCGAGCCCCGGCCGCGTCATACCAAAAGACGTTAAAAATGGTATTTGCTGCTTCCCTGTTTGGCGTTCAACAAGAGGGGGATAGAGCAATGTCCTTCTGGCGCTGCTCAGCGGCTGCCGGGCCCACGAGAAAAGGGGCAAAATAAATATCCGTTTCGGACAATAAAATTTGGAGCATTTTCATGTTTTTTGTTTTTTTTGTCCTTCAGCATGAAGGGTTGAAGTACGAAGTGTGATTGTTGAAAAAAATTATCGTGCAAAAATTTCAACTCTCCATATTTGGATTCTCCTCGAACCGTCAAAGAACGGCTACTATGTTTTTAATATTTGGTGTTCATCCAATTTGCTAGTAATTTAATAACCAGATTTTTGTTTTTTCATTCAGTTCAAATTCTTTCCTGGGATTTCGTCATGTTTTATTTATATAGTGACAGCATGCACAAGTTTGTCAGCTGCAGCTACAACATCTGCCAGTAATATGACGACTCCGGTGACAACCGCGGCTGTCAACATGACATCTGCGTCTAGCAACATGACAACCGCGGCCAGCAACACGACAACCGCAGCCAGCAACATGACAACATCGTTTAGCAACATGACAACAGCGGCTGGCAACATGACTTCAGTACCCAGCAACATGACAACTGCTCATGAAAAGACAAGCACTGTCCCGCCAGGTAAGAAAAATCATACGCAGGAAAATATTTGCAACTTCGTCAGTCTTTCCCTTTTTTCTTTATTAAATATTTTGTATTCTATTCTACTACTAAAATTGACTGATAACCGGGATAAAATGTTGTGTGTGTCAACCCCCCCCCCCCCCCCCCCCCTGATTTCTATGTTGTCAATTTCTCAAGTCTGACATGGGGCCTACTAGGCTAAGTTTATCCTGGGTTTAATATTCATATCTATATTAATTTACAGTGACGTCACCTGGTTCAACCTCGGCTCCAGAAGCGCGATGGAGTGTCAGAGATGAGAACGGGAATTTATGTATGCTGATGGACTTTGAAGGAACAGTATCATACGTATGTTAATAATTTTTGTTTATTGTTTGTTTGATATTACACTTTTAGACCTTTACTTAATTTCTATCTTTGTTTTAAAAAAGTATACTATTATGACAAACCACAATCTGGAGACATTTTGAAGTGATAGATGATTTGGGCTAAGGCGCCACACTTTTCTTCATGACCCTAAATTTGTCCTTTTAAAATACTAATATGTTCTTTTTCTTAAAACATTAAGAAGATTATTTTTTCAAATAAAAAAAATGGTTCCTTTTGAAGTAGTGAGTCTGCTTTTGTAGGCTAGACCCCACCACTGGCGTAAATCCTGGAGGGATGGGGATTTTTGAGGAGGGGATGGCCTGTACAAACATCCCCCACCCCCCCCCCCCCCACCCCCACTTTTCAAGAAAGAAATGGGGGGAAGATAATTGTTTTATTGGTAAAATTTCTTCCTTAAAATACTGCTAAACAATAAAATTTATTAAATTATCATATTATAAAATGCTAATAAAGAGTCTGTCAACCATTTCCAAACGACCAAATAACCACATTAATTCTTGGTCCATTCGACCCGGCATTTAAATGTAGAGGGTATGCCATATTTTTCGTCAAAATCGCTTTCATATTTTGTTTTTGTCAACACCGTCATGATGATACACAATGCATAACTCAACCAAAACAGTGCATTGCATTCATTATTAAAAAACATTTTGCCAAGCAACATCTTTTACGTCAACATAATCGTGTTCACGATGTCTCGGAAGTTACCAGAAAAGTTTTTGTTTCGTTTTGTAGCTAAAACAATAAAATACAATGACAGATCATAGTTTATTTAATTACGATCACCCAAAGAAGTATATAGCCACCGCCTACCATCTAACCACTGCCTAGGATAAAGATAATGTCTAATTGGGATGCCAAATTGCTATTTTGAGATTACATATAATTGCATAATTCCGTACTCCAAAAAGTGCATTTATCAAGATGTATCGCAAGTCTGGTAATGACTGGATTTGTTTTCGTTTTGTTTTGTTATTGTATTTTTTTTTTTGGGGGGGGGGGACATATAACAACAAAATATGACCTTAACAAAAATTATGTATATATATATATATATATGTATATATATATATATATATATATAAAATGACAGATCATAACTTATTTAATTATTTCACCCGTACAAGTATACCATCGTCTACCATGAAACCCCTGGCTAAGGCAAAGATATCGTCTAATTGGGATGCCAAATTGCTGTTTTGAGATACACATAATTACCGAATTCCGCACTCCAAGAATTCAAGTGTTTTTATCACCATATATCGCAAGCTCGATAATGAATAAAAATGTTTTGTTTCGTTCTGTAGATATAACAATAAAGACGATGTAATGACAGAGCATAAATATTTTATTTACGATAGCCAATGCACGCTAAGATCATGAAGATAAAGATGCTCTCTAAGTTGGATGTCAAATTGCTTTTTTGGGATTATAATTTTCTTTAGAGCCATGATATTTTCGATCAATGATAAACAAATTAAATCGCCCTCTTTCAAATCACAAAATGTTAAATATCATATAACAGAATGGCATTGTCTTATTTTGTATATGACACATTCTTTCGTCTGCGATTCAAATTTATATAGCGAACTTCATGGTTATAAGCTACATGTAAAAACGAACGCTTCTTCAGCAAATCGGCGCGAGCAAAACATATTCTCTCCTCAATATATCCTCATAGTTTTGAAAAGTTCTTATGACGATTTCATAAAACTCTGCTCTGCTCGACTAAGTTGGAAAGACGACGGTAATAAATTGCAAAGTGGGTTTTAAAACCTCTCTGTCCATTTTTACCATCATCAATACTAATCATGCTCCAAGATACCAATTCAACTAACGAGATGGAGAAGGATGCGATACTGAGCGATGCGATCCGGTATCTTCTTGCATCCTACGTCATCTTGATGATCTTTACAGGCATGGTTGGGAACAGCTTGGTCCTTTTATCCGTGTTCGTATCGACCAAGCTCCAGACAAAACCTAACGTGTTTGTGGTGAACTTGGCAGTCTGTGATTTGTGTACTTGCACGTCCGGCTATATAGAAGTTGTAGCTCTCTTGAAACCAGATAGATGGTCACTGCCATACTATTGGTGCATGGTGATTTGGATGGTTGCAACCAATTCCTATTTATTTTTTATTTATTTATTTTTATTTATTTCGCATATTTATACAGGGTCACATGTTCAGCATAGCTGGTTTGCAACAAGGCTCTGTACTTTGAATTGATTCAATAACAAAATGAACAATAACATGATATTAGATGAAATTGAGCAATAGAGAGAATATAAGCAATTGAAAATGGTCCAAAACAATGCACACACATAATTAATAAGATCTGTGACATTTACTCCTCCCCTAGCTTCCACCTGAATCTACATATTGCACATTGTGTGAAATCAAATAAGGATGTCGGTATACAAGTGTAGCCCCCCCCCCCCTCAATCATATAATCAATTAGTTAACAGGTTTAATCAGATTATTAAATGGCTAAGGATTGGGCAAAACAGCATTCATCAAGTAAAAGATTCCATTCAGTTATAGCTTACCAACAAATACAAATGTCTTCTGATAAAATTAAGTTTTACATTTTAAGTAATATCAATAACACCATGAACAGTAACAGAATATTAGACTAAATTAAAAATAAATAGAATTTAAGCAATTAAAGAGGTAAAACATGCACATAATATACACTATCAATAAGATCTGTGCCATTTACTCCTCTCCAGCTTCCACTTGAATCTATATATTGTACATAGTGTGAAAATCAAATAAGGATGTCGTATTACAAGTGTTGCCCCCCCCCCGTCATATAATCAATTAGTTAACAGATTTAATAAGATTTTTAAATATGGCTAGAGATTGGGCAAAACGGCATTCGTCAGGTAGAAGAATTCCATTCAGTTATACCAATACATACAAATGTCTTCTGATAGAATTGATTTTACATTGAGGGCACGTAAAAAAACTCTGTTGGTGCTTCGTGTCACGCGCGTTGAGACATCATCATTAAAAGTAAATTTACTACATAACTGGGATGGTGCAATCCCACTTACACATTTATACACCATGCATAAAACCGATTTCTAAACAATTCTTTTAAAGAAGACCACGATAGTTTCGTAAAAACCTTTTCAGACGGAATTTCCATGTGCATCCACTTATGATATATGCTGCTCGCTTGTGAAGTGTGTTTACACTTTTATAGTTTGAGTCAGATCTAGATGACCATACAGTTGAACAGTATAATGCATGGGGAGAACAAAGCCCAAATATTAATCTCTTGAGTTGATCAGCTTTAAATATGTACTTATTTCTTCTAATGATTCCAAGTTTTTGTTTCATGACTTTTACTACAGAGGCAACATGAGGTTTGAATGTCAAAGTGTCATCAATTGTTACACCAGACATTTATGTTCTGATACACATGCAATAAAGTATCATTAACAATAACAGACAATTGTTTATTTTGCAAGGTATTCAATCGTTGTCTGGAACCAAGAAGAATCACTTTGGTTCTTATCATTTAACATCATTTTTATTCCGGCGTGTCCACTCATAATTTCATTCATTGCAATGTTGAGTTGATTTCAACAGATTCTACAGTGTTACCACTGACATACAAAGTTGCATCGTCGGCGAACATGATAAGCTTGCCCGTTGTAATACTAGATGCCATATCATTGATATAAATTGTGAATAAAGAGGTCCCAAGACGGAGCCTTGTGGTACACCTGTAGAAATTGGCCTTTTCTTTGATAGTTTACCCCTATTTCTGTAACTTGATCTCTGTAACAAAAGTAAGACTTAAACCATTTTAATGCGTTTCATATGAAAACGTTGGGGCTTCTTTCTAGGAAAACCATTTTCACGCACCGATTGTCAAGAAGGAATGCCCGAAAAACGGGAGTTTTGTTGAATATACTAGAATAAAAAAAAATCGAGAAGATCATTTACTTAGTTACACAGGTTTTATGAGGGTTAATGTATATAAAACAAGATAAAACCTTGGAAAAGAATATTTTTTAACCCTAACCCTCGCGTTTTAGCTTTAAAACTCCCATTTTAGTCATTTTTGGGTCGTTTTTCTGTGTGAAAATGATATTTGGTCAAACAGCAGTCACTAAAAGCTTTCTGTAAAATTCAGCAGCGCATCGATTTCCTAGTTACGCTGAGTGAAGTAATATAATTAATTTCTCTTTCCAATGATTTTAACTTCTTTGTGATTGGTCAATATTTTCCCCGCGTTTTTGATATCATAAAAAAAAATATCATGATAAAATACTTCGATCCTGACTGCACAGCTTGCACTCTCCTTTATACCCGCGGCCGTCCACTGGGCAAAGACAAGACGCCGAAGGTGAATTTCGGGATTTTTAAGCCATTCAGCGGTCCATCCGCTTATATTCAAGGCATACTGAACCCCACTTTTTACTGGCTTTGTCTCGTCTTTAAACCTTCCTCGTCTCTCAAGAGATTAAATTGTCCGCTTCCAAATTTTAGTCGAGACTAAAATCTGGACGCCGAAATGGGCTGCATAACACCTTCATAGCCTTGGCTGCAAACATACTCCAGCAATACCAGCTGACTGGAAACGCTCCTTAAAGCCTCTGCTCCTACAACAGCTTCCTTCATCTCTGGAGAAGGAATGCGGAGAGCAGTCAAACAATAAGATAATACACTGAAGTCAAAAAGAAGGATTCAATCAAGCGCTAAGTTGGTTTGGGTCTATATAAGTGAGTTTGCCGAGTAGCTTACGACATCATCCGTCGACAAGATGTCGAAGATTTAACTTGTATCCAAGAACGCCAAAAAGGAGAGGGGAAAAGTCTGTTGCTTTTCTAAAAATGAACTGATGTATAATTTCCAAATTAAGCTCTAGAGCATGGATCCTCCTGTCAATCTAATTGTGGATGTTGTTTATACTTGACAAATGAATAAAATCAACTCAAATCAAAATGTTAAAAAATAAGTTCAGTTTACAGTTTACTGAAATAACTTAGTAAATAATTTTACTCTCATTTGATTTCGATCAAATCAGAATCAATGTGCAACGTTTAATCTATCACTAAAGTTTATAAGAATACAATGTATATTTCACTGAAAATGAATATTATTATTTCACAACGAATAAGATTTGTTTTAAAAAAAGTATTATTATTTTTAAAGATCGAATGAACAGTAGATATTTTTTTGCCGAAGATATCATGAAAGAGATTAAAATATTTATTCAGCAGAATGGAAAATTTGTTGAAAAACATAAATAAAAAAGATATTACTACTTTTAGTAATAGGTTAATTAGAGGCGGGGAAAATAATTTTAGAGTGGAGTCACAGTGGACAGAGATCATTTTTCTCCTGTAGAAATGGATACTTTCTGTCAGTGGCAATAAAGTGCAAAAGTGTAAATTGAAGAAAAGCGTGAAATCATTTCTTTTATTTTTCAAGCACTTAGGTCTACATGTAAAAATAATAGAAATCGTATTTAAACAGAATTAAATTTATAGGTTGTAGCCCTGAGCCAACCCGTTCCGAATCATCGCCCCTCCATCATTTGGCAAATGCTTCCGATAACACTATTTCACAATATTTGAACCCATGATTAGAGGGTTATTTTATTTCTAGCATAATTTGGTACTCTTTCTTTTAATGCGATGTTATTACTTATGAAAGACAAAAAAAGACATTTTTTCATTATATATGCTCCCCCTTTTGCAAAAAGAAATTTCCAAGGGGCTTTTAATTGGTCTAAATGGTTTATTTTTAGTATGAAAGTTTTCTCTCTTTTTTAGCTACGAATAGGGGCACTTTTAGAATGCTTGAAAAAGACGGAGGCACGTTGCCTACTTGATCCCTGGTTCTGCCGCCCCTCCATGACAGGTTCATGCTAATGAGTGGTGATGATTGTGCCGACGATGTTGACGAAGGAGAGCTGAAACATAAATTTTTACACTGCCTATTCTGATCATTTTAAATAGATTTGTCATTCAAAAAATCTGCACCATGTTGAATATAGATCAATGGGAACTTTTAAGCCCCGTCTTAAAAAGACCCTTTTTTCAGGTTTTGACCAATAAAGACTTTAATGCATTGTGTGGAGGATAAAAGTGATTTTTTTTTTTATGAAAAAGAAGAGGTAGCATAATTAGTTTAAAATAATTATAAATATTTATAAACTTTATTGATAAATCAGTGTAATATTGAATAATGCAAAAATCCCTGTACGTTAAATGGCAAGCGTATTAAATAATATGATCGATTGTTTTTATTTCTATATACATGCACATTCTATTAAAAAGAAAATAGTTGTGTAATTTTCAACATTTATAACCCAAATTGTTATTGTGTTTCATTTAGAAGAAGTGCATTGTCTATTTAATTATGTAGTATAAGCCGAAACAAAATAGTGTACTTTTATTCTTTTCTTATTCCAAAATACCTACTTTTGGACATTTGGTTTCCAATTCTATTTAAATATGAATTGGTAAAAAAAATCTTAAATTTATTTTTCTATTCCTTTAAAACCCTGCTTTTTTTTTAACCGTGTTTGTGATATTTGAAATAATAACTTTTTTATAATAGCGATTGGCGTACATTTTGTGAAAAACCGAAAATCAGGAGACTTTTCTCCCACCTCCCTGTTTATACTTTTAGTATTACTTCATACTGTCTGCATAGCTAAATGGGATCTACCGTTTGTCTTAGACCCTGATTTTACCACTCCAATACTGGTAATAGACGTATCCGTAGTGTTGTTTCATGATAAGCGATATCCTGAAACATTCTCGGTTGATTGCGAGGGCATTCTCAGGTATGTCTGCAGACATGAATAGATAAGTCTGCAGAGGTCAGGCAGATTGCCAAAGTAATTGACTTTTCGCCTTGGCTGACGCGGATACGGTGCTGATATTCCATAAATTTCGTCTTCGACCCTTCTTGGTCTTGTCTTTGCTCCAGTGGACGCCCCCCATTACACGGTCTTTATTCAGGGCATTGTTATCGCGATATCGACGGTCAGACGTAGAGAGAGTCTATACCCAGTACACACATTTCCCGTAAGATTCTTTCTGGTCGTTAGTGCACTGTAGTGGAACTGTGCGTGTTTGGTATAAAATAACACTGTCCTTTTTGATTGTTCACGTTTTCATATGTCAGAGCATCCTAATCCTGGGTCTATCCTCTTTAGCCATGATCGCATTAAACCGATTTGTTAAGATTACCAAGAATCCGGACTTGTATTCTCGGTTTTATTCAAGGATCAAAATAACATTCATGGTCATAATACCGCAGTGCATATCATGTGTGATATGCACTTTACGAGCTAGAATTGAATATGGCACTTACAAAAACACATGTTTGGTACTTAAACGTTGGTCGTCATCTTCTACGGGAAACGCGCCTATATTCTTGATGGTATATTCTGCATTTTGTCTGTCGTTAATAGTCATATGCTATGTAAAAATTGCTAAACATGTCATAACACATACGAGAAAAATCGCTGCCGCTACAGCAGGACCAGCGCAACATGATCAGGGGGCTAGATCCTGTCATCGTGACCCAGCTCAGGATCAAAACCCAAACTTCGCACCCCCATCAGGATCAGCAATACCTATACCTGTTCCTCTGGTTCCTCAGAGGCCTGTTGCCGTAAACAGGTTTAAAGAACAAGAGGTCACAATCGCAAAGAATATGGTGTTGGTTACCGGGGTATCTCTAATGTGTTTAGGACCCTTGTCTGTATATATCTTCATTGGAAACCCACCTTCTTACATTGTCGGAACGTGTCTTGTGTTGATGAATTCTGTAATAAACCCTTTTCTTTACGCTTTCAAGCATCCCGACTTTCGGAAGGTGTTTCGATGCATCATCACCGGATCTTTCCGCAAAGTTCCTCTCCCGTCCCGACCTTTAAGAGCTATTCTAGAGTCAATTTAAAAGAATGTAGTTTATATTTCATAATAACGCACTTAAACCCATTTTTCTCATGAACATAAAAAACGTAGCCCATCATTCATCGAGATTGGTAGAACATTTTGAAGGGGTGCGACAAGAAAATTTACAAACACCCATTCGTTCCTTATCGGCTCACGGAATGAACTCAATCTGATCATCGACCTATACCGCTGTCAGAAGTATTACATAAATGCGATGTCACACTTTTGTATACAACTTAACGTTGATCCAACGTCGGCATATGGTCGCGCTCAACGTGCAACATTGTGCCAACGTTGGCCCAGCGGCAAGAATAACCTTGGCCCGACGTAATAGCCACGACCAATCAAGTGCCGACGTTGGCCCAACGAAACCTTGCTATCTGGGTAATCGGGCCTAGCATAAAAACTACTTGACCCACTATTGATGAACTCACATGCCAACTTTCTTAATATGTATATTGTCATTTCCACACTACCCTGGAAAAAACTTGCCAGGGCCGTTTGAAAAAAAAACCCTCAAGAAACACGTCCGAACGAAGCGAATTTGCACAGTGCCGTAAATAAAGAGAGTCTAAACAAACTTCGTCTCAGTAAGAAGGCCTATCGATATGAGGCATTTTCTTTTGTTATGTGTTTTCCGGATAAAGGAGCATGATATCTTGAACGTAGGCGAATTGAGCGAATTTTTAGCTAACTTTTCAAATGAATGGAGTCGAAAAACAAGGATTTCCTTTGTCCTGCATTGGCAAATGAAGCGAATATTTCGGATTCATCTGCCTGGGTTCGTTTGGATTTTTTTTTCGATTCGCCTGAATTTTTCTTTTAAAAAAAATTCCAAAGAGATTTTGAACATGTTTAAAATTTCCTTGCGAATTATAATTTTTTTTTTGTCGAAGGTTACAAACACATACTCTGTTTGTAAAAATGGGTGCATATAAAAACTTGATCCAGAAACATCACATTCACCTGGGTTCACAATTCAGTGAGATACCCCCCCCCCCCTTTGTGCTTGCCTAACAAAGCAGCACAAAAGAAAACATACCATGCTGATACACACTGTTCAAAACGTTGGCCAGACTCTCTCTGTATATCACTGTGTAAATTCGATGAAAAAGGTCGCGTTGAGTTGTAGTGTACAGTAACTGCAAGTTGTCTAGAAATGATAACAGTGGATATTTTTAGTATGTTCACATGGGACCTTTTTTCCCCTCAAGTCAGGATCATTTCACGTATCACATCTTAAAAAGGACTTCTATAACCCCCATATTTTGCTGTCTGATCGTCCCTTTCTTGGCCCCTTGAACCAGTACCGCAATTTTCAGTGAGGATCGAAATGTTTACACGCACACGGCACTTTATATTAGCTGTTTATTTCATATTCTCTTTATGAAATATAATTGCACGTATTATTTGTAAAATTGTTAGTATATAAATTATCTGTGCCAGAGTCATGGTTTTAGTGAATCAGAATGTTTACACGCAGTTTAAAGCTGTTTATTTCATTTCAATTATTTATGAAATATGATCACACTTAATGTTTGTAAACTATAGTGTGTCCAAATTTTAAAAAAAAATCACTTTTTAAAGAGCTACCAAATAAAACAAAAATATATGGTACTTGGTGGAAAGGTATTATAAAGAAAAAGCTCATATCCTCAACTATTATAATGAAATCAAAAAGTCCGACAATAAAGCATGCTTCAGTGAACATTGCCCCCTTTGGTAAAGGATACACACATAAGGCTGTGTAGGAATTCGCTAGTCATTTATCACCATGTTATGGGAGGCTTTCAGGGTCAAAATCAATAATGGTATCGGCTACACTCTTAGTTTCTGTTAGTCAAGCGGGGGCAAAGGTTTGTCAAAGTGGCTTTTTAAATTTGTCACGCTATTATGACGATCACTTTACGTCAACTGACAAATAATTCTAGTTCTTTGACCTTGAATAATACATATCTTTACGTAACAACCGTAGTAACATATTTAAAAAGAAATAGTGTCTATATTCAGTCAAATTTGAGATGGGATATACATATTTCGATATTATAAAAAGATGCAATAAAAAAAATATATATGTTTAGAATAGTTAAACACTATAATCTCCCAATGTCTGATCTTATTCAAATTTGCACAGATTATATTCGACCAATATTGGAATATTGTGTCCCGGTTTTTAACGGTGTACTTACTGTACAACAGGTATGAGATTTAGAAAGAATACAACAAAGAGTGCGTAAAATAATACTTGGCATACAGTATATGGACTATGACAATGCTTTAATAAGATGTGGATTGGAACGTTTACAAACAAGAAGAAAAATATATGCATCGAGTTCGCTAACTGGCCCCGGAAAAAAAAAGAATGTCACAATTTCTTTAAGATATATCCCGAATTTTAGACAATTCAAATGTAAAACAGACCGATTTAGAAAGAGTTATATTCCATATTTTATTTACTTGTTAAACTCAAAATAATACTCATATTTGCAATTTGTTTTAAATGTATATAATGTATAAACAAAATCACGCATCCAGTTTGATCCAACTTTTTCATAAGCTCTATTTAATGTCACTTTGTGAACATTTATGCATTCTCATATGTAAGTATTTTTTTTTATTTTATATATAATATCTTACTTGTAATATTTTGTCATTTTTAATTTGTTATTGTTATATTGATGTATTTTTTTAAAACTGTAAACATGCTTATTTCAGCCAATCGGCTGTCAGTCATGTATGCTGTTGTTTTCATGCACAATAAACCATTACTTGAATTGAATTGAATTGAACAGAGGTTGTTCTTGATAACCTGAAAGCTTGCCAGAGGCTTGTCTGACATATCAACAAATAATGTATGCAAACTGGATTCCATGTATTGTAGTTCATTCTTTTATTACAGGTTGTTTGACGGAACGGCGCAAGACTCAAGTTCCATATGTTCAAATGTGTGGGGGTGTTTATTTTGTGTTGGTGACTTGCCTTTTTCAGCTGCTAAAGACATGAGGTAGAATTATAAATTGAATTATTATTTAATTCTTGCTAGGGTAAGAATTTGGCAAATGTCCTCCGGAGAACCTCCGGACGTTACCCTAGTAGAGCGTCTTAATAGAAATCTTACCCGGGTAACGTCCGGACGTTACCCGGGTAAGATTGTCAAAAAAGTGTCTGTTAAGACGGGGCTACAGTCACAAAGCTGTGATGTCATAGGGGCACAACCTGCCATGCATTTTTTATATTGTTTTATGATACATTTTCACTTTATTTGTTAAAAGAAACTGTTTTCCTCATAACTTTGGCCAAGATTATATTGATGGCAATATGCTATATTGCATCTATACATATATTGTAAAATCAGAATATTTAAAAAAAAAAAAAAAAAAAAAAATTTAAGTAGGTTTTCAGGATTAAAAAAAAAAATATTCATGAATGTTGAATTTCATGAAAAATATCATTTTTCTTTTGAAATGTCATGCCATTGTCATCATTGTCGTCATTGCCATCAATATATCTTGGCCAAAGTTATGAGGAAAACAATTTCTAAACAAATAAAGTGAAAATTTATCATAAAACAATATAAAAAATCCATTGCAAGTTGTGCCCCTATGACATCACAGGTGTTGCTGATTTGGTATAGCGATCAATTTTGTGTACATAAAGATATTCATAACGTTCTTATTATTAGTCCGATTATCTTCAAACTTGTTTCAATCTGTTTTTCAAATTTTCTGCTTTTTATAAAAGCAACTTATTTTGGATCCAGACCTTCCCTTTAACTCAAATGATGTGCTAAGAAATTTCCGCTTCCGCTTCGCGCTCGCATTACATTTTCATTACTGATTGAACAGTAAAAAAGGCTTGTATTTTTTTTTATTTAGGCCATAAGTGCGTGCCTAAATGCCTTTTAATGGCATGTGTATGTAGTACTTGTGTACTAAATAGGGTCTTTAATGCACAATTTAACTCAAATTTTGTGCTAAAAAACTTCGGCTACGATCATTGTGTACGCTAGTACTTGTGTATGTCAAACAAAATCGTGACGAGTTGGCAAATTATCCCACTCATCTTCACTCATCCACCCCCTCCACGATATGGATTACGCCATTGGACCCTGCGGCTATAAAACGAATCATTTTACAGAGAACTGTGATCTCTCCTTCAGGATACCAACAGCACTGACAAAATTCTTATCCTTGGTGATTGCAACTCTCGTGTCGGTAAGTGTATCTGGACAGATTTATGTAATACCGAAGTCACACTCGGTGATTCCGCCTCCAAACCGACCACTAGTCTGCCATTCATGGTAATGTATTTTTTTGGTTGGTCTGGTGTCGGTTTGGACTCGGTCTGACCGTTGTGACTACGGTATTAGGCTTGTATAGAATTAGCAACTGCATGTAACAACGATAGACGGCTTCTCCTTGAAATACGTTCCAAAACCTCCTTAACCTTCACCAACACTCTGTTCCAGCAGAAAACAAGTTTCCAAAACGACATGAGAGACATCCACGCTTAAAACATTCTCTACTGCACTACCTATTGATGCGTCAGAGAGACGCATGTGCTCCACACCAGAGTCATGCAGACCACAGACTTGTCCGCGCGACCATCAACCAATAAGGAGAATCCCCCTCGCCCCCCTCCCCCCCCCCAAAAAAAAAGACTCTGCATGTTGGCCGTCTGACACTGAAGAAAGACAGATTCAAAGGAGAGCTAGAGAACTAGCTTGCCACCATTATAACTCAAGAAACAGAGCATGACAAACTATGCAAAGAGCTGAAGAGCACATTGCAAAAGACAACAACGGAGATATCTAACTACTCATAAAGAGAGAAAATAAGCAATCGAACTGCGAAATCCTCGTACAAGCACACCTGCAACACCTTACAGAGGAATTAGCTGAGAGAGTACAACTGGTGACTGGAACTGGCAGAGAAAACCCAACTCCATGCACACACGGAAAAACATCATGCGGGTCCTTCTGTGACAATGGACCCACACACCAAACACAAGCCCGGCCTCTCCGCTTCTTCCGCTGTACAGTGCGTCCAAAATAAAAGTAAACCTAAATTGGAGAACCTCTTATAAAAATGGTATAGCTTTTGTGTCAATATTTTTTATATCATGACAAAGAGTAACTCATATTCTATCCAGTGATACTATACTTGTACTGTCATGGGTGACTGAGCTCTCAAGTTTTAAAAAAATTTGGTCAAAAACAATTTATACCAAGTTTTCTCAGAAGCAGCCCTGGGTCTGTGATCATTCATTGTTTGTTTGAGGTCAGCCTTCCTAGCTGAGTCCATTCATTAGGGATAAAAGATTACTTGGTCTATTGAAATGCAAGGGCTGCTTTTGCCTAAAATTGGTATACAGGATAGTTTTTAAGTTGTTTTTTTTTTTTTTTAAACTGCTTATTCCTCATCCCTCACATCACAGGTATAGGTTTGGCATCATTGAATATAAAAATGAGTTACTCTTTATTATGAAATAAATTTCAAGGTCACACAAGCTATAAAAATTTTTATATGAGGCTCTCAAAGTTGGATTTACTTTATTTTTTTTCTTGGACTCATTATATATAGACAGATCACCCCCCCCCCCACCCCCTGATAGACATTAAGGACATCCTGGGGGTGTTTTCACCGAACCGTTCGTAAGTTGCGAATGACTTTACGAACGACTGGTGCACCCTAAACCGATGGACGGAACGACTGCTAATATTTGTTTAGGGACACTCGGTCAGTAGAAGACTTTTCCATCTACAACAAAGAGTACCAGCAAATCAAGCTGTTGTAGTGCAGGGGAAGACAAACAAAGCTCCTGAAAATTTTGCCATTCCTGTAACATTGCACAAGCACAGTGGTGACCTATTACTGGAGAAGCTGACACGCTGTTTCAGTACGTCTGTGCAGGAAGAAAGAGAAAATACTAGGTAGAAACTACTACTCCAGGATGCATTTTAAAAAAGTCGCTGTAGACAAGGCCAAGATGTCACACTACTGGACCTACCGAACTACCTTACCTTACCATACAATCGATTGCCTGTGAGCTGATCATCTCAACCATTGCAGAGGAGATCCTCCCTGAAAGCCATTTCGGATTCCGCATCAACCGCGGCACCACAGACATGATCTTCGTCCTGGTCGCCAGGTCTAAGTAAAATAGCAATATGCTGCTTAACTTGATTTTACGAAGTCTTTTCCACATTCGGCAGTGAGGACTGTGGATAAGATAATCCTCAGCAAACTCGGGTGTCCACCATGTTCATACAATTTTTCTGAAGTATAGGCAAAAAGAGAGTAGTGACTCACAACTAGTGGTGGCAATGAAAATGATATGAAACATGGCTGCGTGCACCCCCCACCCTGTTTGTGATCTTTTTTCAGGATGATGCTACATGGAACAATAGAAGACATTCACGAGGGACTCTACTAAGCGTTACGATGCGACGGGATTTCCTTGCCCGCTCCAAGAAAATTGAAGAACAGTGAACTAAGAACTTGAACTGAGACTTGAAGTTTTCAGACAACTTTTATCTCCTGCTTGGCACACACAAAAGAAGCTCTCCAAGCTTTACTATAGGGTTTCATCTGATTGGAGTAGATACATTATAAACATATTCTTTATTTCACAATCAGTAACATTGCCTGAAATAGGTTTAACTTATTTCGATAGCTGGTACCATCTGCTACCATCTACGGACCGTTCATAACAAAGCAGTAACTACACGTCTTGTCGTAGCTGGCGCTGTTACACTGAGGTACTGGCGTGTTGGGAGTTCCATGATAGATAGATCCATCGAAAGCTCACTTATTTTAAGGTAATTTTGCTGATTGTGACAGATTTATGAAAGATTTTCATAAATAAAGCCGTCGTTAACAGATTTGCACAGGCAGCCAAGGCCTTCGGACTGACGATCAACTCAAGAAGTGCTGTGTCAAAAGCCTCCACAAGGGGGCATACACAAGTCATTATTAATTTTATTATTTTCCCCCTTCTTTTTTACTTACAGTTTCTTGGTGACCCAATGGATATACCGTCTTCAGCAGATACCTCAAAATCCAACTGTAGTGTATCATCCTATGCGGCGTTTGTTTTCGGCTTTGTTCGTGGTTCTAGTATCTTTGATCAAAATTATTATCAAGTCGTTCTGAATTTCACCGCCAGTGGGAGCTTCTATAAGCTGAGCGAAATTACTATGTCTACATGGAATATTCAATGTAAGTACCAATTGTAATAGCATCTTTGGAGGGATGGAGGTAGAGGGAATATTTCCACATTAAAAACAAATTGCAGAGACGCAGACTCTCCCGTTTTTGACGGGAGAGCTCTAACGGATGAACGCTCCTGTTCTTTAACGAGGGTAAATCCGAACCTCTGTATATTACCTCATTTATTTTTGTCATGATGTTCTATTATCATTAGAGAGCTGTTATAAATGGTGGTGTGGTCTAGTCAGTAGTCACCCACTGAACAGAACTGTTAGAGGGTTCCGGCGGAGTCTCTGCAAAGATCATTTTATTAGCATTTGCCCTTCATGACTTCATCTCTCTTTTTGTTCCGAACCTATTCTTTTTTCTCTAATTTAATTCGTACAAACAATTCTATATCTACCTAAGATAGCTGTTTGTTCTCCCGCTGCCCGCAGCGCTAATCTCTCCTCGGGATTGGCAAAAAAACATAAACATGTTATCACAAAAGAGACAAAATTCATACGTTCCAATTTCGATTTCTTTAATAATCACTCATTCACATTGTGACAATAATGGGTAAGTGAAATATATTCATATAAGGTTTTATAAGCACTGAATACAAAATTTTATATTAAAAATATAATATGAGATTATTATCATTATAATTTTTATTATCGTTTTTATTCTTATCATTTTTATTATTACTATTTTCTTCTTTTTTTATCATATTCATTATCAAGATCACATCTATTTATTGTTATAATATTTCATATATCATATATGATATTATTGTGCCTGTTTATATTTTCGTTTGTTCTATTCTATTTATTTTATCTTATTTTTTTTTTATTGGATTTATAATTTTATATCAATTTTATTGATATGTACTTTTTGTGTACTATTTTCCCCCAATTTTTGCTTTCAAGCTGCGACTTCCTTTACGAGTACCCGTGACTTCTTTGATGTACCTATGGGTGACTATTACTCTTGCAAATCCTTCAACCAAACCATTGGCACTTTCGAGCTAAAACTGACGCAGCCTTCGTTCCAGCCGTTTGTACAAAAGACCAAACAGGGCGACCTCGGAGAACGTAAGGGACAATTTCGTGTAGATCAGGCACCTATTTGCCTTTGGTCTTAGTCGGGTTAAAAAAAAGTCGGTAGAAAATCCGGTTTATATCCACTTAATCTAACCATGCGCGTATTCTGAGGGGCCGAAGGGGCCCGGGACCCCGGGGAGGCGCCAAAGGTGGCGCCAAAAGAAAAAAAGGGGAAAAAAAGAAAAGGAACGCAAAATTTACCTTAGGGGCGCCAACCCTACCCCTCTGGCTTATATATGACCTTCTTGACGGCCAAAGGGACTAAATCATTTTTTTTTTCTGTAGATAATATCGAATTACAAAAATAGCCACCTCTTGCATTAACAATCGATTGTTGACAACTGGGTGTATAAACTCTCGTGGGGAGTCATTAGTCATGTTAGTAGGCCAATCAGATAGGTTGCTACTGTTTAGATTTCAAACATGAAAGACAGTGAAATGGATATTATACTTGAGAATTAAGAGCAGAAGAATAAATCAAGGGTAACGAGGACTACAACATTACAGGATCATCTCATTTTCTTATTGTTTGTCTGATTTATTTTTATTATGTTTATGTAATGGAGTTATTCTGCTTTCTTTAATGGGGGCTCCTTTTCCAAGCCCTTTATTAGTCCATATCATAATTTGGGGAATATGTTCTCTTTGCATCTTTTTCTTTATTTTCTCAACAGCTTACGTCTGTAGTTTCGACAATGGAATCCTTGTCGGACTCCTCGTCGGCATCATCATTGCTGTCATTGTTGTCATCACAGCCGTCATCGCAGTCGGCTGCTATGTGGTGAAACGAATAAGAAGGGGCTCCAGTCCTCCGTACGTTAGGACCAACTAGACCGGACCAACGAGTCCTTGATTAACTTGAGTCAGCTGCTATGTGGTCAAACGAATAAAGGTCTCCAATCATCCGTATGTTAGACCCTATACAGTGCGTATCAATAAAACGGGACAGTTTTGAAAAGTCTATCAAAATTTTATTTCAAATTATAATGTCTATATTTTGATGTTAATAGATGCTCTGATGTCTTATCTTTCAAATGCAATTAAAAAAAAAAAATCACTTTTGTCATGCTTTGGTCAACACGGAACGATTTTGTCGGGGGCTCAAAAAAGGCTTGAGCACAAATGGCAGAAAATGAGAAATATGATCATCAGACTTCTTACTAATCAGCAGACATCCTTTTAAACGTTTTTCGTTATCTTTGCCATTATTTTCGAATTATGCTTTCAAAATTCATTTAAAAGCTATTTATTTACTCGAATTGTGTGGGGGGGGGTTTTTTTGTATTTTTTTATATGTTATTTTTTTAGCCTTGAATATTCCTCCATACTTCATCCTTAAAAAAAAATACAAACAAACAAACAAAAAAAAAAACCAAAAAAAATGCCAACCCCAAAAGGGGATTTGCATTTGAATGTCATCCGTCCGTCACACGGTGGGCGAGACACAATCTGGCTATTGCCATGTTATTTTTTATTTTTTTTAAATTTTAACCCAATGTTATGCTTGTAAATAAAACAGGTAAAAAACATGATTTCACTTGTTTTACTTATGTTTATTACAGTAAAGAGGAGAATGTGCTTTTTACCAATGAGAGTCTCATTATGGCTCACTTTTAAATTGAGAAAGGAGTGATTTATGGGTTGATTTGGTTGGATGATTGATTATTTGTTTGATTGATTGATTGATTGATTGATTGATTTGTTTGTTCTATTGTTTGTTTGATTGATGGATTGATTAAATGATTAATCAAGTGATTGAATTAATGATTGATAGATTAACTTTTTGAATGATTATTTGATTTATTCATTGTTTGTTTTGATTGATCAATTACTTTTTGATTTTTCGAACGATAAATCAAAAGAATCATAGGAAATGAACTCAAAAGACAAACACAATCATTTATCTGCATGTGCAAAACAACAATCAAATCAAAATCGGAGTAGGCCTACCCGATTCGGAATAATGAAACAATTTTAATACCCTATGAATTGTGCGCAAGCCTTTTTTTGAGCCCCCGACATAAACGTTCCGTGTTCGCTCAAGCATGAACGAAACTTATTATGTTACATGGTATTTGAAAGATAAGATTTCAGAGCATCTTTCAACATCAAAATATAGACTTCATAATTTGAAACAAAATTTTGACAATCTTTTATAAATGTCCCGTTTTTATTGATACGCAATGTATAGGACCAACGAGTCCGGGATAAAAGGAAAGAGGAGTGTTTCGTACGTTTTTTTTTTAATGATTAATGATTTGTCTTTTATAGTTCTAAATAATAAATACAAATCAATATAAAAGAAAAATGGATCATTTCATATAATTCTATATAGGGTACATGCAGGTAATATGGGCCCCCTAAGCTCATTTGCCTAATTTGCATAAAATTACGAAATGACACACAGTCTAATCTTTGTTTATATGAATCAATAACTACTACTCTAACTTTTATTGTGAAGAAAAACAATTATCACCAACCCCCCTGTCTGCAATTTTCAAATGTTGACGTCATTACCAAAGTGCCCATATTACCTGCATGTGCAGGTAATATGGGCACATGTATTTAATGTATGTTTTAAAAGCTACAATGACTCTACCATGTCTGGAATTTGCTTTAAATGTTGAAAATCATTAACTTTAAGATATAATTTGAAATTATAAGACCCTTCAGTAAATCCTTTGACTATAATATTTCATTGTTATGTATTTTGTATATCATTTCTTTTTAAGTATTATTTAAATATTATTTTCATTAATATAGGCCTACAATAAGTTATTTATATTAATTATATACTGTGAATATATCCAAAAAAATCGTAGCAAAGAGATTGATGCCTCATCCCAATACTAAGTACCAGAATCATTTCCGCCATTTTTGGATGTCCCATATTACCTGCACTAATGTTGCTGAGTCAGGCAAGCATTCAATGCCACATTGCACCCCTTCACTAAAACAAATTGACCTGTACACATTAGTATGATCAAAATGAAACTATAAGCTTACTAATTATACAAAACAATTGAGGTTACCCCCCTCAAGCACTCTTTCACCATGACATTCTGTGAAATATCAAATTTTACATCAGGGTAAAAAAATGCCATAAGTTTTACCTACCTTGTTGGTTTTCAGCAATTTTCTCAGAGAAATTTCGGCATCACATGCTCTCAAGACGATATATTTTCGTATACAGTTCATATGAACAACATTATGGTGCTCACACCGGTCACCGGTCGACGGTCGACGGTCACGACATGATTTACTTCAGGTGGCCCATATTACCTGCTGGCCCATATTACCTGCATGTACCCTAGATGCCCCTGATTAGGTTTGACTTACTGAATCAAGCTTGAGTGAATAAAAGAGAATATAGAAAGCTAAGATATGTTTCACGTTCATTCGTTCGTTTTGCATAATGATTTGAAATATACATGCTGTATAATGGCACCAAGAATCTGAAAAAGAGAGGAGAGAGAGAATTAGAAAGAGAGGGAAAGAGATGGAGGAGTGAGGGTTGTAGTTGCGGATCCGGGCAGGTTCTAAGGTTCTCTAATATGAATATCACTAATTGAACTGCCCATATTACAATCGGAAAATTTTGGCGGCATCCGCCCTTCAGATCCTTGATCTGCCACAGGGTATAATTCCATTTTTAGTGTAGTCCCAAATTAATTGACGTTTATAGGTCTGTTTCAGACTCAATTCAACCAGGCCTTCTGTAGAAGCAAGACGAAGACGGATCTCTGACATCAACACGCATATTTAAAAAATGGCCCGTACCCACCCCCCACAAAAAAAAAAGAGAAAGGGGGGGAGGGTGAGAAAGAAAGAGAGAGAGACAGAGAGAATGAAAAAAGAGGTGCGTGCTTACTCTGTTAACCCCCCCCCTTCCCCCCCCCCCCCCCCGATTCCGCCTACACTGTAAAAAAATACCGTCGTATTTACTTAATTCATTATGTTAGAAAACTGCCTTAATTTGTTCGAGTATTAACAACTCCTGCTATTTTAAGTATGTTCTACTGAAATGATATGAAGTTATTATTACTTGATAAATAGAGTAAACTTAGTTCATGAGTAAAGAAATATTTTTAAAAAATGGGGAGGGGACTTTCTACACGAAGTCCACTGACATCATTTCAACCTACGTGTTTAAACCAAATATCAGACTTCATTTTGTCACTTACCTGTAATTGATAAGGTACTGGTATTTATATTTATATCTCAAAGAGTGCATCCTAACAAATAAAACAGTGAGAACATCTTCCTAAAACCACAAAACAAAACAAATATTCAGTTGAGTTGCTGTTAAAGTTGTCTTTCTTTGCTTCAACAAAAAATTTGAACTTTTTTGCACACCTTATCCAAAACAATTTCAAGCACAAATATATATGACAGTTATCTAAAATTTTGACATTTACTTGCTCGTAATGATATTCATGTATTATGTAAATATGGCGTTAATTGAAAAAAAAATAAGTACATTCAACTTTATTTTTATGTAATAAGTATTTAAAGAAATGTGCTTAATTGAAGTAAATTTACCTAATCAAAGCAAGTTAGAATTATTTGAATTTTCCTAAATGTATTTTGTACCTTTAAAAATGAGTAAATTCAACGACACTTAAATTTTGAGTTAGCAAGACTTAAATTTTTAAATTTTAAATTTAAATTTTGTCTTTTTAAAGTTAAATCTACGTAAGAAAATCATGGAATAATTACAAAGGAGCATATTATTTTTTTACAGTGTATGGTTCGGTATGAGTCCAATATAGTTCAGATTCTGTCGCCCCTCTTTTATAGAACGGGGGCAACTTCCCTACCCCCTTCCTTCCCGGATACACCTAGAACAAGAAAGATCATATATACGCATCATCATCACTGACGGGGGGGGGGGGGGAGATTATTGACATCGTCACATGACCTAGAGTCACAGGTCATGTGCTTTTCCTACTAACAGAAGTGTGACGGTCAGACTGTTACCACATAGCACCGGACCAACCAAAGTAATGCATTACATTGAATGGAAAATGAGCTGTCGGTTCGGGGTTGACTTGGCAATGTGTCTGCCTAATATAGGATAAGTCGGAAATGTAAGTTATTGCGAAACGCGACTGGTTGGAGTGATATAGGCCAACATGCACTTTCATTTTCTGTAGTTTATACTAGGAGGTGGTGTTCTTTAAAGACAATCGACTTCAAACTTTAAGATAATTTACCACCTATTATTGCAAAAATGACGCTGTTATGGACCTTACAAGTTATAGGACTTCTAGGTGAGTATAAGACATAATATAATGTGTTTTGTGTTATAGTTTATCTTCTTTCTTTTGTTAACCCAATTTGGATATATCCACTCGTGCACTGGTTGATTGACTGCAGTTGTTGGGCATGATCAACTATTTCAATCATTATATGCCCAAATAACAAAGTGACAGATTCTGAAAACATACACTGCAAAAACGCTGGTGTTAAATATGCAACACCATGCGGGTGTTAAATTTGTGGTGTTAGATTTCGGAATTAGAATGCTATCTCTCTAACACCACTTGGTGTTAAGACAAATTCTGAAAAAGCACTTTGTTGAAATTTTTGCAGGTAAAAGTCATTATCATCTGATATATATCAATTATAAATATCATAAACACAAATATAGCAGCAAATTTAGCTTTAGTTTATGAAGTTAACTGAATATTTTTTAACACCAAAAAGCTGGTGTTATTTAACACCAGCCCTGTATCATATCCGACCACACCGATGGTGTTAAATTAACACCCAACAAGAATAAAATCAACCACTCATCTAGCGTAAATCCGCTCGCCCTATCTATTCATCAGGGATGTACGCTTTGTATTTTACGTAATTTCCCCAGATGAATGCATTCTATACGGATTACGCCAGTTGAATCAAAACCCACTGGTATCAAATCGAATTAACACTATGAAAAGTGTCAAATTAACCCAGAATGTGGTGTTAAAATAACACCAAATAGTTTTATGTATTTCTAACACCCAAACTGGTGTTAATATAACACCAGTTGGTGTGGTCGGATATATTCCGGGCCGTGTTAGATTTAACACCCGTGGTGTTAAATTTAAACACCCCAGTTTTGCAGTGTATACATTTTGGGGTTGGATCAAGAAATATGAGGGTATATGAAAGGATATATGTCTCTGTCTAAAATATCAATTTCAAGGCTCGTATTACAGCTATAGGGAGGATTATTTACGACGAATCGACAATGGTTTATAAATCGCAGCGAAAAACAAGAAAGTATAGATTTCATCAAATTTACAGCATAATTAAATAACGACCAGAAAAATAAAAATTGGGCACTGCTTTTGTAATGAGATACATTAAGAATTGTTTATGTATCGTGCACTGATTTAGGCCTTGAGCGTTCATGGCATTTTAAACCAG
>CALNVZ010000674.1:23585122-23599898 GCA_940671915.1 Paracentrotus lividus
GTATCTAGCATCACAATAAAGGTTTATTGTCATGGAAGAGAAATGTTGGAAGACTTAAAGGGGAATTATCCCCTCAGAGAAATTTAGCTTTAGTGAATGGAGACAAACCCCCAAAACATATTGAGAAAGTTTCAGAAAAATCAGGCAATTAATAAGAGAGATATAAAGTTTTAGATTTTGAGATCACTTATGATATGGAGATCCTCCAATTGGCAACGCGACCATAATGTGTGATGTAATCCAGGGAGATCTTTCCCATATCTATTGTACACACTGTACTAAAATCCTCTTTTTTCTTGATTCTAAAGGGTGAATAAAGTATCTTTTTATGGGATGACTTGTAAATATATGAAAGTCATAATATATCATGAAAAGAAAAGCTGTTTTATCATTAGAATGAAAATAAAGAGACATTTTGAATAGTTTTTGTGCATACCATATGGGAAGTTCTCCCTTTGTGACATCACAAATGGTGACTGCGTTTCCAATGGGAGATTTCCTATGTCATTAGAGATCTCAATATTCAAATACTCATAACTTTCTTATCACTTATCCGATTTGCACCAAATCTTCACTATTGTGCTTATTTGATTTTTCTGCATCCACAGTAAGCCAACTATCTACAAAGGGACAATTCTCCTTTAACCGCATCATTTGTGAAATGAAAATCTCCAAAAATGAAGCCTTATATGAGAAACTATCTAAATTTAGTTTTGAGCCTGTAACATAAAAACATATAAGTGTATGGTATATTGTGTACCAAGAGTTTACACTCAATGATCTCACTCTTTTTATGTACACGGAAAAAAAACTACCAAAACTAAACTAATAGCCACAATGAAATCCATCACAATTAATCCTGATCACTAGATCTCAAAATGATCTTAAAACATTTACTAACAAACCCTGATCAGCATTATTATGTCCTACAATTAATGCTTTGGTAAATAATCAATCTGAGAATTACTTTGAATCCCTTCAATGCCTTCTCATGCTTCAGTGGCGGATCCAGCAGGGCACAGGGACACGCCCCTCTATAATACTAATTCTAATTGACTGTACATGTTAAAAATCGGGAAATTTGCGGGCTTCACTACTCATGGGGTGTGGTCCCCTCTATTTTCAATCCTGGATCTGACTGCGCTTTTTGCGGTTAGCGTGATATTTCATCATGTTACATATTTAAGACTTTGGTGACCTATCGGACATTTACAGTGTTACATGCACCATAAAAATCGTTTAACAAGGCTGGGTAGAAAGTCATTCATCCAGTGCTTCTTAACTTCATCATGGAAGTTTGCAACATTGTATATCATTGATTTCTCCCTCTTTATTTTATACATAACAACCAAAGTTTTGATAAACATTAATGAAACAAATTCTTGTCACTTCCCTGAGTAAATTTGTTCTTTTGTCATTGACTTTAAAATCTTGAAACATAATAGTTAGGTTGGCAATAATCAAGTGTCATGAACAACAATAACATTCTAATTATCAAATGCTTGTGAAATAATTGGAAGGCAAGGAATTTCATTATTCTGACAAAATTAATTTCCAGTTCACTACACAGTCATGTGTCTTTTGACTTGAAGACTTTCCCATCTGCAGTTCATTGGCTTATCTTCCTCATCAGTAGTCCCTTTCATGTTTAGGACAGGATTTTACCAAAAAATGACTTTTTAATGACCATTCACCTTTACATAGTTGTCTCAGTTGTCATAGTTGTATTTCATTTCTATATTCATACAGAATTGCCCCACGTTGTTTTGAAATACATTCAGAATTCTCAGTCATTGCAAAAAGCAAAAAGTAGTTCTCATCCTTTTTTTTACCAGAATGAACATTTATTTAGTGACCTCTGACCTTTGAAACTTCATGGAAGTCTCAAAAACATTATTAGCTGCCTTTAAAATATGATAGATCGAAATTTGGTTGAAATTCCCCCAGAAATCTACCCCGAATCTTATAAGTTAATTTCATTGATTAATCGAGCCACAAATTGCTTCATCATTTTCAATATTTAAGATATTTATTGACATCTGACCTTTTGACCTTCAAATAGCTACTAGTCATCAAAGCCTTCATTTCAAAGTTAATTTCACAATCAACATTGCATTTAGTTTGGTCAAATATTGTTTTAGTGGATTTCAAGTTACAGTTACTTAGCCCATAGGAACTTTCAAAGGATTTACACAGGATTTGGATTTTTATTGACCTCTGACCTTTGACCTTCAAATTTTTATCACCAAAACCTTATAGGGTCATTCACACTAACAACTTGAACCAAGTTTGGTTGACATACTTCTAGAGGGTCTCAAGTTAAAGCTAGAACAAAGGAAATTTCATGTCATTTCACAGGTTTTTGACGTTTATGACTCTGACCTTTGACCTTCAAAATGGTTACTACCAAAACCTGTCATTTAATCTGCTATTATTGCTATACCAGAATTGACCTAAGTTTTGTTAAGAATGGTTTGGTAATTTCAAGTTATAAGTGAAAATAAACATGAGATTACATCATTTTTACATGATTTTAGGCCCAAATGACCTTTATTGACCTTTGACCTTTTTGACCCTTTCCACCACTCAAAATCCTTAGGACTTTCGATATGTTGTAGAGGAGCACTTTACTGATCAAGATACATGTTTCAGATTTTCTGTTGCAATTAGTGGGAGGTTGACCCCTTTTTTGTCCTAGAATGACTATACTAGTTGCAACATCGCCTTTAGGCCTACACATTATCTTAGAACATTGTATTTGCAGGGGAAATGCAGATTTGCTAAATTCAACTCAAATACGGTAATTCCAACATATCAGTTTTCTCGCGTTAATTTTTTAAAGAGGCCATATCATTCTATTTAATGACCCGTCGCTTTTTTAGATCAGATTTTTTGGGCGACTCTGCTGACATGCTGGAGCATTGCCGCATTTTTTTTTTTTTTTTTTTTTTTCCATTGGCTGATCAAGGAGGGGACGCGCGCCATTTCTATAATTTGAAATTCACTCATTCATTGTACATGTTATAATCGGAATAATAAGATCGGAAAATTTCTGCGGCTCATCGCCCTATAGTCGGGCTTTGTGCCCCCTTTAGTTTTCAAATCCTGGATCCGCCATTTGGCTTACAGTATTAACTGGATCACATGATGGCAATATTCAGGTCATTTCCTGCATATCGGATATCTACAAAGTAGCCTATACTACAATATGCATAGGCTATAACCAATATTATTTCTACCATGCCTTACCATTGTGACATCATCATCCTTCCTGTCAAAAGGAAATAAGTAACAAATGTGACATTTCCTGTAAAAGTGTGAAAATGTGTTCTAGCGGTATTATCACATAATGTCTCACCATGCATAATCTTGAAACTGGATAAATGTTAATATAATATTTATTTTTTTTAATGAAGGAATTTTATCAAAGCAAAATAAAAGATTTTATAATGGAGTTGGAATAATTATGATTGACTCTTCATTTTCTCAAACTTAAGTATGTGACTGTCTTATCGCGTGTACCTGACGGCTATGAGCATGCATTGCGTAACCCTTCAATCTACTTTTTTTTTCTGCATTTTTTAATAGAATATCATGTATTCATTTCAGAATTTCTTCATAAAAAAACATAGTTTTGTGTAATAGAGGCAAATGAACACACAAATAATTTTAATTATTATAATGATTAAATTTGTTATAATTAATGAAGTTACAGCATTGGCGTGTTCCACATGGGCTGGAACAACGCCTGCAAGTGACCTAAACGCAGAGGTCAACAACATGACGACAGAGGTCACAGGAATGACGACAGAAATGGATCTGACCACCGGAAGTGAAATGACAACCGGAATTGAAATGACCACCGTCATTGAGCTGACGACTGAAATCGAACTAACTACCGAAGTAGACCTGACAACTACCTCCCCGACAGGTTCGAAGCTTTTTTTTTGTTTTTTTCTATAATAGAAGAGTTTGATTCCAAAAGGCGCTAAATCCACTTTTGATGAAAATTGAGTTAATGACACCCGACCATTGTTCAGACTAGTACCTGTCTATAAACAAAAGTTTAAATCAAAATTCAGAATGCAAGTATTACAAAATGGACATTTAAATATCACTTTTCCATAGACGCCTGTACAAAATTGTGCAAACAAATGCCTTTTTCTCAGAGGTGATAAAAAAAGTGGATTTAGCGCCTTTTGGAAACAAGCTCTTCAATTGTACTATCAGTTATAATTACATAATTTGGACATAGATCGAGGTTAAACTTGACCTTTTTGTGTAAAAAGGTATGATCATTCGTAAACTTTATTCGTAAAGGGATATAAATTGTTTACATAACACAACATATTCATAACATATATAACACCCTGTGTTATCTATGTTTTCATAATTGCTGAAATAATTTGGATATTATATGTTACACCGTTTAATTTAATTTACATTAGTTTGTGTTTTATGTCACCATCACATAATAATTCAAGTTTGAAACATTAATCTATCCTCACAAGTAATTTTGTCAATATCATGAATTTATAATTTATACTTAATGACACTGTAAGTTATTTATACGCGTCCTCATATGACTTTCACTTTCACGTTATTTATATTCTATATTCTTGTAAACTTGTTGCTATATTTATAAGTACCTTTCTTGTGTTTGTTTTAGTTCCGTTTTGTATCTTTGTAGTTGTCAATTTTGTATTATATATGAATGTTTTCTATGTTATGCCGACAAAATGAATTTGCTAAAAGAACCAATAAAATGAATCTGAATCTGAATCTGATCGTATTGATAATTAACACTGTTGACTTGAGCTTTTTCCAGTTGTCCTTAAATTTCGAAGGTAGTTCTTTAAAAAAAAAACTAATTGTTTGATGAACTATGATAAAAGCAGGTGGATAAAGCAATAGTATTTGGCCTGGACCCTTAATCGGGAAAAAGTTTTCAAAATAGGCGGGATTGAACATGTTGAAGAATAATGTGCTGAGTTCCAATTTCACATTATTATGTTGGGCAAGGGTAAACATGGTAAATGCCCATTTCTCTCTTTCTGATCCGGTTTTTGGAATACCGAGCTTCTTAGCATGATTTCTAAAATGTGTCTGGGTTCTGTATATTTATTTTCCCCTATCAATGATAGTTCATGTTTCCGTCATTTTTTAATCATTATTATATGTTTTCCCGGGGAGGGTCCACGAGTCCTCGGTCCCACGAGTCCTACGTCCCACGAGACCTCGGTCCCACGAGTCCTACGTCCCACGAGGCCGAATATTTTCCCACGAGTCCTACGTCCCACGAGACCTACGTCCCACGAGTCCTACGTCCCACGAGGCCGAGTACTTTTCCCACGAGTCCTCGGTCCCACGAGTCCTCGGGCCCACGAGTCATACGTCCCACGAGTCCTACGTCCCACGAGACCTACGCCCCACGAGTCCTACGTCCCACGAGGCCGAGTATTTTCCCACGAGTCCTACGTCCCACGAGTCCTCGGTCCCACGAGGCCGAATTTTCTCATATCGTGTTTTCTTTTATCAGAATGTGTTTCAACATCAATGAAGCGTTTTGTAAGCTGAATTATACAACATGAATTAATTTAGTTGTGGTTAATACCATAGACACTAGCATGGCGAATAATGGTGGCATTCATTCGCAGAGGCGGTTTGAGACTGAATTTGGACTATGTCTAAAGACGTCCCTAATCCTTCTCAGTAGTGACGGGTCCAGGATACCGGAGGAGGGGGGGGCACCAAAGGATTCGGTTTAAAATGTCGGTCAAAGAGTGGTTTTCAAAATTATAGGGCGCGTCCCCCCCCCCCCCCACTCCCGGATCCGCCTCTGCGTCGCAGAGACGTCCCGCGACAATAAAAAGATAAATAAATAAAAAAATAAAAAAAATTATAGGAGGCTTCTCCGCGACGGAAAAAAGAGTATCGGAGACGTCTCTGCGACAAGGTTCAAAACCGTCTCACAACTCGTCTTACAAGTCTAAAAGTAGTCCCAATTCCGTCTCAAATCCATCTCCGCGAAATTCGCTTCCACCATTAGTTGCGGATATATTTTTAATGAATGTAGTTCTTTGGTTTTACATGAAAAATTAAGAGTTACATCCTTGAGAAATCCTAATTACATATTTATCAAATGATTTACATTTAAATCTAATCTCCAATTTGAGAGATCATAATTCATGAATCCCGAACAGGGGCGTAGACACCGGGGGGGGGGGGGGGGGGGGTGCATCCCTCAATTAAAAAGATTGGGGATGGCATGTACAATCACCCCCCTCCCGAATTTACGCGGGTGATATGTATTTTTTTAAAAGCTGAAATGGGCTTTCCACACTCGTGTTTCTTCCATCATGTCCACGGAACTCTAACAATTTTCGCTCGCGCTTATTATTGTTATTATTTTTATTTATTTATTATTATTATTTTCATTATTAAAATCCAGATTAATTATTTATATTATCTATTATATCTTTAAGCAACATAGAGTTTCACATTTTGGCAGTCATCAAACAAAAAGCAAATAGTCGGGATAATGCATTTACGCCAACTTCTTTATTCATTTCATGTCAAATTTTCGACGGACCTGCGTCTTCATCAGGAATATAATTTTTGTAAATTATACTCCTGCCAAAGACGGAGGTCCTTAAAAAATGGAGAAGAAATGAATAAAAAACTTGGCGTAAATGCATAGTCTCCATTATCTGCTTTTTATCATATTTCAATGTATGTTTAAGCCTATACTTATTTTAGTATTTGCAGTGAAATTATTATTAATCTTTTTCTTCAAACAGCTCTATTTCTATAAGTCTATTTATCCTACGTTTTATTTTAATTGTATTTATACTTATAATTGCCAAAAAATTGCAGAGTACACAAATCTTTAACATAAAATAAATTAGCTTAAATTACTTTTATCTACTAGAGGTGTAGGGTACATGCTCTCCCCCAAGGGAGAGCAACTTCTGTTGATTGGGTGTCCTGCTAAAATATTGTAAATAAATAAAATAAATAAATAAATAAATAAATAAATATGGACCCCCTAAGCTCATTTCCCTAATTTGCATAAAATTGCAAAATGATTCAGTCTAAACTTTGTTTATATGAATCAATAATTACTGCTCTAACTTTTATTGTGAAGAAAAACAATTATCACCAACCCCCCTGTCTGCAATATTCAAATGTTGACGTCATTACCAAAGTGCCCATATTACCTGCATGTGCAGGTAATATGGGCACATGTATTTAATGTATGTTTTAAAAACTACAATGACTCTACCAAGTCTGGAATTTGCTTAAAATGTTGAAAATCCTTAACTTTAAGATATCATTTGAAATTATAAGACCCTTCAGTAAATACTTTGACTATATATTTCATTGTTTTGTATTTTGTATAAAATTGCTTTTTTAAATATTATTTAGACATTATTTTCATTATACAAGTCAATATAGGCCTACAATATGTTATTTATATTAATTATATACTGTGAATATACCCCAAAAAGTCGTAGCAAATAGATTGATGTCTCATCCCAATACTATAGTACTATAATCATTTCCGCCATTTTGGATGGCCCATATTACCTGCACTAATGTTGCTGTGTCAGGCAAGCATTCAATGCCACATTGCACACCTTCACTTTAACAAATTGACCTGTACATGCTAGTATGATCAAAATGAAACTATAAGATTACTAAATATACAAAACAATTGAGGTTACCCCCTCAAACACTCTTTCACCATCACATTCTGTGAAATATCAAATTTTACATCTGGGTAAAAAAATGCCGTATGTTTTACGTATCTTGTTGGTTTTCAGCAATTTTCTCAGAGAAATTTCGGCATCAGATGCTCTAACGACAATATATTTTCGTATACAGTTCATATGAACAACATTATGGTGCTGACACCGGTCACCGGTCACCGGTCGACGGTCACGACATGATTTGCTTCAGGTGGCCCATATTACCTGCTGGCCCATATTACCTGCATGTACCCTATACAGTTCTCGCTATAACAGTAGCGGACGCAGACCAGAGTCACACAATGAACTTACCGGGCCCATGCGTAAACATAATAGAGCCGCTTTTGTCCCCAGACAATTGGGCCACCGAAATGAGTTCAATTCGATTTTCTTGGATCTGCGCCTGACTATATTCTGCAGAATTAACCCTCCCCTCACCATCCCATTCCCTTCGGGTCCCACGTGTTGTTTTGTTAACCTTCGTTAATAATTGAGCATTTATCATGATTCTTATATTGCAAGATTCTGTTCATTTAGCCTAAAAACTTTCTGCTCGCATGGTATTTAGAATTTAGAATTTACAAAAATTATATTCTTGATGAAGACGCAGGTCCGTCAAAAATTTGAAATGAAATGAATAAAGAAGTTGGTGTAAATGCATTATCCCGACTATTTGCTTTTTGTTTGATGACTGCCAAAATGTGAAACTCTATAATAGGTAATGTAAATAATTATTCTGGATTTTGATAATGAAAATAATAATAATAAATAAATAAATAAAAATAATAACAATAATAAGCGCGAGCGAAAATTGTTAGAGTTCCGTTATCATGATGGAAGAAACACGAATGTGGGAAGCCCATTTCAGCTTTAAAAAAAATACATATCACCCGCGTAAATTCGGGAGGGGGTGATTGCAGGGGCCGCGGAGCCGGGGCTGGGGGGGGGGGCTGGGGGGCTGCAGCCCCCCCACTTTTTTCAGCCAACGTGTACAAAAACGCAAAAATGACCATACATTTGTGATTTTTAGCCTGTTCAGCACCCCCCCCCACTTTCGGCTCAGCCCCTCCACTTTCAAAAACGCTCCGCGGCCCCTGGATTGCACATGCCATCCCCCATCTTTTTAATTGAGGGATGCACCCCCCGGTGTCTACGCCCCTGTTCGGGATTCATGAATTATGATCTCTCAAATTCGAGATTAGATTAAATCATTTGATAAATATGTAATTAGGATTTCTCAAGGATGTAAATCTTAATTTTTCTTTTAAAACCAAAGAACTACATTCATAAAAAATATATCCGCAAATAATGGCGGAAGATATTTTCGCGGAGATGGATTTGAGACGGAATTGGGACTACTTTTAGACTTGTAAGACGAGTTGTGAGACGGATTTGAAACTTGTCGCGGAGACGTCTCCGATACTCTTTTTCCGTCGCGGAGAAGCCTCCTATAATTTTTATTTTTGTATTTATTTTTTTTATTGTCGCGGCGACGTCTCTGCGACGCATGGGCGGATCCGGGGGTGGGGGTGGGAAGGGGGGCGCGCCCCTATAATTTGAAAACCACTCATTAACCGTACATTTTAAACCGAAAATTTTGGAGCCCCCCCCCCCCTCCTGTAATCCTGGACCCGTCACTACTGAGAAGGATTAGGGACGTCTTTAGACATAGTCCCAAATCAGTCTCAAACCCGCCTCCGCGAAATGAGATGCCACCATTATTCGCCATGCTAGTGCCCATGGTATTAACCACAACTAACTTAATTCATGTTGTATAATTCAGCTTACAAAATGTTTCATTGATGTTGAAAAACATTCTGATAAGAAGAAATACGATATGAGAAAAATCGGCCTCGTGGGACCGAGGACTCGTGGGACGTAGGACTCGTGGGAAAATACTCGGCCACGTAGGACTCGTGGGACGTAGGTCTCGTGGGACGTAGGACTCGTGGGACGTATGACTCGTGGGCCCCGAAAGACTCGTGGGACGTAGGACTCGTGGGAAAAATACTCGGCCTCGTGGGACGTAGGACTCGTGGGACGTAGGCTCGTGGGACGTAGGACTCGTGGGAAAATATTCGGCCTCGTGGGACGTAGGACTCGTGGGACCGAGGTCTCGTGGGACGTAGGACTCGTGGACCGAGGACTCGTGGGAAGACCGTTTCCCGGTCAATTTCATTGTTTTGTCAATCAATTGCATGTTGAGGCATTCATTTTCGGGAAAAACGCTGATGCATCGAAATGTTACCAGTCAAAATCATATTCAATCATCAAAATTAACGATTATAGTGATTGATTTCGTATTTGCGCATTCTACTTCACATAATAAGCATTTACATTTGGTAATAACTATTCAATTTCGTCGACATTTCATTCCGTATACTCAAATTCGCAATAATTTGAATGCACAAAGAATGAAATTAAATGACTTTATCCGAATTTGAAGTTTGCAACCATTACTTTGTGTGCCTACAAGCGAATTTGAGAGCATGAACACGAAATTGTTTGATTAAAGTCAGTCTGTCGCATCAAACACACGAATTTGAATACACATTAAATGAAAACAGATGATAAATGTATGAATTTGGCCGGGAAAACCTGTGTTATTATTATTATTAGTAGTAGTAGTAGTAGTAGTAGTAGTAGTAGTAGTAGTAGTAGTAGTAGTAGTAGTAGTATAGTAGTAGTAGTAGTAGTAGTAGTAGTAGTAGTAGTAGTAGTAGTAGTAGTAGTAGTAGTAGTATAGTAGTAGTAGTATTACTACTATCATCATTATTATTGTTGTTGTGTATACTGCTCAGTCTCAATTTTAATTTTCATTCTATATTACTATGGCAACAGATATGACAACCTCGGCTCCAAAAGCTCGATGGAGTGTGAAGGATAAGGACGGCAAACTGTGTATGCTGATGGACTTTTCTGGAACGATCGGATTTGTAAGTATAGGTTTTCCCGGCCAATTTCATACATTTATCATCCGTTTTCATTTGATGTGTATTCAAATTCGTGTGTTTGATGCGACAGACTGACTTTAGTCGAACAATGTCGTGTTCATGCTCTCAAATTCGTTTTTAGGCACACAAAGTAATGGTTGCAAAATTCAAATTCGGATATAGGCATTTAATTTCATTATTTGTTCATTCACATTAGTGCGTATAGTGAATGAAATGTCGACAGAATCAAGACGAATTTAAATAGTTATTGCCGAATGTATATGGTTATTATGTGAAGCGGAATGCGCAAATATACGAAATCGATCACAACAATATCGTTAATTTTTATGATTGAATACGATTTTGACTGGCAACATTTCGATGCATCAGTGTTTTTTTCCAAAAATGAATGCCTCTAATATGCAATTGATTGACAAAACAATGAAATTGGCCGTGAAAACCTATAATATATTCCTTCTTATATCAACTTTCTCCAAGCAAGAATATGCTGTCAGTGTCTGCTGAATGGGTTGAACAAGAGGAGGGGGGGGGGGTGACATTTCATGAAAGGATTTGTCGGACGTTTTATCCGACAAATTTGCTCTTTGCCAATCAGATCCAAGCATTTCAGTAGCTTATAATATTTGTCAGTGAGAATCAGTGAATATTTGTTTCATGGAATGCTCCCCCGGCGTGCGTCGGGTCTGTTGTATGAGATTTCGAACAAAAATATTATGATAATCATGTAACAATATTCAGTCAGGCGCGGATCCAGTATTTGCAATTTGAGAAGATTGTGCATGCCCAATATATAGGGACACTAGCGGTTCTTTTATGTTTGGCCATGGGCCATTTCTTGCAATTGTGTGAGGTAAGGCTGGATTCGCTACTGTTAGGTGACATAATTACACTGAAAACCTAAACGGGTAGACCGACTAGCTTTAAAGCTAGTCGTAGTGATGCCCAGACTGACTAGCTTTAAAGCTAGTCGGTCACCGACGACTAGTTTTCCTTGCGAAACCACAGGCAACCTGGTTATTACGGACTAGCTTTAAAACTCGTCCGTGCTTACGGACTAGCTTGAAAGCTAGTTCGGTCAAGTTAGTCCGTCAGAACGACTAGTTTAATGCTCGTCGGTCACGACGGACTAATTTTAAAGCTCGTCCGTCGTGACCGACTAGTTTGACGGACTAGCTAAAGCTAGTCGTAGTGATGCCATGACGAGCTTTTGAGCAGGACTGCTTTACAGCTAAGTCGGTCATGGTGAAAGCCCAGTCCCGTCGCGCTTTTCTGCGCGATGATTCTTGCTGCTGTCTGACAGACTAGCATGGCGGCACGATGGTTAATATGGCTTACACTGGTCAGAGACCAAATCTGAATGTGTAGAAAGACATTATAAGTACGATTAAAACTAGCATTTTGTCCAAATGTTGAGCAAAAAAAAATTATTAATAGAAAAAAAGAGAAAATAATAAAACAGTATTATGATGATGTAAATCAGAAGTCAGGAAGGCCAACAATTAGTATAACATTATGGCAATTAACAAATAAATGGGTGCACAGGGGCCCATGGAGTCGCCGCCAATGGCTCGCATCATCAGACTTTTTGTTGTAGGCCTACCGCTTTTGCCATTTTCGAGCGTATACACTTGTCCTTGAGAGCCACTTCAGAATCACCAAGTCGCGTTCCTCTAATCCAATATTCTTTTCTTTTAGATCAAGTAATCAAAAGAAAAGTGGCGCCCTATAATTTAATTATAGGAATAGAATTTCCATTTTCATAATTTAATGTGAATTGTTACATCTGTTGTAAAATAACACAAACGACATTTATGAAATTATTTGACAAGACATAATGTTTCCGCTTGGTGATTATGCATTAATCATGTGAAAAAAATAACGCTATCTGTGAAGCTGAATATAGGAATTAAAAAAGAGGAACTCACACATTCATGTCACAGGAAGGAGTCGCGTCAATTATAATCAAAATCTTAAGCTTTCGGGTATATCCAGTTGGCGTCTGTACAGTTTGCTCATTAAATGGAATTCACATACAGATAATGCAACTAATACATGTAATAGTGATGTCCTTTTCGCAATGCGCAATGTTATTCAATCAATTGTACACTTTCTATGCCTGCTGTTGCTAAGCTTAGGCATTCACGGCAGCCAATCTATAAGAATAGAACGGTTCATGGGTTCAATATAACGAAAAGTATTCAATTAGCCTGTAATTAAGGCGGCGGCCGGGTTTTCCCCAACTGGGCTTCCTTTTGGGGATTGTTTTTTGTTTTTGTTTTTTTTTTGTGGCGGATGAACGAATTTGTATAGCAACTCATGCGCAATTAATCCTCCCGTCAGTGGGACCGGGCCTTAAAGAATGGAACAATATTTCTAACCTACTCGTGAATGGCATACTTGTCAGCGATTTATGTTATTTCGGCTATCGTAATGCTCTCAGATTGTCAAGCAAAAACAACCTTTGTTGAGAATGTTCACACTATCAAAATCTTCTATTCACTGTTGTTGCTAAGCCGGGAATTCACCAGTAATCTGTAAGGAAATACCGGGTTCTTGAGTTGTATAGTGACAAGGTATTCAATTAGCCTGTAATTGAAGAATGGAGAACAAATTTTGGAATCTACCGGTACTCGTGAATTGCATATTTGTCATGATAGATGTTATGTCTCGTAAGCTTTCAGATTGTCAAGCGAAAACAACCTTTGTTTCAGAATGTATCAACTTGATTATGCTCGGAAACAGAATAAATAGAGAAGGTACATTGAAACCACATTGCAACTATTTGTATCAAAAGCTAGTCAGTCATTCTAATGGGTGAACTGTCCTACCCCCCTACTTTTTTTGACCTAGTCGGTCACGTCGATGGACTAGCATCAAGCTTGACGGACGAGCTTTAAAGCTCGTCCGTCAAGTTGCGAGATGTAGATTCAGTTGTATGCTAGTCCGTCTTGACGGACTAACATGGCAGACTAGCTTTAAAACTAGTCCGTCTTGACCGACTAGCTTTAAAGCTAGTCGGTCCATTGACGGACGAGGTTAGGTTTTCAGTGTATCCAGGCGGGGGCGCTTAGACGTTCTTACATTATAATAATAATAATAATAATAATATGGTTTTATTTACCCAGGGTAGCCACTTCAGTTCTGAAAACTGTTCTCCCAGTGGGCCCTGCATGATGTAATTATTATCCCCAAGCTCCTTCAGCTTTAAGAACAAAATTGTCAATGTTGCCATTTTCATACTCCACCACTAGTACCAAATACTGGCCGATATAATTTTGTACTTCTATAAAAAATATAAAAAAAATAAAAAAAAAAACAATATAGGTTTTCCCGGTCAATTTCATTGTTTTGTCAATCAATTGCATGTTAGAGGCATTCATTTTCGGGAAAAAACACTGATACATCGGAATGTTACGAGTCAAAATCATATTCAGTCATCAAAATTAACGATTATTGTAATTGATTTCGTATTTGCGCATTCTACTTCACATAATAATAGTCCGGCATCCCAGAAGATTTATTCAAGTGAAAAGCGCCGGAACAACTGACCCCATAGGGGGTTGGGATGGACCCTGGGCCTCACAAAATGATCTCCGGTCTTCTGACTTGGTATTCCCGCAAAATCAAATTTCTGACTCACTACCTGTGATCCATTTTGCGACATTACAGTAGGTGCACTTGACACGTCACACAAACGGCCCAACATTTTTTAAGGCTCTTTTTTTTTTCTTTAGTGCAGTTGACTAACCGATAGCATACGAATGCAACACAGATATTTGAGAATTGCGTCCCCCCCCTGCGATGATAGCGACATTACATCACGCTTCGACGTCTCGTCGATACGACCAATTTGTCTGATTTTTACTCGTTTCGGTTTCAATTTTGAAGTTGTTAGATGTTTTAATACCAATTCCTCTAAACCTTGCAAATCTTAGCAGTCCTACGCTTCTAGAGATATTGGTTTTATTGTATTTAGCCTATTTTTCATTTACTGGTTTAAGGAATCGGTCAAAATGAGTTATTGAGGTAATATTTCAGACCGTCATAACACTACACGTGCAATCTCTCTTT
>CALNVZ010000674.1:23602078-23654839 GCA_940671915.1 Paracentrotus lividus
AGAGGTACAGTTCCACAAAGTTGGCCTACCCTATCTACCTCATCGTACGTGTCATAAAGTGTATCGTGATCTACAGCTCACTGAAAGGATAATTGATATCGATATACGGTTGTATACTTCACTTTGGTTACCGATGTGTTCTTGGCTATGAAATGGCGAAATTATGCAAGGTGATGGGGATGCATTTTTCTCATCAAGCTTCAGGAGCTTGACGCCAACGAACGTTAAATTCCTGAGGCTGATGCATGTTCATACAAGGAAGCATGTCCATATATTGCTTCATGAACTAGTCAGTCATATCCACCCAAGGCATGGGACGATCATTGCCGTTGAGCTGGAATGTAACGGCAGCTACATTTGAGACTTCAGTATATCTCATGCCCTTGCCAGACCTATCGCAAACAATTTGACGAGTTTTTCTTTGTACTGCTCAGTTCTAGCAAAGTAGAATACTGATATGTAGATTGAATTAGATGGAAGTTGACTGGTGCTGGTCTTGCACGAGTTTCATTTACAGACCCTTTCAAAAAAAAAAAGAAAGATATAAGTCTTTGGTCATGGGTCTGTATGCTGGTTTGCTTTGCAGAATTCCACTTTCTGAAATCACGGAGAAATCTTGTGCAACACTGATCTGCTTCCTGTCTTGTAGAACCTGTCAACATGAGTGTTTAGAGGAGTTACTACAGAGGAATCAGAGGAGTTACTACAGAGAAATCATTGCAGAGTTATTCAATTGCTCATGACACTCAGCCGGACAAGGGAAGCTATTCGTCCGGTGAGCTGAGAATCAATTAGAACGGATTTATAGGTAGAACAACAATTGCCAAAATCCTGGATAATTCAAGAGGTAAACTTGAACAACCTGTTTGCAGTGCTGACATTGTCAGCGTCAAGAAAGCTTTCGATTCCATCCATCGAAAAAAGATGATGAAAAATGACTACGGTATACCATCATGACCATCAAATCTACTAAATACCATTGACTACGTGTACACTGTTAAGGACAAGGGCTAAAGTTGTGACACCAAATTGAGAGACAGAAGAATTTAACATTTTTGCTTGCAGAAGTTTTTGCAAGGAGATACTCTTATACCCTTTGTATTCACAATAGTTCTTGAATATGCACTTTAGAAAGATAGCTAGAAGACTTTAAATACCTTGGGTCATGGGTAAATTCAACAGAGTCTGATGTCACGATCAGTGGGACAATAGCCTGAAAACTCTCAGTAAAATGAGTGCCATCTGGAAGTCATATTTGTCCTGAGGAATCAAATTAAAGGCTTAAGAATAATAATGCTGGTCATTGATTTCGACACTCAGAGTTGGCCGCCAACAGTCCCATCCTTTGGGAGCTAACGGAGGAAGCGTTGTATACAACACAAGACGTACCTGGACATTATGAGATCTGATACTGGATTAGTTGGCAACTTGGCACAAACGAGCTGAAAAACTGCATGCATGACAGGGATAACTCGAGGATTCGCCCATGCTATGTCTCCCTTTTTCGTCAGCTTGTTCACTTATTCTGCCTCTAGGTCAAGACTGACAAGTTCAAGAAGCGACGTGGGGATATATTTCGTTATGAGAGAGTGAAAACCCATCTTCTCAAAACACAAAGAGAATTAGTGAGAGTTGTTCTGCCTTATAACGTCAACTCAAGTTCTGGAATAGGATTAGTTGTACATCCTGCCTCAAGAATATCGCTTTCTTTGGCGTCCATGTCCTAGATCTCGTTGAGAAAGAGGAATTGACATCTTATTTTGCAGATTCCAAAAGAAGAATCGGTTGCCTCAACGGAAACCCGAAAACAAAGGCAGCGCTATCTATAACTCACTTATTCGTGTAGTTGTACTGTAGATCAACGACAATGTATCTGACACAGGTATACACAACACAAGATCTGTAGCTCTCGTGCCTCCATTAGGTCTCCTGATGTGAAAGAAAATTTAGTACCTCATGGGGGGGGGGATCATTCACTACAGCATCTGTCAGTTAGAATTTGGCAGTGTTGGACGCTGGAGTTGTAGAAATCAGTTTAGAATTACATTTCGTGAAACTGGCAAGTGATCTTCGATCAAGACACTAGCCTCGGTGAGGAGACGCTTTATCGCTGATCAAGTGAAAGAGGGTTTTAAGAGTTTTCAACAAAAAACAACCTCTATGGTGAAAATCGCCAGCATAACAATATGGTATATTCAAAGGTTGTGCTCTGTAATACTTAAATGGAATATACCTTCAGATCTCCGTAAGGTCAGGTAATGACCATTTACAGGCCTACCCGTTTCATTTTCTGCGAAACTGTCACGAAACGCTTGACGGGGCTAAGAAATGGTATCCCTTGAGCAAATCGCGACTTTAGGCCCTGTCTTCAATTGGTTAAGGAAGGCATTCCGTTACAATATTGTGAGAAAAAGCCGCTGTTCGAATAAAGTTACGATTGAAAATTGAAGGAAACCTGACAATCCTTCTTCTCCCGCCTGAATCTTCACTTTTCCTTAATGTACGTTGCTAAATACACCTTCGATATGAACTAACTTTGACAGGTAAACACCCCACAGAAAAAAAAATATTATATATATATCAATATAAGCGAAGACTTTGATTGAATTTTCAAAACTATTATATAAATTATACATATACATATATATACACATGTAATTTCAATCACTTATGCATAATGAAAAGGGGAAATAGGACTAGATATAGTAAAAGAGGTGTAGAGCAGAGTAGAAGGAGTGAAAACAGAAAGATAAAGAGAATGAGAAGACAGAGAGAGGTAAAGAGAGAGAGGAATGATAAAAAGAGGGGAAGGGGAGGGGATCGGAGACGTTTGTGACAAAGACATGATTGGAGAGTCGGAAGGACTTATAACGCAAAATTAAGTACTTTAACGAATGTGAGACGACGTATGAAGGAGAAGAGAGATAGAGGGTGAATAGAGATGTGCGTGTGTGTGGTGTGCGTACATGTGTGTGTGTTGTGTGTGTGTGTGGGTGTGGGTGTGGGGGAATGTTATAATATGGAGACCAATAGTGGGGACAACGGTAGACTAATGAGTATGTTTTTGAGATTATAATGAGTCTGATTAATCCCCATTACAACACGGTTTATGAACCGCTCTGAAATTTACCCTAAAAACTCTCATTTTTGACAGATTTTCCTCTTAAACCATGTTACTTAAATGCCCAAAATTAGGCCAAAATAACTATTATAACTTATAAAACCAAATAATCGCTCTAGAAGGCAGAGGACTTGCTTAAGATGTGTCGCAAAGTTTCAGAAGCAAATTGGTATTTTAAAAAACAAATCTAAACCAAAACTTCAAAATTGTTGAAAACCGAAAAACGAGTAAAAAAAAACAGGACAAATTGGTCGCAGTCCGACGACGACTCGCTCCCGTGATGTTAACCGTCGCTATCATCCGATCTCGGGGACGAAAATTCCAGGAAAAATCATTGTGGTTGCATTGTATGCTATCGGTTAGTCAAACTCAAAAAAGAAAAATAAAAAATGAAGCCCTAAAAAATATGTTGGGGACACGTTTTGTGTGACAGTGTCAAGCGTGCACCTACCTGTACATTGTCGCAAATGTGGACTTCCGGTTGACTGTCACAAAATGTGTGATTTTGGCGGGAAGTACACAGCTCAGACCCGGCGAGCAATCCATTTTTTGTGAGGCCCAGGGTTCCATCCCAACCCCCTATGGGGTCAGTTGTTCCGGCGCTTTTCACTTGAATTAAATCTTCTGGTGATGCCGGACTATAAAGCATATACATTCGGTTAATAACTATTCAATTTCGTCGACATTTTATTCCGTATACTCAATTTCGCACTAATTTGAATGCACAAAGAATGAAATTAAATGACTATATCCGAATTGAACTTCTGCAACCATTACTTTGTGTGCCTAAAAGCGAAATTTAGAGCAGAATGAACACGAAATTGGTTTGACTAAAGTCAGTCTTGTCGCCATCAAACACACGAATTTGAATACACATCAAATGAAAACGGATGATAAATGTATGAAATTGGCCGGGAAAACCTATAATAATAATAACAATAACAATAATAATAATAATAATAATAATAATAATAATAATAATGATAATAAATTAATCTTGTATTATTTTTTCTGTAAATAATTAATTAACACCAATCATTTTTTTATCATAAACATTCAACTGATTATTTGAATTTAATACGACGGCTTTACAAATGTGAAGTCCGTGTTGGAATCATGAATGAAATATGTGTTTATTTATTTATTTATTTATTTATTCTTCACAATTTCAAAATAATTTTCTAATTTTAGATAGGTGCGAACGAGACCTACGAAATACTGTCGTTGGCAAGCACCGATAAATCCAAATGCAGTTCATCTTTTGCCACGTTTACATTAAACTTTCTTCCTTGGGAAATAAGTCTAAATTTCACGAGAAGACGGGGCTCCTATCAGCTGCACCAGATTGTTGTGTCAGAATCAGAGGGAGGTTTGTACCACATTGTATTTCTTTGTAGTCTGTTGTCATACATGTGTAAACATCAACTTCCATCAAGTAAAAAAAAAAAGATTGAACGATTTGATAGCCTATTATAATGATATTGGTAGGCTCTTCACACATGGCTCTTATAACTATATGGATTAATTACTAAGCCAATTTATCCAATTGGCAGTTCAAAATTTGTCTCGAGATCGAAGGCCCATGATACTGAAGTTATGAATTATCGGAGAAAGAAACGAAAAGTTGTAAGAGACACATAAGGTGCATCCCAAGCAAAGACAGAATGGACACAAAACAGAAGCTCCATGCTGCGGTAGACCTCTTTAAAATGTTTAGCAAAGCTATAGTTTACTTCACGATCAAAATATCATTTTCGTTTCTTATTCCCCTTAATCTATACTGATTTGGTGATCAAGATTTGTGACGAGTTTCCCTGAAGAATATGACGGCATACCATGCCAATCCTCGCCTAACTCGTATGGTCTGAATCTCTTCTTTTTCAGGATCGTTTTTCTCGTATGAGGAAACGCAAGACTTCTTTGATGTTCCGTTGGGTCACTATTACACTTGCAAAAGCTTTCAACAGGAAGTTGGACTCTGCGAGCTAAACCTGACCGAGCCTTCCTTACAGCCGTTTGTACAGAAGACAAAAGAAGGGGATAACTTGGGTAAAGGTACGAACATGTACACAACGCAAGACCAGCACATTGAAATTTGGGAAAATTGCCGACAACGCGCACACAGAGCGTATACATGAACAACATATATTAAAATACGCATCGAATGCACAGCGTTGGTCCAGCGCGCTCGACGAATGAGTAACGCACACCCAGCGCATAATGTCCGTTAGCAATGCGTCGTACATGTGACAGCGCCATATTTTTTCTACAAGCTATTATATACGATTTTGGAGTGTGTGACATGGAAAATGCTATACAAGGTTCATTCTATCCACCTGCGTACCTACTTGACATCTAAATGAGCGGGGAATAAAAGATTGTATCCCCCCTCCCCCACTCAGGCGGTCAAACACATACATGCATGCTCGTTGCCGATTTCTCGTGAAAAGGGGTTATTTTAGGGGCCCAAGGTCCGGCCCGAAAGGGGGGATCCCGAAAAATATGGGTCTTTTAGAAATTTCCACCAAATTACATTCGATTGGGATGGTGTTCAAATCTTTCATGAACAATCCTAAACTAATCCTGAAGTAGGGTCTCGAATATGATTAGATTTAATGACTTGCTATCAATAGGGTTGGGCAAATAATTACTTTTTTCTGAAAAGTTATTTCAAACAAGTTACTTCTATAGTCAAATTTGATGGAGAATCCAAAAATTACAATGATTTTTGTGTACGATGATGTCTGACGTCGCTAAAGTGCAAAAAAAACAAAAAATAGTGTATTTTGCCCATTCATCACACACTTTATAGGTATAAACCGGTTTTATTTTGTTTCTTTATGGATTTTGATGGTCTAAAAGCTGCAAATCTGGACATTTTATATTCATGACCTAGATGTAGCCTAGTAGGGTAGATGTAGGGAATACCGGCCACTTAAGCTCATTTGCTTAATTAGCACATGAAAACAATAAAATCAAAAGAAAAAGATTCTCATTGCTTAGCTACATCATTCAACTTGATTTTCCAAAAAAAAAATTGAGGTAATCAATATTTGTGAGGTAGTTATATGCAAATAATGACCTCATGGTAATTGTCCGGCATTCCCTACAGTGTAGGAAATACCGGACAATATGTTTCACCCCTTTTTTGTATAAAGATCTGTCTGGAAGCACTGATTTGAATGTAAACCATCAACTTAACATGTTTGTATTATTTTTTATTACATTATTCATTTTTAGAAGATTATATGCATTTTACTACAAAATTTCAAAACACTCAGAATAACTTTATATCTCATGTAGATCATGACATATCACAATAATAATAAAGAGAAATAGACATTTCAAAATTGTCAACAATTTAATAAATAAATAATAATACATTATATATGCAACTTACTATTTGATCTACATGCTTAGCAACTCAACCCGGAAGTAAAATAAACAACCGTCCATGTGGTGTCCGGTATTCCCTACACAAAAAAAATGACTGACTAGCACTTTTCAACACACTGCCACCCCAATACACCGGCTTGTGTACAGTGCAAACACTCTATACACGTTTGGCCACCCTCCACACATGTCCATAATGCATGAAATAGAGGTCATGCCCCAATTCTATTTTTATACCATCACATTCTCTAAAAGTGTCAATTTTTACAATCAGGCCATTTTTCAGGCTGCAAATTTTCCTACCTTGACAGATTGTGGTAGTTTTCTCGGAGATTTCTCACTTGTTGTTGTCGAATACAGCATTCAACCTTCCCAGACAGACCACCTGACCAATAGATGCCGGTATTTCAACTCAGTTGATCTTATGTTGGCAGCTAGGGCTGGACATGTGGTGACCGTCCGATATTCCCTACTGTCCGGTATTCCCTACATCTACCCTATGTGTTATAGGTGTTATTTAGTGATTTTGATATTGAGGTGATTTTTGCTCGATATTGACTGAAACTAACTACCAAACTACACCAACAGTCAACTTTGTAGGATTAATCATGTTGGGTTCCCTGACACCCAAAGCCATACAAAAAACGCGATAAAAGTGGTTTATACGTGAAAAGTGTGATAATTGGGCATAATACGCCATTTTGGCGGCCATGTTGGTTTTTTGCACTTTAGCGACGTAAGACGTCATCGTATGCGAAATAATTGTCATTTTCAGTTTCTACGTCGATTTTTACTATAGAAACAACTTGTTTGAAGAAAAAAGTTGAGATTCGCCCAACCCTACTATCAAAAGCCTGTGATAGGGGGTAAATCCTAAACCATTTCCATCGCTAAGAATTCGGAACAGGTATATCGTGCATGTTTTATCACCTAGGGGGGGGGGGGGGACTTCGTCATCAGGGGCATAAAAAAAATTGATGTACTGTCAACGTATTATTATTTTCCTGAACTAGTTTGAGGAACGTGGGGGGGGGGTCGCCGCCTGTATAAGCACATGTTGTGTCTTGTGTCTATAGTTATATCGAAAAAGTTATTATTATTATTATTATCCATTACCCATTGTGATTGAATTGCATTGAATTTATTGTTAAAGTAATACTTTTATCAATACATTTCAAAAACGAAATATCAAATTTATACAAAATTTAAAATAAATTATAGAAAATGCGGTATGATGCATTATAATGACATTGATTTCGTAATAACAAAATAGTTATGTCAATTTATATACTTTGTCTCTTCTCCTTATACTTTTTCCTTGAATCTTTCCTTATGACCTTCTCCTTATGACTTTCTCCTCATGACCCTCTCTGTATGACTTTCTCCTTATGACTTTCTTCTTATGACTTTCCCCTTATGACTTTCTCCTTATGACCTTCTCCTTATGACCTTCTCCTTATGACTTTCCCCTAATGACTTTCTCCTTATGACTTTCTCCTTATGACCTTCTCCTAATGACTTTCTCCTTATGACTTTCCCCTTATGACTTTCCCCTTATGACTTTCTCCTAATGACTTTCTCCTTATGAATTTCCCCTTATGACTTTCCCCTTATGACCTTCTCCTTATGACTTTCCCCTTATGACTTTCTCCTAATGACTTTCTCCTTATGACATTCCCCTTATGACTTTCTCGTAATGACTTTCTCCTTATGACCTTCTCCTTATGACTTTCCCCTTATGACTTTATCCTAATGACTTTCTCCTTATGACTTTCCCCTTATGACTTTCCCCTTATGACTTTCTCCTTATGACTTTCTCCTTATGACTTTCCCCTTACGACTTTCTCCTTACGACTTTCTCCTTATGACTTTCCCCTTACGACTTTCTCCTTACGACTTTCTCCTTATGACTTTCTCCTTATGACTTTCTCCTTATGAAATTCTCCTCATGACTTTCCAGCTTACGAATGTCGAGCCGGAGGTAATGGTCGTCTCGTCGTCGGTATCATCATTGCAGTTATCGTCATCATCGTCGCTCTCGCAGTGACGTGGTACGTGGTCAAACGAAGAGGGAGACCTTCCAATTTTCAATACTCAAGAGTTCAAGCTGCTGTTTAATGATTTTCAATTTTTGTGACCATTTTTTTTTTTTTTAATAAGAAGATATTGTGCGATTTTGTACCATATGTTTTTTTTTGTTTGTTTTTTTTTTCGCTTGGATTTTGTGTTCATTTTGAGTCTCTTCGTGCTTAATACATGGAGCTATTTTGCTGTTACTGTTTGAAATTGATATCAGGAATTTGTACAATTTTCGTTGTGTTCGTTTTCATAAAGGTTTTTGTGTTGAGTACTTGTGTTTTGTTGTGGTTGTAAAAATTGATGACTTGGTGTTTTACGTGATTAAATGTACTACAGTCTGTGTCCAAAAAAAAATGGTACAGTCGAAAAAAATATTATTTAGGAGTGAAATATTTTCAAATAATGTGTGTATGTGGTACCAAAATAAAGCCAAAAGATTTTCCCTGCTGATACGCTTTGTTCTGTATAATTTGCTTTCGTAAAACAAAAGTTATGCTAAATTTTGTGCGACGAGGAACAACTCGAAATTGAGCATTTAATGGCCATTGTGCGAAACCTATACACAAAGGCATTGGACGGCGTGCGAAAAATGGATTTTTCTTGATTGTAGAAAACTAGTCATATCTCAAAAACTAAAACACTAAATTTGATGAAAAAAATTGCAGAAGAAAGTCTGATTTTCCTGCTTTACAAAAATATCAAACAATACCAGGTTGTGATTAATCTTCATACTATAAAAAATGTTTTCCACTTGTACCATTTTATTTGACGCAGACTGTATATGTTATTTTCAATGTGGGTTTATGCACGTTGGTTATTAGTTTGTGTGTGCTTATTAGTTGTTTTATTATTAATGTCTTGTTATTTTCTTTATGTACTAAATAATTCATTCCCTATGATAATTTAAAGTGTAGATCTTTGCCATATTTGAACTCATGACGGTCCGTGCTATTTCGTTAAACATGTTTATCTGATTGGTAGAATTCGATTGGACGTAGATTTATTAATTACACAGTTACTTTTTTTCTCTCTCTCCTTTTTTTTTTTTTGGGGTGGGGTGGGTTGAAGTTGCGTTTACATGACCTTATGAGGTTCTCAGTTTGTGAGCCAATCACTGACAACTGTAGTTTTACAGGGTAATTACAAAATAAGTAATTATGTATTAAATGAAGGTCTCTAAAACTTGTTTTAAAGCATATAGGTAAGCATATAAACTACTGTCTCACTCTCGCAAAAAATTGTTCACTAGCTTACAAGTTCACGAGCTTACGAGTGCCGCTGCAACTCTTTATCAAGTGACGAAAATTATCTGAAAACAAAGTCTTTTTATAAAAATCCTATAAATATGATCCAAGTTAGTATCAACCGATTTTTAAACTTTCATATTCGTTAATGAGCTCTCAATTTCGTTTCATGTGTGCGATCAAAAATGTTAATGCAATTAATTTTGTCAATGTGCATGAATTGACAAATTTGGGCGACCATTAAAGAAATATGACTGCTTACAATATCAAATTGATTGGCGCAAATTGCAATTGGATTGTATGTTTGTTTGCATTTGTTTCGGTTTTTTTTTTGGGGGGGGATAGCTGTTCATAAACAAATTTGATTGCCAATTTTTAGGAAATGTGTAATTGAACATAGATAGTTTGAATTTAACCTGGACAACGTAAATTATCATTTTGCTGTTGTTGTTGTACATATCAACACAATCGAGTGATTAATGAATGCAGTACTCTTCCAAGCCTCTTTTCAAAGTCCGTCCTCTCTCTCTCTCTCTCTCTCTCTCTCTCTCTCTCTCTCTCTCTCTGTCTGTCTGTTCTCTCTCTCTCTCTCTCTCTCTATCTCTCTCTCTCTCTCTCTCTCAGTCTTTCTCTGTCTCTCTCTCTCCCTCTCTCTCTATGTCTATCTCTCTTTATCTCTTATTCTCTCTCTCACTCTCTCCCTCTCTATACCTCTATCTCTGTCTACCTCCCTCCCTCTTTGTTTATCTTCTTGCATAACATAAAAATATTGATTTTATTTTGCTGCGTTTTGTCGAACTAACGCTGCTATGTAAACTTATTTTGAGCTAACTGTATCAACCTGAATGTAAATAAAAGAATGGAAGAAAATGAAGAGATTTGTTGGACCTGAAATTTTATTTTTCTCTTTGTTTTGTGTGTGTGGGGTTTTTTTTTTGTATGTGTGTTTGTGGTTTGTTCTTTTATTAATAATTTTATTCTTTTTTTTCCTTCAAATCATCATTTACACTGAGCGGAATCAAGTCGGGCCATAAATACTAAGTATCTAATTCACACGAAAATTAATAAATTAAACTGAATATTTTATTTTGTTTCAATGTTTTAACTCTGTTCTTTTATCCTCCCCTAAGAATATATTGTTAAAAAATTGACCAAACTATGGTTATAACAATATATATATATATATATATATATATATATATATATATATATATATAGAAAGGCTTGTAAATACAAAAATAGAATATACGTATTCTAACTAATGCACGTACTTATGACCATGGAGGAAAGGGTATTTACATGATTGTAGGCAAAATGAAAATGGCATTATGTTTTAATGACACTTCTTCGGACGAGAAGAGTAAAAAGAATGACGTTAATACTGTATTTGTCATTGAATTTAAAGTACTATAACTCCCCATTCATAATGCCATAACGTGCTAATATACATGTAAATCGAAAACAAAACAAGGATAGGAAAGGGCTACATCCTGGTTTATTCCATCAAGCCTATAACCGAGGAAGTCGCTTCTAAAAGGCGTTAAATCCAATTTTTGAGAAAATTGGAGTTGTCAATATCAGGAAAATATTCAGGTTGGCACCTGTCTTGCCACAAAAGTATTAACTTCAATTTTTAATAGCAATTGACAAAAATCGCAACCTTTGATATCACTTTCAGTTTGCCTTTGCACAGTCGGAAGAACGAAGGCTTAATTCGCGGAAATTACAAACGTGGATTTAGGGCCTAATTTTGGTTGCAATCTCTTCAAATACCGTCGGCCTCATGCCAGAAGGGCCTTAGCATTTTTAAAGGCCATTCATAATGTACACCATATCAATTCTAGTTGTAAACTTAAGGGGAAGAGGGCGCTATCACTCTACGCTAAGCGAACGCGGCCATAGACTTTTTGTAATTTGCACAGTTTTTTCACTTTGTTTTCTTGATTATGGCGAGCAACTACCTTTTCAAAGAAATGATCAACTTGAATAAGTACGCTAAGAGTCTGAATTTTTCAAAAATAGGAATAACTTATTGCAAAGGGGAAAAAAAGTCCTGTCACTTGAGTCAATTCGAAATCCTAGTAAGATCAAATTCCTGTACAATATGGCCAATTTTGCTCTCAAAATAGCTCATACGCTGTATAGTCATCTTCCTCGATTACGCATAATTATATTACACCTTAATGATCAAGCGGTTTTTAAAAGCTTGAATTCTCAGCTTTCCAAATATGGTACATTCATTTCGATTGGTTAAAAAAAAGTCCTGTCACTTTGAACATTATCACAAACGAATCTTTACTCGATGGGTCAATATTTCCGCATATCACATGCATATCGCATGTGGACGGCGTCTTCGCAAGATGTGACAAGATCACTATTTATATCAATAATCGTTAGGAACATCAATCTATGTGAAATAAAGATTCTGATTACAACTTTAGCACAATGGTGTTATAGGCTTGCCAAAATGTCTTTTTCCCCAATCTGGTCTGAAGCATCTACCTACGAAAACTATGATAAAAGTTTAATTATTTATTTCATGTCCATGACGAATTTCCTCGAACGGATCGACTGATAATACCATTTTACCGACAGGGAAGTTTTCTTAGGCGAGTTTTTGTACGCTAAGTAATAATTGCATGCAGTTGTCAATCGGTCGCTTCCCGCCGTTAGCGCGGGTTTTGTTGACATTAATGTAGAGCCGTATAATTTTCTGCGCCGCTCAGATGCATGTATTTCCACTAAACTCATGAATGTAATGTTGCGTTTCCCCTCCTCAAATAATGGACGCGTCTTTGTGTTAAGATTTAATGTCATACGTTAGATTTACATTTCACGTGGAGTAGAATTGATATGATCTTAAAAATGCTAAGGCCCTTTGGCATGAGGCCGACGATACGGACTTCCTATTTCCTTATACATGTACCATGTATACCCGTCATACCCGGCAGTCCAGTGGCGGACCCAGGATTTGGGAATTGAGGGGCGAGTCACAGTGGTCCCAGTGTCCTAAAATTCCTGTATTTCGCAAAATTTCGATTAAAATAAAACTAGAAAGTGCAAGTCCTATAAAGTCGAAATACAGTCCACGTTCATTATAACGAGGGGCTTTACCATAAGCTAATTAACTTGGAATAACAAAATCTGAGAATACACAACGACGGATCTGTGATATTAAAATAAAATTGTTTTGAGTGGTTTCCCAAAATAAAGGCACATACCTTTTGCGCCCACCCCCTGTATCCGCCACTAAAACAGAAGACGTACCATACAATGTACCATTGTACACTACAAATGTTTGAAATTGGGACTGAAATATCATCATATCCGTTCTAGCTATAATACGGGAGTGGACTGTAATTTCTTTCCAAAAACTATGGGCGTAAATGCGGGAACTATTTTGTAATTAAGTGACTTGTCGCATTCCCACACACTCTGTGCTGATTGGCAACCAAAATGGCTGAAAAGGGAGAAAGAGCTTGAGATTTTTTTTGTGTGGTCTAAGGGGGCATAACACACTTCTCATGCATGGTCAACATACCTCCTAATTTATTTTTTTTTATTTTATTTTTTTTTACCACAGACAGATACAGATTCAGCTCTTACACATGAATAAAGGTTACACTTAAACACAATTTAAACTGAAATATTTAACTTTTATTTTCACTTTTGATATATTTACAGAATGACAACATTTATGCTTGATTATGACATTTCGCATAATGGTAATGAAAAAGTATACTAAGTATCCAGCGACGAGTGTTTAGAAGGTGTGGAAGAGAAACTAAAATAAAGTAATTAAAGACTTTTTTTTTTTTTACATTATTGAACACCTCTTAATAAACTGTGATTCAGTATAATATATTTTCTTCGCCCTGCATCTCAAGGTGGATTATACGCTCAGTGCAGTTAGTTTTCGTTTAAAAATTATTATCAAAGAAATCTTTTAACAAAGTGGGGTCCGTGATTCCCTCCGAATTTTACAGTTACTATAGGTTACTATAGGTCAAGTTCAAACTATCTACATTCAATTTGACATTTCCTTCAATCAATTTTGTCCGAAATGTGATCACGATTAAAAGTCTGCAATCAAATTCATTCGTGAATAGCCCCCCCCCAAAAAAAAAAAAAAAAAAAAAAAAAAAAAAAAAAAAAAAAAAAAAAAAAAAAAACGTTCAATCGAATGGCAAATTGCGCCGATCAATTTGATTCTGTGAGCAGTCGTATTCTTCAATGGTCGCTAAAATTCGTCAATTCATGCACATTAACGAAATTCATTGCATATAAGCATTTTTGATTGCACAAAAACGAAACTGAGGGTTCATTAACAAAATATGAAAGAACAAAAAATTGAAATGACCGTTAGCTCCGCTCGGCCAAGTAGGCCTATCGTTTAAAATGAAGGAACATTAATTTAAAAATTCGATTGCAAAGAGTTTAAAATTGAAAGAGGCCACAACCATTAGACGCCCTCTTTTTATATTTTCATAACCAATGTGTTTGTGGGCCTATTTTTAAAGTTCATTAGCATATCACAAGATGCACAACAAAGCGGGTCTTCAACAAAACTTGGACAATTGACAACAAAGTTTACAGAAACGGTTCCTAATCATGCCGATATAAGTGCATGAAATTAGACATTCCTCAAGATAATGTATGACAGGACTTGCATTTTTTTAAACTTTGCATTAGCATTGGCTATTTACATACGGATACATGCAGCTTTATCAATACCAAAGAAAAAAGGTCTTGAATAATTATTTTTTTTAATACGTGTACTAGTACTGAGACTCGCGATTCACTCTCTGTCATTTAAATCCATTTGTTTTTGTATAAGGGCGTAAAGTTGATTATCTTAACAAGGAAATATGATATCTGATAACATACCATGTGGCCTGTCGCACACAAAACAGCTAGATATGATTACATGAATATACATTACAAGACATATATTAGCCAAAATATAAATTCACCAAGAAAAACGATTTAAAAAAATTCAAAATTGAGTCAATAGTGTGTCAAGAGCCCCATCTGTTTGCAGTAGAAATTACATGGATGGACGTGAATATGCCAATTATTAACAAACATTCCCCATATATTTATATGAGCGGTTCTTTTAAAGTAATGTACATATTTGTTTGATAATTAATTTATAAATCTTATGACAATTACCAGATTACGGTTGCTCTGCTGATAGTTCAAAATTATCTTCACTAACGATAATTAGTCTCTTTAAAAGTGCTGAATAAACTCTTAATAAATTGAATACAAAGTATGATCAGCTCAAATGTTTCATCTTCATATCTCTCATAAATGCAACCAAAAAAAAAATCCAGTTTTGAAAAAAGTCAAGATAGAAATAAAGTTTCTCTGCCAGAAACCTGTTTATCCCGCAAAATACAGTATTCTGAAAATTTTCATACCAAGTGCACATTTTGTGCGATTCTCAAAAGGGGATTCGTTTTGCATAAAAAGAAATTACTCATCCAACCATGCAATGGAACTATAACAATAACACCATAATTCATAAAAACAAAGATTTGCACAAATGTATGTATCTACATCATTAAATCTATCAATACAAAATTACATTGAAACTAATGAGACATTGACAACTTGGATGAAAATATATCTGTACATTGAATAGATTCCATACAATTGCAAAGTATTATTTTAAAAGGTGTTTTATGATACATGAATGGTCTAATTTTATGACTTTTTGTAATGTTTTTATATAATATAATTTTATCAATTACTTTGGTCTCCTATAAAATAATGATTCTTCAAGTCTAACGTGAGCGATGCAACCTTTACGCCTCATTGAAACTGTTGAATTTCTGAAAATCTGAAGTTGTATGTTGGACCAGATTTAGACGGTTTAAACCCATTTGGTATACTAGCAGTTGGTCCATTTCTCTGATTGTCTAATACCACGTGGGCCAACCCCATTTCGTCTACTACATTTTGATCTAATTTCTCTTTGGTCTAATAATGCTTGGTCTAATCTTCACTTGGTGAGATTGCCAATTCATCTAATTACCTTTTGGTCTAATTGCCTTATCGTCTAATTCTAAAATGAATATTTAGTCTTTTACCAGTTTGTTGATGGAAATGACTATGGTAATAGACGAAGTAGACATTAAATGAAATTGGCAGTAGACGAAATGGGAATTAGACAAAATTGTGAATAGGCGAAGTGGCAATAAGACCACGCAGAATGAGACCAGACGTGCATTAGTCAAAATGGTTTTAGACCAATTGGCAATTTACCGATTAGACGCCCAGTATTGACAGTGAAAATGTGTCACATGATGTAACATTAATTTCATAGATTTTGATCATCTTTTTAGAATTTTTTTGACATGTTCGTATCTATCCATGCCTGTACAGTTGTTTATATCAAGAGAATATATATCTCGTTAAACCGGGACCCAACTATTGATTTGATACATTTTAATCATGCAATTAATTTATCATTACTTTTTAGAACTTATCAAGAAATACATTTTTGTTATCATTCAATCTTTCATTTATCTCAATAACTTCAAACTTTGAAATTTGACAGTTTTATATTTACCAAAACTATATGCCCAGGTTTAAACGTCATCTGCATAAATATACTTAATGAATAAAATAACTTAGACAATTCATGTAAGATTGAATTGTGAAATTAAAGTCTGACTTGAATATAATCTGTTATGATGAATATGAGTTGGGTCGAGATCGATTTCTTATTCGATGTCGATTTCACAGTCATTTTCGATGTCGAATTCGACGTCGTTGCTCTAAGTTGTGCTCTTGGTCGATCTCCCATTCGATGCCCAGCCCGACATGCGACTGATACTCTCGAGTTTCCGCTCGACTACCTTCTTCACCTCATCGTTCATTACGCAGTAGAGGATGAAGATGAATACGCCCTGGAGAACGAAAACAAAGATTGGTCAGAAAATTAAAATAAATAAATTAAATTGTGCATAGCTCACACACTTTTTTACATTTTGTTTCATACCATGTGTATTATTTTTTCTGTTAGACGTGCTCAATTATGTATTATAATTTGTTTAATGTAAAACACTAATGTTCATAAGTACTGTATTTTTTTTCTATCCCATCAATATTCTCGCGTGGGGGAACGCCTCTATAAATTTGATAAACATTCTTTTCCGCATACAAAAGCGTTCGATCAGAAATGTCAATAAGTAGGATATCTGGCACACACTAATAACCTTTTTCATATCAACAAAATTCTAAAAATATCAGACTTGTTCTTTTCAACGTAGGTATATTTATGTACAAATTATCAACTAATAGTCTACCTGAATCTTTTTACAAAATGTTTCGAAGGAATAGATCCCTACATACTTATCCTACACGTCAGAGCAACGCATATCACCTTCCACGTACTCGAACAATTTTTGCCCAAAAACTATCATGTATATAGACCAAGTTACTGGGAACGCCCCCCTACAGAGATTATCGAAAGTCCGTCTTTATATATCTTTTAAACGCAAACTAAAAGAAACTAGCTTTTTAAAACGTATGATGTCAATGTATTATGAGACCGTATTATGTTTTGCATGTATGTTTGCTACGAAAATACTTTTATTATAGAAATGTTTCTGTTACCAGCTGAGCATTTATTACCTTGTACAATTTATATACATCAGCTAAGGATAAGACTATAACAAACTGCATTTTTTTTCTTTCTTCTTTACTTTTTTATTTTCCTTCTTACTTTGATTGGTCATGATTAAATATTCATATCCGTTCTCTATTCATTACCACGTATCATACCATTGGGGCCTACAGCCTTACAAGCTCGCTTTCATGTAGGTCCCATCATGTTTCTCTTAATGTAATTTCTACTTCATATTGGCCATTTATACCTTTATGTTATTTTGTTCATTGAAAATGTATAACGATGTAACATGAGAGATATGAAAATAAATGAAAATGAAAATGAAAATATAACAGCTAATATCTAGTAGAACAGGAAACCCTCTATATTTTAAACGTATGAATACCTGCAATGAATTGAGGACGATGAATATATAGGAGAAGAAGATGGTCTGTGAATTGAAAGATAAGATGCCGAATAGCCACGTGCCACCCAGGAGAGGCAAAGTCAACAGCATCGCCCGAAGAGCCAACCTAAAACAAGAAAAAAAAAATACATACAAATAAGTTAATGATGGGTTTAATTTTATATATATATTTTTTTTTATTGAAACATATTTCAACAGGATAACAAAACGTATGTTTTGTTATCAAAATGAGAGACAAGTCGCCAGAAAAGAGTCAAAGATATTGGCAAAGCTATAATTCCTTTTTTTTTTTTATTACTTTAACTTTATCTTTTTTGCTCTTTTTTTATAGAGCACACATGAAAACATTGAAGATTCAGAAAATCAAAAAATATTTTTCCCCAAAATTAGACATTTATTATTATTTTACCGATTTACTTGATCCTTTGTCTAATTGCTCGCGACTTGTCTCTCCTTTTATGTGATGCATCACATATTTAAAACAGGCAGGACAATGAAAAGCTAAAGGCTGGTCTTAACTGTCCAACATATACAAGCATTTCAGTCCAAAAATAATTCCCCCCCCCCACTTCACACACAACACACACACCACACACACACAAACATATCTGGCAACTGAAAACATTTTCGCAAAAAAAAATCACTATAATTAATGTTTGTAGACAGCACTCCACCCTCTCTGAGAGCGGTTGTCCATTTTTTTTTCTTGACCTTCTCATGTAGCCACAAGGAAAATAAAAGTTCTGATTTTTGTTTATTCAAATATAATATATAGATTAAATAGCCGTCAATGTAATGACATAATCGTTGACAAACTTAACAACGAAAAAAAAATGAATCATCGATAATTCAAAATCGACATTGCAGATTTTGGATTTTCCCAATGTGAAAAAAAAACCCGAACTTACCATATTCTATCCACGTGCGCTTTCTTCATATTGGCCTTCAGACTCAAGAAAACCCGAATGACTTGACATAGAAGTGAAACGTTCATCTTTAAGAGTAAGAGAAAGGGAAAAGTGTATTAATAAAAGGCAGATGAACTTATTTTTTTTGTGACAAAATTCTTAAGCAAGCCATTTTGTTGGACATGATTTTGAAATTTATTTCGGAAATTATTTTAACCAATATTATCTTCGGTTCATTTTAATTGCACATGGGAAACACAAACGACATCTTGCATAAACGTGCCAATTGATTAGGAAACTACATTAAAATGAGTCAAATGCAAAATTATTCAAGTTAAAGGAGTGCAGTGGTTTTAACCCCTGAAAACACCATTAAGATGGATTTGCAGGGAAGGTAATGTTAATTTTATAATTTGAGGTAAACAAATTTAGCTATATCAAATAAATTCTCAACACTTAATTTTTTAACGTTTATTTCATTAAAAATTTGTATGAATTTATCATCTGTTTCTCAAGATATGATTGGATATCTCTTACCATGACGATACCTATGGCAGGCCCAACGAACGCCCAAATCCCGCCATCCTCGTTCGACAACCAGCATCTATTTAATATAAACGCAATTAATGCAATTAATATCATTATTAATATATAATTATACTATACAGTCTGTGTCAAATAAAATGGTACAAGGGGAAAACGTTTTTTTAAGTGTGAAAATTAATCACATTCTAAATAAATTTTTTTATATTTCCAAAAAGTGGGAAAATCAGGCTTCCTTCTGCATTTTTTTCATCCTATTTGATGATGTAGATCTTGAGATATGACCAGTTTTCTATAATCAAGAAAAACTGTAATTTGCGCATGCTTTTCTATGGGTTTCGCAAATAATAGCCTTGAATTCAGCGCGCCGAAACACTGGATGTGTGTAATTTCGATAAGCTCATCGGCGCACAAAATTTAGCATAACTTTTGTTTGACAAAAGCACATTATACAAAACAAAATGCATCAATAAGAAGAATCTTTTGCCTTTAAGTTGGTACCACATACACACACATTCGAGAAGATTTCATACCTAAAAAAAATCCGGACTGTACCATATTTTTTGACACAAACTGAAGAGAGTGGAAAATTCCGTTCGCGCTTCGGGCTCTCATATTGAAGTTGTCATTTTTTAAACATAATCTATAATTCAAAAAAAATAAAAAAACATCAGCATTATTTCATAATCAATTAAGAAATCTTTGTTTACTTACACTTTGTCGATGCTGTACGACTTAAATGACACCCCGGCGGTTATACCAACAATAACGGCTGGTCCACCTGAAATCAATAAAATATATAAATGGATTAAAAAAAACTAATTAAATAAAATTAGGAAGCCATACAAACCAAAGGTAAGCCTATACTTAATCAAATACTACTGTATTCTTAACAGGATGTTTAAATGTGCTATGCGAACAGATTTGTCATGAATATGGCATCTATAATGATTACATGTTATATTTAAAATCATGATTAAAAGGTCCTGATTAAATACGATATTATTATTATCATAATCAAAGTAAAGATGGTGGATGTATTTTGTTTCTAATTCATAGCGCGAAAAAAGGGGAAAGGCAGAAAAAGATTAAACAACCAACAAGAAAAAACTTGGAGTAACACGTGAACTGAATTAAGGAAATTCCTGAAAAGTGGCATCTCCGTCATATCTGTATACGGCATTATGATCATTCTAACCTACCCCAACCAATAGCAATGTATGTTGGCATCTTGAGGAACTTATTCTTGGTAGATGTTGTCTTGGAGATGAGATAGATGCCCTCCACCAACATCCAGAAGAAGGTCGCAAGGAGGAAGAAATGGAGGCAGATACCAATCGTCTTACATACTTGCTGTGATGGTATCAAGGAGACGATCGAGAGGAAAGATGGAGGATGGAGAATGGAGAGAATGAGAAACAGGCGGTGACAAAATATTACCCATATTTTGTAGACAATCAATTCTTTAGCCATTCCTGCATCATAAGTGCAGAAGTAGAATAATGTGACGAATTGTTCTTCCGTCTTCATGCACATTTTGCCATAACGACACAAAAATTGGACGCGGCCTAGGTTACTGATAAAATATTCTTCCCTATTTTCTTACCCTTCCACAGGATTCCTTGATTGAATATCAAAAACAATTTTACATGAAATATCGATACAGATCAAGATCAAGATAGACATTTAAACAAAATATTATTTTCTAGAACTTCCATCCACGACAATGTCGTGTACAGAATAATAAACATGTGGAGAAACTCCACAGACATCGGAAGCAACCGTAAATATGTACACTTGTCATGCTTATAAAGTAATGATAACGATGTTGATGATGCTACCGATAATTGTGTTGATCATGACTGTGATGATAATGATGATGATAGAAATAGTTAAACGAGGAATAGGTAGCATAAGGAAGATGATGAAGAATATAGAGAAGGGGAGAGAGAAAGAAAGAGAGAGTGCGAGAGAGACGGTGATATAAAGAATCCCAAAGTAGGAAGAGTGAAAGCATTGCAGACACAAGAAGCAGGAGGAAAATAGTAAGTATTTGATGAGGCAAAATGCTAAATGGGAAGAGGGCAGAAAATGGGCAAAGGTTATGGATAAGATGAGGAACATTAAGAAAAAAAGTTGGAAGAAGAATTTCATTATCCTAAAATCAATAACGAATCGATTCTTACCCATATTTCGACTCGCTCAATACCAAACAGGAATACACCTTGCGATACAAACAATGCAGAAGCCAAGTTCATATGAATGACGTTCCGATCCGACCTGTACAGCCTGCAAAGAAGTTGGACAATCAGTAAAGCAATTATAGGTAAATGGGATCAAATTAACAATAATAATTATAATTAAGAATTAATAAAAAAAATAAAAAATAAATAAATAAAAACAAAGACTTAAAGAAAAAGAAAACAGTAACACCATCATTGGTAAATGCGATCAAATTTTAAAACATAATGTGAAGATGAATTATGGGGCAGAGCTTTTTTTAGTTGCCCATCATTAAAATATCGACCTGAATGCGCGAATTATTTTCACTTTGCATCATCTCTCTCTCTCTCTCTTTGTTTTCCCCTTTCTCACTTTCTAATCTGAATTTTCTCTGTAATTGTTCTTTTTATTGAACAAAAATGATTTAATGCAAATTGTGATTGTCAAATGTTGTTTTGTATCATTTGTATGCATATAAACTCATAAATAAACGAATATTCGTACTTAAAAACTACAGCAAAAAAAAAAAAAAAAAAAAAAAAAAAAAAAAAAAACTTCATCAACAAAAACAGAAAAAAGTCAACGAAAACAAAACAAAAACAACATCATCAACAACAACAACAACAAAATCAACAACATCAGCAACAACATCAACAAAAACAAAAACAAAAGCAGTAAAAATTTACTTCTGGATAGTGAACACAAGAAGCATAGTAGCCAGGCAGGTCATTGATAGGCCACACCCTATGTAGGTCATGTAGTCCTGTATCTTACTCACGTGCGATGATTGGGGCTCCTGGAAGTGGGGGTCGAAGGGTTAAAAAGAATCACAATTATGTTGATTAATACCAAAAAATGCATAAAATATTCTTGTCGAAATGCATGAATTGAAAAGGTACAACATTATAAAAGAAATCGTTTTATTATGTATTTTTAAAGAGGTTTCGCATTTCTTCTTCTTTTTTTTTTAAATGTACATGATCTGAATTATCTTACTAATGTTGTTTATCACACCAACCTACACGTATCATCTATACTCTCTAAAAACGATTGAAAAAATTCACTCTGAGTACATTCCGAGTGAAATTCGAGTGAATTTCGAGTGAATTTCACTCTAATTTTCCTTTTTCACTCCCTCCGGATTGGGTATTTTCACTCGCTTTCTTTAGAGCGTAATGTGTGTGTAGTGATTATGTAATTATCTTTAAAAGCTTAAACTTTTTCGTTTCTTAATTGACAAATAATTCACTTGGAAACCTATCAAATCTAATGAATGACACTTTTGTCGACTTACCCCAGCTTTAGTTATCCTCATTAGGACTGCAAAGCTGGTCAGATGGGTACATTGGCAGGTTGTATGGGTGCGGTTCACCATGGTGATGCACCCCTCAGTTGACCATGCCCCTTTACCCTTTATCCTAGGGGTACAAAATATTATTCATCATTAAATGGATTATTTAACTTAATTTAGGGTCTAAAAAATACTTCTCCAGCCAAAACTTTAATGACATTTGCAAACCCTAAGGTCAGACAGGAATCGTCTGATATTTTGAAGCTAATTGGTCGCGTAATGCTGAGATATTTATGACTTAATATCACTCATAAGCGATCATGTAGACATAAAATAAACAATACTTTTGTACATCACCATTAAAAAAAAAAAAACATGAGAAAAACAAAATGAATGCAATTAATATTGCATTACAATGTGATGATTTATTATTTGCCAAGTCCATCATCTTTATATCAACGAAGCCAAACTTTATGACTTTATTTGTTAAGGACGATGCACAAATAACAATAATAATAATAATAATAGTTGGAAATTTATAATGCGCAGTTTCTATATGTATAATTAATACTCAACTGCGCATGGCATAGTGAAAGAAGGATGAACGATACAAAATATTATAATTAAATCAATGCTTAGGGGGGACCTGGGTCTGCTTTACAGATCAACTGACTTACTCATCTTAGAGAAATAGTCTGAAGTACAACATTGTTACCCGCATACAAAATGAATAAGAAGATTAGTGTAATACAATCTAGAGTTTTTGCTTATGATAATTCTTCTTTTTGTTGGGGGCATGATGACAATGCAGATCTGTTGCCTTTATCTATTTATGAATGAATGAATATCCAAGAACTAAAGTTTAATTGAACCTAACTTCATTATATGACAGACAGAGTACGATTTCTTGACATCTTAATCAAATCATTGTACTCACGCTGCATCTGGTTGCCAATAGCAACAAGAATGTCCAGAGTCTTCCGTCGAACTTGGGCTCTGAAAAGACAACGGCACGCATATTTTTTAAAAAAATAAACATTTTAAATTAGTGGTATAGTGGTAAGGCATGGATGGCATTCCAAGTCAGAGACCCGGACAGTAACATTTTTTAAAAGGACGTAGCAAAAGGGAATTTTGATTGAAGAAACGCACAGTCAGAGGCAGAATCAGAATTTGAAAAGAGGGGGTGGGGCGTAGCCTAGCCAGCAAACTTGAAAATAGAGAGGGCAGTCAGACGGCGATTTTCTTATGATTATTAACATGTATGTTTATTACGTGTTTTTCAAAACGTCGGGGCGGACCCATTTTGGACCCTCCCCACGGGCTGATGCAACAACCCAACGTCATAAAAAAAAATCTTTAAAAAAAAGGATATGGGCCAACAACGTGTCATTGCAATTACGAATTTAGGTCAAGAATCCAATTCCATATCCATCGACCCAAATCCTATACGGTAAGCTGTTAGTTCGCCCCAGAAAACAAATGACTCGAGTTGCCAATTAGCTCTTCACCGTAATTGCATTGAATGAGTTCTAGTTTTAAGTATATGCCAGAGGTATTGGCACATCTTGAAGAGGAGTCGAGCTAGAGGAGTCCAGTTTAGTGAAGCGAATTTCATTTTTCACCAAGGTTGTGATCAACCATTAATATAGCCTCTTTTTCAATGTCAATGTTATTCTTTATTGTCCATATAATGGAAATTCATTGCCTACATGCACCTACAAAATATTAAGAAATGACAAGCAAAAAAAAAAGAGAAAAAAAAGGGGGGGTTTTGTCTTACAATGCCTGACTCATGACCATCTACCCTGTATACAATCATAAATTACGTTGAGACATGATCTTAATCTTATTTTCGTATTGTGGTGGTGGTGGTGGTGGTGTTGTTGTTGTTGTTGTTGTTATTGTTGTTGTGGCTGTTGTTGTTGTTGTTGCTGTTGTTGTTGTTGTTGTTGTTGTTGGTGGTGGTGGTGGTGGTGGTGGTGGTGGTGGTGATGGTGATGGTGGTGATGGTGATGGTGGTAGTGGTGGTTGTGGAGGTGGAGGTTATGGTGGTGGAGGTTGTGTAAAAGAGGCTGGTGTATTTCATTAAAATCTGTCAACTTTTTGTTTACACGATGGCTCCTGGCCCAACAACAAAATAGCCACAATTCGTGGATTATTGCTTTGGTTTTCGAATTGTTACCAATGTACCATTTCATCAGGCCATACCTCTTTATTTGAGAAGATGATCTCGAATGGGTGATCCACTGCCAGCTGGAGGTCGGAACCGTCCCACTTTTTCACCGACACGGTAGCGACAAGGGAAATGATTTCGTGGCTGACCACAGAGTTGTTCTTGCTACTCGTCATCGTTTCTTCGTCATCCTCGACTACGTTGGCTGACATGACGTCTTCGATGTTGCTCAAAGCAGAAATGGCGGCAGTCGCTGAAAACAATTTTGAACAAAGAATGGCGAATTCTCAGTGATTTCTCTTCGAGTTGTGTTTGATTCAAATGTTAACTTACCATAAATATTTTATTACCCAATTAATATTGCTTTTTTGTTATATGGAAAACATCAGGGAAAAAATGAATGAATGAATAAATGAGGTGAAATTCATATTAAAGTACTAATCATTACTTGATTACGAATCCCAATTACTTTTATGATGTCTAGTGGCGGATCCAGGAGGGGACGCAAGGGACGCGCGCCCCCTTTATAATTTTAAAACCACTCATAAGACTGGTTATGTTAAAATCGTGAAACTTTCGGCTGCGCCTCCTATTTTTTCACATTTTCCGGATGCCCCCCCCCCCCTCCCATATTTCAAAATCTTGGATCCGCCACTAAGTCTCTGATCAATCAAGAGATGATGCAATACGAAAAATAATTTCATTTCTTGAGTGTAGGGAGGAGGCATTTTCACCAAGGTTGGTTTCCAGAGATGGAAGGGAAATAAAAGATAACACCGTTCTAAGGAAATTATTACTCTTTACCAATAGATTATTGAACAAAAAAAAAAACTTTTGCTATTCCTTATGGTGGCATCTCACTTGCCTGTTGTCATGGTTGTACGGGTTTGAGACTTGTCGCGAAGACGACTCGGAGACGTCTCAGAGATATAATCCGGGCCTCCATGACGTCGCATGAGTTGAATAATAGAACATTTTCAAATCTATGAGATTTTTTCCGTCGCGGAGACGTCTCTAAGACGCCTCTGAGACGTCTCGTTGTCTCGGAGACGTCCCTAGAAGTCTCCGCGACTTGAGATATCACATAATTAGGGAGCTTTCCAGCCAGTGCGAGCCATGTTGATCAAACACCAACTACGCGTTGTTATCCTTTACCAGGGGGGCATTTCATCAAGGGACTTGTCGGACGTTTTATCCGACAAACTGTTATAAGCTACTGAAATGCTTGCATCTGATTGGCTGAGAGCAAATTTGTCGGATAAATTGTCTGACAAGTCCTTTCATGAAATGCCGCCCAGGTTATATTGACCACCCGGGTAAAGGGAAGCAAACGTATATCAATGACACACAATAATTATTTCCAAATAATGTGAGCTTACCACCGTTTCCCGCTGCCGATGTCGGTATCTTGATGACGTATGAATCGTTGTTAATGCCTGCCTCGAGCCTGGGTCCTGACGATGTCGATGAACACGTTGTGCAGATTGGTACCACCTTCAAGACTGCATGGGTAAAGGAAGAACAAAGAAAAACTAAGTAGGGCTAGCTTAAAGTCAGATTAATAAAAAATAGTTTTATTGGATATGAAACCCAACGATGATGGCAATGATACACGTTTTAATAAACCTAAATGTAGGAGTCCATCAGTTTTGCAACAATCGAGAAACGCTATTCGATTTGTGACCAATTTACCTACATTGTCATACACAACGGTTTTTTCTTCTTCTTCTTTTTTTTTTGTTGTTTTTTTTTTATTTTTATTGCTTCCACAATAATGGCGCGGAGTCACCAATGTATTATTTGTATCTTACGAATTCCTGTCCGCGCGTATTTAAAGAAACACTACGACAATTTTCCTTTAATAACGTATCCACCAAAGCATAAAGGATCTGATATATTCCGTTTTGCATGGAGAAGGGAGTGCATTTGATGCAAAAAGTTATACTGATTTGTGTCGGTTCCTCAAGAGGGCGTTTCCTAAACAGATTATTTATCGTATTCATATTTTCTTTTTCACCATTCATATTTTTTCAGGAAAGGTCAAAGTTATCAGAACACAACCGCAACGTTTCCTCCTGCTAAGTAGTTTGATTAATGAGGCTGTCATATGGTTGAGCGGTTTGCTCACTCAACCGTGCCGAGATGATCCCCGAGGTCTGCGATCACCAGACGCTATCCTTACCTCACATCTCCCCAAGATAACAAGCATCAATTAAGAAGGATGGGTAAGAAATATAATAGACTTGAGGTATTTCAGAATATTTGATTGAACAGTTTGGGGTGTTTTTAATTGATTTTTCATTCTAATTGATATGTTTCTCGTAAAGCTAGATTGAAATTATTTTAGTTTTGACGATGTGAAGAGTTTTCCGGTCTGACCCTGACCACTGACACATTCAAAAGGTTCTTGTGAGCATGGATGTACATCCATGTTGCGAGGCATTTGCCTTCTCTTCATATTCCTACAATTTAAAATTCATTATCATCATCATCGTCGTCATCATCGTTATCGTCATCATCACCATCATCCTCATCATCATCGGTATAAACATCGATATCGATATAATCTTAATCGTCATCATCACCAGTATCGTTATATTCCCTCTCTTCATCATCGTCGCCCTCCTCCTCCTCTTCCTCCTCCTCCTCATCATCATCATCACCTTCATCAGCATCATCATCACTATCTCTTCGACACCGTCAACAAGCATCTCATCATCATCATAACCAACACCACCACATCGCCACCCTCATCATCATCATCACCCTATTCATAATGTCAATACCCAGATGGTCGTTTTTGATGGTGAGTGACTTGCCAGGCCCGGATACCACCTCAGCTAACGAGTCCACCAGACTATCCATCATAATCATCATCATCATCCTCACCACCACCACTACCATTATTATCATCACCATCAACAACGAAATAAACAATTTCCATTGTCATCCATCATCATGATCGTCATCATCACCACCACCACCACTTCTACTATTATCAGCACCATCAATAACGAAATAAACATTTTCCATTGTCATACATCATCATCATCACGTCATCGTCGTCGTCGTCGCCATCGTAACAATATTTTTCTCGTTCTTCCCTCCCCCTCCTCCTCCTCATCATCATCCTACTCATCATGTCTCTTACCCAGCTGATCATTTTCTATGCTGAGTGACTTGCCAGGCCCGGATACCACCTCAGCTAATGAATCCACCAGACTATCCATCTTCTCCACCATCTCCGTGACCACGGCAGCAGCATCATTACTCTGAGGAGGTTAAGAACGATTAAATATCATTTGGATTAAAATACTTTCGATTTATTATTTACCATTTATTTATTTATTTATTCCTCTTTCAATATTTTCGTATTTACGATGATATTGCAATTTACATATTTACAACATAATAAATATTACAAAACTATACCAATGTGAAATTGAAAGAGAAGGAGACCGACTAATAAGCAGAGCTTGTAGAGTGAAGGCCACCTTTTATATCAGTGATATATTCACAGAAAATGTGTCATCCATAATCAAAGTGTTTAAAACATGAAAAACTTGAAATCTGCTAACTACATGTACATGTATTTTTAGAATAACTCTTGTACACACAATAGGTTAAAATATATAAATATATAAATCAATAAGTATATGAATAAATAAATAAATTTAAGAAATCTTTTAATCAATCATATAATAAATAGATAAGTAAATACATAAATAAATAAATAAATAAATAAATAAATAAATAAATAAATTTAATAAATAAATATGCAAATGAATAAAAAAATATATAAATAAATAAATATATAACTAAATAAACCTTAAAAAACTGCAAAAATAAACTACAGATTTTTTTTCATGACCCTAACTTACAGCTTGGGGAAAAAATATAAAACCCCTCGGGCCCCCCCCTCACACCCCCCTCTCCCAATTAAAACAAAAAAGACCAAGCTAATCCGTAAGGGCCTCCGTGTTTTTTTTTATTTTGAATGAAATGAAAGACAGGATGCAGAAACACGCCTGAAGCCTAATGAGAGTACTCGTTGGATTCTTGAAGCAAGAATGTCCGGGAGGCGTATTTTTTTTTTACACGCAAGCCTAGGGTTTTTCGCCATGAATTTTCATAAACGGGCTCGAGAAGAGTCTAACTGCCGCTCATCCATCACAGACCCGCATCCGAGGTCATTGATTTATAGATGTTCGTATGCGCGCGAGATACGAAATCTGTATTGCGGATCAGGTCTGATAACAACACTGCATGTATGGAGGAATATATATGACGTTGAGGATTTTATAATATTCATGACCAAGTTGAAGTTGTAGCTGGTATTATAGATATATATGGGTTCCAGGAATGAGAGAGAGAGAAATAGAGAGAGAGAAAAAATATATATAAATGTTCAGGAATAAAAAAAAAGAAAAAAGAAAAGGGACGGATATACAGAGTGGCTTTACAGAAAAGAATTTGAAGGGGGGGGGGTCTTAGATTGAAAATGTAGAGGAGTGAAGTCTGAGGAAAGAGAGAGTGAAACGATATGATGAGATGAGGAGGGGATAGACCACAGAAATTATTTCTGTGGGATAGACGTTTGATAAACAAAAGGGGGGGGTTGAGGGGCTGCGAGACAGAGAGGGTAGGGGATCTTGATAATATGTATCGCAAGGAGGGGGGGGGTATCGAGAACAAATATCACGAAGAGAAGGGGATCGCGAGACAAATATCATGACGAGAGAGAGGCCTAGGCGGCGGAATCGAGGTGGGCATGGGAGGGGGCACTGTGAAACCTATGTTTTTCATCCACTACCTAAATTGCCTATTCATATGGCCCTTTTATTCTATAAAGGAGATTTTTTAGACTTCTTAAATGTCCCTGGGCACTCTTGGTATTAAGAAGTGCCTCTTTTTCTTACAGTTTTTCTAAACCCCCAAATTTTCCGCTAGGTATACCTCGCAGTAATAAACAAGGATGACAAGCAATTTGCATGATCATAAATCAATCACCCCTGCTCAAAAAGGCCATTTTCTTTTGTTAGAAGCATTGGCCTATCAAATAGGGGGCTTCGGGATACATCCTATATTATTTCTAGCGCTCATTCAAAATAATAAATCTATTTGCATCGGTATTTAAAATTATCATGGGGGCAATTATATTCACACTTTAATTAAGTGTTTTATAAATCTAAATGTTGCTTAAACTTCAAAATTGATACTTCTCTTTAAAATGGGGCATTTTATTGTTTTAAAATATGAAAGTTCCTCCATGCTGGAGACAAACATGTGTTGAGGAGTCTGTCTGAAAATCAGAGCCTGTGCTGTATCGTGCGGTGAGGTGGAGATGGGGGGGGGGGTGGTTGGTGCCTGCATGCACCCACACAATCTTCATAGCAAAAATGGGTCTGTTTTTTTCAATTTTTCGAGCGGCTCCTTTACCCAAATTTATCTAAACAAAACTTCAATCCTGTAACTAATTCAATCATTAGGGTTTACTGGTATTATGGGCACAATAAATACAATTTCAATTTGTTTAGCTCAAAATTATATCTAATAATACAACAATTAACTCTTTTAGCTCAACTCTTCGCTCGCATCTTTTATTTTTTATTTTTTCTATTTTTTTTTTAAGACAAACAATAGTTAGAAAGGCAACAAACTACGTCAGTCACAAATATTCTGAATAGCATAAAATAAATTTACAAATTTTCTACCCAGCCATTCCCTATCCCAGAAAATTTTGCTCGTTATGCCATTGATTGGAAGTGCCTCTTACTTAAAAAATTGCGCCCCTTATCCACTTTGACCCCCACTTTGAAATTCGTTCCTCCGCCTCTGGGTTTAATTGAGACTTGAGAGACAAATAATAAAGATGAATTTGATGAAGGCTACAAAATAAGAGGGGTGGGAAACATCACTTGCACAAAGATCATCTATATTTTCTGGATGTGCCTATTGGAATTCTAAGATGCCCCTAATATAGACTTAAAATGATACTATACAAGGACAATAGATTCCCCAGCAACAAACCTAGCTTACACATTTATATTTAATCTATATTCCTATATGCCTGATGATTAACCTGCCTATACTGCTTGCCTCTGTCCCAATATACTCTATTTCTAATTCTTTTTCATCCTCTTTATATCTTTCTCTTTTTGTTTCTTTTCTCCTCACCCATCTCATCTCTCTCTCCCTGTCTCTCTCTCTCTCTATCTCTATCTCTCCTTCCCTTTCTCAGCTTTTTAAAAATTATTATTATTATTTTTTTAAACAACTATTGTCTACTCTTGTCCTGCTTATCTTTGTATTCGTTTCTAATGAGTCTGTTTGCTTACATTGGGCATAATTATGTACGTAACTAACTATTAAACTTATAGGGGCTTGTGCCTTGCAAGCTCTGCTTTTTTGCAAGTCCCTTCATAAATGCCATTTTTTTTTTTTTTTTTTTTTTTTTTTTTTTTTTGTATTGTTCAGTTCATGCTTTTATTGTTTGTACGTTTTCATACCGAACAAAAAATGATAATTGATTATATTAAATTGGAATGTATTATTGGATATGTTTATATACTGAATGTTTATATTAACAGAAATAAATTGAATCTGGAATCGCTTGAGGAAACTGGTAGGCATACTATAGTCGAGAGAGAGAGAGAGAGCGCGCGAAGCTACAATTGAGGAGGAGAAGGGGTAGGTTTGTTAGAATCGAACTAATAATTTCAAAAATGAGCCTTAATATTGTTTTTCTCTCTTTCCTTATAACCCCCCCCCCCCTCTCTCTCTCTCTCTCTCTCTTTCTTTCCTATTTTTTGTTCTTCTTTTGTTCTATCACTCGTATATGGAGGCATGCAACGTTATATAATATGGCGCGAGCTACATGCACATCAGCATGATACACTTACAACACGTAGAATGATCTAAACACATTTCTATGCCACTGCAGCCATGAACAGTCGAGTCGCGAGCTAGCGGAGTGAGCGTAGACGCGTAACTAGCAGTTTTCTTGAATTAAATAGTGAAAAACCCTAGGCTTGCGTGTAAAAAAAAAAAATACGCGTCCGGGAGCGGCAAGAGGATGCAAAATTTATACAAACGAAATTTATTTATAAAATTGTGTAAATGAAATATATTATAAATTTTTAATGTTCTCCTCTAAATCAGCGAATATGTTAATGGAGATATACAGTCGTTCCGACATCCACTGAAGCATGACGTACATTAAGATGATAAACATAAATCAAATGTGTTTATGGAAAATAGCGGCATTTCCTAATGATCAAATTTCAGCTTCGGTCTCGAGCTTCTGAATGTTTAATCATTCATGTGACGACATGCATGAGAAAACAATGCACATCCTTATTAGTTGATACGAATAGAGAACGAGAGACGCAAAACAGTACTGGCATGATTTTTTTTTATTTTATTTATTTTTTAAACCAGATGATGTAAAATATCCAGATAAGTTGTCACAGAGACAGTGTGATTATATGTGTTAGATTTTTTCAAGTAAAAACAGACAAAAGTATATACAATGTGAAGGCAGACAAAAGGTGGGGTTAATAGGCCCTGATACATAGGCCTACATCAAAATGCATCGCACTTCATTTGTTCATTATAGTCTACCCCTGTGCCACATTAAATTTCAACGAAGTTTAAGATTTACATAGATTTGTCAGATTTCCTAAAAATTTACAGTCAAAAGTAACCTTTTTTATTAAAAAAAAAAATTAACAAATAGGTTTAATAGTCACATTGCTCGTTTCAAGATAGGAGGACAAAAGGATATCATTAAATATTATCAAACTTTTATTAAAGAAAAAAAACACGTGCCACACGTGCCAGTTTGCACGTGTGGCGCACCTAAGAAGGCACCCATGGTAAACTAAGAATATCTTTTTTTCAGTTTATTCGCTAAATCCCCTGTTCTCCTTGTTCAGACTGTTATGCCTTTTGGGGATACAACTAAAATTAACAGGGGAAGGAGAAAAGAAACCTACTGGTCAATAAAAACTTACGATAAGTAGACAAGTGTTTTGACGAACCTATAACTCAGGAGGTCAAATTTAAAAAAATAAAATAAATGTAATGACGAATGAAATAAACTTACCCCTGGGTCTTCTGGAGCGGTTAGGGATGGGGCATCAATGATATCATTGAGGATATCGAGGGTAGCTGAGTCCTCCTGAAAATTAGAAAGAGAGGGAGGGCGAATAGCAGGCATAGAGAGAGAGAGAGAGAGAGAAGAGAGAAGAGAGAGAGAGAAAGAGAGAGAGAAAGAGAGAAAATGAATACTTGATGATTGGATGTTTATATAGTTCAAATAGTGTATAGGCATCAAATCACACATTAAGATGTTTCGCTTTTAAAGATGTATACAAAATTAAAACAGTACATAATATCAAATGGCATAATGATTATGTATCGACGGTAATTAATAACTACATAATAGCAAAATCAATTTGCAATGCACTCATATCCGATATAAGTCCATCAAATAACAATCAAAATCATTGTCCGGCATCATCGTTGTGTAAACTGTATTAAAAAAAAAAAAAAAATCAATGTACAAGTGGGGAAACAATTAGGTATTAAATTTTCACAAACGATATGTGTATGTGGTAACAATTTAAGGCCAAAAGACATTTCTTGCTGATACAATTATATAATTTGCTTTTGTGCTACATTTTGTGCGACGAGGAGAAAATCGGAATTACCCAAACCCTTAGTTTGTATATAATTTTTCACTGCGTGGTTCCGGTCATCTTGTCACAGATGGAATCTTTTGAAAACTACATAATTGATGATTTGTGTCAATTACTTAATGGACTGGAAATACTCCAAAGTGTATATCAATAATGGAAGCAAAACAAAACAAAAATTGTTGGGCATATGATCATTTTGACGGTGCTCGTTCTGACAGTTTATATACGATATGTTGGAAAAGGAAAACGTCAGGCGGAAATTCGCGCTTTCAACCGTCGAGAGTCGTCCTCTAAATGAAGATCGATCGAAAGTGTGCGTTTCCTAGATGCATTCCTTATTTTTCTTGTAACAAAAGATAAAAGAGCCAATATTGTCCTTATCTTATCATCCTAAGGTCATATCTATCATAGGAGACAGCTCGTCGGAAGAGGAATGGTGTGTGTAGGCGTATCCAAATGTATAGATTTTAGGTTTGTCAGAATATAGGGTGAGAAAAATTTCTCCCGATGAATTATTTTGTATTTCAAGTGGATAACGTTGTAAGGAGTCTTGGGTAATGCCATAGTTAGAAAAAAAAAAGATAACGGATAATTAATTTCAACTTTGCCAGAATTTAGAAAAAAAAACCCACGACGGTAGGGGCGGGCATCAAAATGATGGGAGGGGTGCCTTGATATCGAGGATCGTGACAATGTGTAGCGAAATGTGAGCAAAATTATTCGTAATTAAAAGAAAGCGCCAAGGGGTATTTTTTAAACAAGCCACCTATAATAACAACAATAATATTAGAATAATAATTTATTGCTGGATATAGACAATTTTTTTTTTTTTGTACAACAGGAAAAAAAAATGTTTTATAAAAATAACAATAATGATGATAAAAAATGATAAACTTAATCTTTTACCAAAATGCAATCCTAGTCTCTGTTTATGTTTATTTTGCAATACAATTAATTTGAAAACAAAAACAAAAAGAATCTTTATGAACATACATTATTTGAGTTTTTGTTACCAAAATCACATGTTAACATTAATTTCAATGAATTTCCATCGCCATCATTTGCTGGTTTCGAGTTCGGTGCACTATGAGCAATCTACGGAAGATGAACATTTGTTTCCTATTTTCGAAATGGCAACTCTTCTACTGGAAGCCAGATGTGAGATACTCTCAGAGTATAAAGATTGCCAGTGACAGCATAATGAACAGAAACGATATAACAAGAAGTCTTACAATTTCTCGTATTTTCTGTAGGTGTGATCACAGAATGATAGGGTGGCATTTTTCTTTTGATATTTTTTTAGGTAGGTCCGTGCGGGTTGGATGAAAGTTGACTATTTTCTTTAAAGAAAACCAGGGAGAGATCTCATCTTTCATCTCCCTCAAAGGCCCGAACAGACCAGGGGAGCATTTCATCAAAGGACTTGTCGGACGTTTTATCCGACAAATTTGCTCTCAGCCAATCAGATGCAAGCATTTCAGTAGCTTATAACAGTTTGTCGGATAAAACGTCCAAGTCATTTGATGAAATGCCCCCCGCCCCCCCCCCCAGTTTTATAGTACATGTACATGTATATTTGCACCGACCTATTATTTTAGATTATAACGACGTATTCAAATAAACAGTTATTAAAGAATGAACTACAATAAATGGAATCCAATTTTACATTAGTTGTTGTTATGTCGGACAAACAACTTGCATGTCATATTTCGGCTTCTACTTTTTACATTGTGTAACCGACGAAAATGATTTACAGGATATTATGTTTAGTAGGCCCACCCCGGTCATCGGATAGCGATTCGCGCACGTATAGTGTTCACACCTCAGTTATCCACGTTAAAATATAATTACATATTTCTGAATCTCCTTTTCGGCCCCTAAAAAGATAATTTTCAAAGAATTAACAGTCAAATGATCATTGATACTTAATCGCTCATTTCCCATCTACTTTATTCATGATTCCTCACCAGGGATTACACGTCTGGAGAAAGGATAATACTAGTCTAGAATTCAGACACTGTGGCATGTCTCATTAAAATAAGAATGTCTAAATCCAGCTCTGATTGTCCTGACCAAATACAAAAATGGCGTTACAATGCACAATGATGCAGGTGCTACCGTGGTCACACCGGCGAGCCCGAACCGACCACTAGACTGCCATTCATGGTGATGTAATTTTTTGGTTGGTCTGGTGTCGGTTTGGAGTCGGTCTCACCGGTGTGACTACGGTATGAGTCGAGCTGGGTCGCCGGTTGGTTCTCTCTCGGGGCGATTTGGTGAAGTTGATTTAACCGGGGATTGATCAAGCTGATAGCGAGGACTTGCGAAACTAAATTGCGTCTTAAAGTTAAACCGAATTATAATCTGCACTACACATGCAGACCAAATGGTGGATTTTGTTTAAATCATGTGTGAAATACCATACCCGACTGCATAGGGAGTTAAGCAATGTTAATTGGGGAGGCAGATATGCTGACCTAGTACTATGTTCTGATTGTGTTGGGAGATGCGAAAGCCGAAATGTAATTTATAAAATAAACACTTCAAAATTACGTTACTGTATTCCTTGTTTCAATGAAATAGAATAAGAAGAGTCAGTCATCAGACCTCTAAATGTGTTTGCATTTTGGTAACAATTCACAATGCAGTGACTGTCTTGGAGTAGACAGACCTTCACTGATATCTTTCTTTCATCTTCTGCTTTTATTAAAACAATTTACAAGATGGACTTCCTTTTTAAATGTACATATTTGTATTTGAAAGAATTTGAAAGGAATAAAATGCCGAAGACGATTTCGAATCCTAGTATTGAGTAAGGAAAAAAAAAACATTTTGAAATAGCACAATTTTTAATATAATTATATTTAAAGCCAAGCTTCAAACCAAAGCAAATTATTTTTAAAGTAATGTTATAAGCATTCGTGGTCAAGATAAACGCTCCCTTCAATTTACAGCGGAACAGAGTACAAGACAGTTGTTTCAATCTATTTAATCACAAGTAAAACATTAATCTAAAACACATACTTAAAGGATTTGTTAGCAAACCAAGACGTCCGTTCATGATCCATCAAGGGGCGTCGGTAATGACTTCATCTTTTCGGAACGAGATCATTGGAAGAAAGGAAAAGCTACTGTGTTACTTGTGTGTGGAGTGAGAGTGATAAGATAGAATTACTTATCGTTTTAATTTGCTTAGTTTACCATCTCATCTATTTATAAGGGAGATCAGCTCGCAAGTGCCGTCACAAAATCAAAACCCTAAAACAATCATTACTTCGTTAACCTTTTATGGACCTCCTTCAAACCTTCACTCATTTTCTGCAATTTTTAAAACCAATTAAATTTTATGATGGAATCCCCCTTAAAGAGAATAATTAGCGCCCTCTAGTCCTTAACAAACCAATACGTGATTATCATGTAATGAGTGATCCATGCGACGCATGATAGCACACGAGCTAATTTGCAAAATGTGCGATGAGGCTTTGCAGATGGAATGAGCATTGGATATACATTTAACATTTGATTGCAATAAAATGTGAGACAGAAAACAGACCTCTCAAAGATACTGTCATTACGATTTTATATTTTTAGTTTGTAAAAAAAAATATATGAATGAACTGGGCGCATTTGGCAATCAAATTTTTGACAGAAACCAGCTTGCTCGAAGATACTGGTAACTATATTGATTAGGTATATAATTTTGTTCGTTTTAATGTATAATTCAGGTCGTTAAAAATATGATTGAAGACACCTGCCTATATATTAGATATGTACAAGCGCGAAAATAGCCGTTTAATTGTGTGAGATTTTTTTTCTTTATGACATGCTTCACCCCCTCCCCCCACCCAACCACCCAACCCCCCCCACTTCAAACCAAACGCTTCGCGGCTCGCGGCCCTGTATTGCAACATGTTTGTATTATTTTTGTTACATTACCTAGTTATTTGTTTTCATCTTATTGTATGGCGTCTTTGGTACAGTATATAAAGCCTTCTTACACGAAGCAGTGATGGTAATGACAGGGTTAAAAATACAGTAGCTGTTTTCACATTTTTGTGTCAGCAAAAGTGAAATCATTGTTTTATAAGCACGGTATCATTCTGCACGGAGGGACATAACATACGTGACATGCGCATTTTTAATTTTTTAATTTATTTATTTATTTTTATTTTTTAAGGGAGAGATGTCGGCGGTGTGTTCCGCAGTCATGGTAACGCTTATCATTTTGGGAGAGGATGCCTTGAATTGGCGGGAAAATGAGAAACACTGGGGACGGTTTGTTAATTGACGTGTGAGTTGGATGTAAGCACACTCATTAGTTGGTATATGGGACCAATGTCTTTCGTGACGAGGTATTTCATGTGCCAAATTAGTCACATGAGAATCAACGGTGCCCGGATAGTGCCCGGTGTCGGAGGCGAAAACGTCCGGCCAGGCGAATCCGCCCGCATACGTTACATGTAGATATAAACGTATCTTGCTCCATGCTCGAAATGGGATGGACGAAATACTGAAAGCATCGAGAAAGAAGCCCAAACATACAATGATGATCTAAATGTTGCATATAATCAATAAAAATCTGTCTCAATTAATCCTATAATGATGGGATAGAGAGCCAGAAACGGGGGTTGGGTTGGAGGGTGCTTGGTTGGCATGTTGGTTTTGAACAGTGCACGCCTACTGAACTTTCCACGTTACGTACACAAGACGGGCGGATTCGCATGGCCGGACGTTCTCGCCTAAGACACCGGTTTGTGTGGAATGGGTTCGGTCTACGCAAGGAGATTTCACTGTAATATCTCCTTGGTCTACGTGTGAAGCGTGGGGCATGTGATGATCAAGGAGATATCTCCTTGGATGGATAAAGTTGTTTGTGTAAAACTTGGAATCGTTGTGACAGAATGGAATAACCCCATTAATCCCTGTATCTCCATCGTATCGTATTCAGTTCTCCACTTTATTTTTTATTGCGATCGTACCTTTTTAAAGAAAATGAGGCGTTTCACCAAGTCGTTTGTAAAATTGCGCATGATATTTACGAACGACTGATCATGAGTTAGAATGCAATAGCACCACAAAACATGTTCCAGTTGTTCGTAAAGTCATTTTGTAAAAAAAAACACCGACTTGGTAAAGCGACAATTGCCTGTGTCTTTTTTCTTTTTATCAGTTGCTTATCGTTATCGTTTTACTTCTTTTCTGGATGCTTGGGAATTTCGCTTCTAAAGTTTCGTCCTATCTTATTACTTTGTATTTATCAATCTTCCTCGGGGATTTATTTTACAAATGTTTTAATCAATCATCTTCATTTCATTCTTATTTATTTCTATTCTCTTTATCTTCATTTCTAAATTGTCAAGGTTCTGTTCTAGTGTGTGCGTTTTCCTTCCCTCTAAATATTTTTGCTGTCTGTTTTTTATTTGTTCCTGCCGCCACTTCTTTATCAGCCTTCTAGATCATTATTTTCTTTACCTCACTCTACTTTTCGACCAAGTGGCAAGCGACCAGACAATAACATATCAAAATGATATATCGGCATATTAATCGAAGGCATCCCGGTTTCCGTAATTCCCCAAATCGTCGACGAATGTTATTAGCAGCCAGTCAGTTCAGCCGTACTATAATGACCTGATATGACATCCAACTCGTGACTGACATTGACTTTGATTACGACTATGAGTGATTTAAATCCCTAATGAAACAGAATAATGCTTCCCCGCACCAGAGGAAATTAAAAGTTATAAATCAAACAAGTCTCACTCCCCGCCATGTGCCCTCTTCGCAAACATCCCCCTAATCATGCTAATGAACGGGGAAGTCGAGGTGTAGAAGGGATGTAGTTGACAGGCAATGACGTATTGACTTATTTGCATAGAAGACAAATGTTGCGATAACTCTGACAACTAGCTAGACAGATGGTACAAAGCAAACAGTAATTACAAAAATGTCTGCAATGGATTGTCCCTTTTGACCTCCTGACATGTGTGAGGTTAATTTAAAAGCGCTTCGCAGGAATTTCTATCGTGAAATCGTCTTTAAGTTTACAGAGATTAATATTTCATCATCTCAAAACTCAAATAGGATGACACTGACCTGAATGAATTAACTAGTACAGTATACAAAGTTGTTGTGTGTCCGGACGGGTTGGGTGCTGGGACACGTGGTTTTAACTAGCCTTTTGAAAGGGTTTGTAAGCAATGTGTTTGCTATTTTTTAGCACAATGTTAGAAAATATTATAGAGAACAAAATATTGATGATGATAAGCACTATTAAACCTATATTTCAGGCATATTCATGAGACAAAAGAGAAGGCATCATTTATGTTAGGTGTCCGGACACCCAGCCCCCCCCCCCCCTTAATCCTACACACAATTTAGAGTTAATCAGGTAGTACCGATAGCGCATTGCGACTGTATAAATATATTAAATCAATTATTCGTGACCACCTGTGCCTGTGAGGGGTATAAGGCGACAATAATGTTGACCCAGGCCCTCGGTTTCTCTATATAAGTGAATGGTAAATATATAACCACTTGGGTATTGCTGTAAATTCGCAATAAGGAAACTAATTGAGAAGGAGAATTAAACCATTATTGGCTGAGAGAAATTCCGCACCTCTGCTAGTGTCCAATCTGATTCGTTAGAAAGATACTCATCTGGTAGATTTTTTTTTTTAATTCAAAGATGAAAACCATATTCTTACACCAGAATATGAAATTAAACTCAGTAAAAGAGTATGACTTACTGTGAACTGTGACACGAAGTCTTCTATTTGAACTTTGGCCTCTCTCAGAGCAACACGAGCATTATTCTGAGTAAGCAAACAAATATATAGACCATGAATATTTAAACTATATCTTTAGCAACAAGAATGATTCAAAACCTTAAAGCAACATCCATTGCTTATTTTCTAGGTTATTGTGTCGGTCAATTTCATTGCCTTATGGTGTGGTTGTTGCCAATAACAGAAGATGTTTTAGGTTCAAATAATAGTAAGACAAGATATCTGATTCTATATTTAAAATATATTCATAGGCAAAGCAGCTCATCTAAAACACTGGGAGTAACATTAAAATGTCTTTCTCATTTATTAATGCCAAACTTAGACTGATAACGCCATTATCGTATATGTCCACCCGGGGAAAAGTCCCATTTTCAGGGAATTTGCCCTACTGCTATTAAAAAAAATGATAAACATGAAAACTTACTCTATAACTTAAGCGTAGTTATCAACGATATCCAACAATAATGTAAATATAACAGTGAGGTAATCAAATTGCAAGAAGAAGTTTATTTTTAATGAAGGCACCGGCTACGGAGAGTTTATCTCTATAAACGTACATGACAACATCATAAAGTCTTTCTCGCTCCAAGAAACTCGATACATTTTTTTAATTTTTATCAGGAGCATACCACTTTTTCCTCCGGGGATGAGCCGACAGGAGCACGTGGGTACTGGATAAGGGGCGTGGTCATCGTGGTTGGTTCCATGGTGGTAGAAATCATCTCAGTCGTAACCTCTTCCGTTGGGTCACTGGGAACTGCTTCAGGGACAGTTTTGCACTGGAGGAACTTGAAAACTAAATAGAATGAGAATAGACATTATATAGAGAGGGGGCATTAGAATGATTGTATGTAACGCTCTGGATAGAAATGTACTCGTGAATAACGAAATTAATAAGAAAAGAAAAGAAAAGGCGCTATATAAATGCTTATTATTATCATTATTATTATTATCATCATCATCATCATCATCATCATCATCATCATCATCATCATCATCATCATCATCATCATCATCATCATTATTATTATTATTATTATTATTATTATTATTATTATTATTATTATTATTATTATTATTATCATTATTATTATTATTATTATTATTATTATTATTATTATTAATAATAATTTCGAAATGAAAGTTGATTATTCATAAAAAGATTCTGATACGCCCCAAAGAGGGCGTATCAGAAGAAATTTTCTTATTTCAACAAAATTATATTTTCCCCTCTCTCGTCTCTTTTTAAAAGTTGCATGACTATTAGAAATCATGTTTCGGAGACCTTGCTAAAGATTAAAAAGAAAGGAATCACAATTAGTGCAACTGATGTAAATTTTTATTGAATATCTGGAGAAAATTCACAACACCGGACACGCCTCAGGTTAAAATGAGATACATGAATGGATGAATGGCAACATATCAGCTTAACAGACCTTCCTTTACATCATCATCATAGACAGAATGAATGATATGAAGAAGGGGTTAAAGTAAGTCGAGTGGGACCGTCTGTCGGGGGAGAGGCGGCCCAAATATCAAGCTTCATTTGTATCGGCACCTACTCTGACGAGCAGTAAATTATGATCATAATGAGAGTGTGTGGTAGAGGATGAAGAGAGGGAGAGAGAGAGAGAGAGAGGGGAGATAGATAGGGAGAGCGGGAAAGGGGAGGATGAGGATAATGAAGTGCGAGCGAGAAATGGGGATGAGGGAGGAGATACTGAAGATATACATGATGAGATATACGGGGAATATATTATGAAAAGAAGAGAAAAAGATAGACACAGAGAGTGACATATAGAGAGAAGAAAACAGACAAAGATTATAGAGGGGAGAGATAGTTGAAGAGAAAGCGCGGAAATCGGGTGAGAGAGAAAACAAAAGAGTGAAAAACAGAGGCATGATAGGCAGATAGAGAAAAACGAGAGAAAATGAAGCAGAGAGAGTGAGAGAAAGAAAGATATAAATATCTAAAGATATAGAGGGAGAGAGATTCAGAATGGAATGAGTTTGATATAATAGCGAGAAACGGAGGATGTATTATAGCGGAGGCAAAATCAAAGAAGGAAAAAAGAGAACGTGGGAATCTAGACTTCATGAAATAAAGAATAATTGCCCTCTCATGTTCATAATTTATATTGAATTGTCCGGCAAGGGTTTATTGATTTCTTTTCATAGTACCTTTTCTAATCATCTATTAAAATCGATGTTTTGAACTCGAAATGTTACAGAGTTAATCACTGAAGAGGAAAAAAAAAAATCTCTCGCAGACGGTTTTACATCACTCGTTTCACATCTAATCAAGATTGACCCACTTCGTCTAATAGGATTCGGTCCAATTCTCAGATTGTCTTGTACCAAAAGGGCGAAACCCATTTGGTCTGCTAATAATTTCGTCTAATTTCCATTTTGTCTAATACATGATTGGTTTAATACATGCTTGGCCTAATTCTCACTTGGTCTAATTACCGCTTGACTTGTTTAACATCTCATCAAGATCGACTATAGATTTATACCCAATTGGTCTAACAGGGGTCGGTCCAATTCTTTGATTGCCTGACACCACATGAGCTAAACCCATTCGGTCTACTAATAATTTGGTCTAATTTTCCTTTGGTGTAATACAAATTTGGTCTAATACATACTTGGTCTAATTTACCTTTGGTTTAATACATACTTGGTCTAATTTCCCTTTGGTCTAATACCTACTTGGTCTAATTTTCATTTGGTCTAATGACCGCTTCGTCTGATTGCCAAATCGTCCAATAGCCAAATGATCTAATTGTATTTTCGTCTAATTCACAATGAATATTTAGTATATTAGCAGTTTTGTTGAAGGAATTGACCAAGTGGTGTTAGACCAAGTGGACATTAGACGAAATGGACATTAAACCAAATTGGAATCAAAGCAAATTGTAAATAGGTGACTTGATCATTAGACCAACGGGTAATTAGACTAATTAAAATTGTGGAATAAATTAGACCATTTGAGATGGGACCAAACGTGTTCACTTAGTCAAGACGGTTTAGACCAAATGACAATTTACCATCGACTAACTGTTACAACCTCAATAATTGTCATGATGTCACTCGAATTATATCGATGTCACGAAGTTCCTGGGAGAAACCCTAAAACATCACCGAAATACGTAAAAGAATTAAGGTTTCATTAGTTTTCTTGGAAACCATAATCTCCCGCGCTCTCTGCGAGTGCAATGTCCGTCTACGTAGTGCTTTTTGCAGCTTTTTACCCAGTTCGTGTAAAATACACGAACTCTGTGCATATTCATGTGTGTCCCTTTAGTTTGGCTTTGAGATGATGAAAGGTAAAACTATACGAACATGTATTATTATTATCAGTTGTTATATGTATGTAATAATTTAGTTATTATACTTTGTTCTCATTATGTCATATATATTCTACGTTTCACTAGAAAGGACCCCATTGTAAATAAGCCTTTTCGGCTTTCATGGGCTATCCTTGTCGGTGTTTCTTTCTTTTCTATCATAAATGTTCACTCGACGAATAAAATCAAATCAAATCAAATCAAATCAAATCAAATCAAACAACAACAAGCCAAAACCTAAATATATTTTACAGATGTTTAAAATGCATTAACAAAATTAATTACAGACATTCTGTTAGCAAAAAAAAAAAAATAATAATAATAACTTAATAAATAACCCACAACGAAATGCATGTTGTATAATATTTGATATATATATATAAAGGTTTGAATGAAGGGCGTATAATGCAGAAAATTAAAGCAGAAAACCGAAAATAGTGAGAAAAGAATAAGCAAAGACTCTCTTTGTAATCTTGCAATGCAAAGAAAATGGAACAAAAATTCCCTGACCGAAAAGAAATATAAACACTGCCGGAAGAAAGCAAATGAAAGAAAGATGACAGAGGGAGATTATTGCTTTTTACGCTAAACCAATTTTCCATGCAGCAATAAAAGCAGACGGTCAGTTTTACCTAAAAGTTCAGGCACACCGCCTCACTAAAGCCAAACTGATTGAATACTGTCTCTTTGATGCAATGTAATTCATGGCGCGGTCTGAATGTAGGCCATTATTGTCTGACTGAGGCATAATGAAAGTAATGAATATTTGATGGTGGCAAACACTTGGGACGCCGCAAGGAATCATGTTCTTGTCACGTCTTTCCAAATTACGGACACGGTTATTGCATTGGTCAACAGTTTTGAGGGTCACCGAGGGGGTCAGTGGAATGGAACAAATAATTTTTTAAAATCATGTTTCGGCCACGTTTTCATACTACGGACACGGTTATTTAATTGGTCAACAGTTTTGAGGGTCACCGAGTGGGTCAGTTGGAACAAACAATTTCTAAAATCATGTTTCTACCACCTTTTCGAACTACGGACACTGTCACGGTGTTGGTCAACACTTATGCGGCGGTCACAACTCGTCGTAGGCTACGGGGCACGTGTCATCAACGTAGCCTGCGTTGCATGTACAATGCATGCACAGGTCGTTGGTCAATTTCTGCAATTCCTACGTTTCTGTAGTAAGGGTATTGGAAAAAAAAAACTTCCTGCATGTCGTACATGCAATGTGCCTCCGAGGTACCTGCGCTGCACGATTTTTCTACGAAATCCATCGGAGGGAGTTGCACGTCGAAGGTACGGCGAGTTGTAACCGCCGCATAATGAAGGTCACCGAGGGGGTCAATTGGAGCAAACAATTTTAAAATCATGTTTCTATTGCGTTTGCGGTTATTTCAATGGTCGACACTTTGAGTGCTATGGAGAGGGTCGGTATAGAATTGAGAGACACAAAAATTATTCAAATCATTCAAAACATTGACATAATATTTTTGATTATATTTTAATTATTCACATCAATATAAACTTTTGAAATGGTTAATGCAACGGTCACCTTTTGTCAGGGATGTAGACAGTATAGGCACAAACATTATTTCAGTCACCTGTATACAACCTCATTTTTAGATTCCGGACACGGTTATTTTAATCACAATACAAAAACAGTCGTGTTAAATTTAACACCATGGGTGTTAAATAACATCAGCAGCACTAAACACCGACCAAGCTATAACAGAGGACTACAACCACTGACGTTCATAGACACCAGTTTTGGGTATTAAGATACACCACAATACACTGCATGCTGTTGTTAATTCAAGACTTAGCATTGTGTTAATTTTACATTTGACACCGGTGGGTGTTGATGTGTTTCTACCTGACACCATGGGTGCTGATTTGATACTGATGGTGTGAATTTCACTAGGCCAGTGTTATAATTTTTTTTTTAGTTATAACAGGGTTTGTTGTTAATACATGTATGATGTACCCTATACACCTTAGACGAAATGAAGTCTGAAGCAATTGCCGCCGGAGCACTGTCGGTTCCCCAAATAATTTGAATAAGTGGAGAACATTCCATCATCCATCATTCAACCTCAACACTTGACATTTACAGTTGAACATTTCGTCAATATTTGTTTGGGAAAACAACGAACATATAATCTGTCAGTTTTCACATTAAAACCTTAAATTTAGAAGGGTACATTCGTAGACGACTGGAAGTACAAGCGTTATCGCAAAAGAAATAATATATTTTGTTTTGTATGTTTTCATTCATCAAAGGGAAATATGGGCACCCCCCCCCCCCTTACCCTAACAAGCAATTCTATAGACATTAATCTCAAATGTGTTGCTGTGTAACGAAGAGGAGGGATGGGGAGACTTGTAAATGCCCACTGTTTAGTTCTTGAGAAGCCTCTACTCTAAACCCCTCCTCTTTTCAAAAAACAGATAATACACAGGGTGTGATGACGAACTCCCTTCCCTCTCCCCACCACCACCACCACCCCCACCACCACCACCACCACTTTCTCTCCAAATACTAATTGGCGAAACAGTGGATACGCCCCTCCCCCCACACACACAAAAAAAAGAATATTAACATGCCCCCATCTTTAACATTTCAATATGTATTACCTTCTTTGTAGCAGAAGAAAGAGTATGAATGCATGCAGCTCGTGTTAACGTATTCTTGGCTGGAATTGGTGACGAAACACAATGATGATCCATTTTCTCCCATTTTCTGTCGGGAGAAATATGAAAAAATGAATAAATAAAATAAATTTCAAAAACAGGGTTGCAAAACAAGTTGAGATTATGCATGAAGATACTGCAGTGCCGTGGCCGATCAAGGCAGGGGCGCAGGGGACGCGCGTCCCTCTATAAGTTGACCCCCCCCCCCCTCTATTTTCAAATCCTTGATTCGCCACTGTTGCAGTGTGTAGTAGTATTAGTAGTAGTGGTATTAGTAGTAGTAGTAGTAGTAGTAGTAGTAGTAGTAGTAATAGTAGCAGTAGTAGTAGTAGTAGCAGCAGCAGAAGTAGTAGTAGTAGTAGTAGTAGTAGTAGTAGTAGTAGTAGTAGTAGTAGTAGTAGTAGTAGTAGTAGTAGTAGTAGTAGTAGTAGAAGTAGCAGCAGCAGCGGCAAAAATAGTAGCAATAATAGCATTACTAATGACAACCATAACCTAACATACCTTCTCTGCCCAGTGGGTCCCGTTTCTGTCCCAATCAAGGGGGCGGAGTTCCTCGCTGGAATCGTTGGAATCTAGCGTCAAGAACGCCCCCATTTGTCGACATCTGGCATAAGCTCGGTCAAAGGTCATGAGGTCACTAACATGCATATGACATCTCTTTCTCCTAAAATCCCATCCTTGAGGGCACTTATCGCTTCTGCTCACTAAAAGAAATATTAATAATAGATCAATAGACATGAGTCTTTTTTCGATTTTATATTTTGGCTTTGAATAATACAGCAAAGCAACAAAAAAAAAACGAAAAAAAAAAAAAAAAAAAAAAAAAAAAAAAAAAAAAAAAAAAAAAAAAAAAAAAAAAAAAAAAAACTTAAATTTGGGAGCTATTTTGTTAAATCAACACATGAAAAATTAATCAGAGCGGTATGAAAAACCATACACAGTCTCTTGCAAGATTACATCACATTGGTTTGTATACCATTCTTATTGAGTCTCTGATTTAAAAAAAAAAAGATTTTTTAATTAAAATATTAAAAACTTTCAAATCTTATCATATTATTTGTTGTTTTTTTTTCAGATTGAGCAGCAATTTCGAATTATTATAATAAACTTGCCGGTAACGAGTGCGGTTGGCAAATTGTTAATTATATTTAAATGGTGGAGCTACATCTATTTTATTGACTTGAAGACTTCGATTTACAAGGAATCGATGTTGTTACATCGATGTTTGGAAATATATGAAAATAGTAGGCTACATGTAAAGTGATTTAACGTGATTTTCAAATGTGTTTTGCAAAAAGTGAAGTATTTTGACACTGGGAGATCGAGCATTGCTTGTTGCTGCACCCAATCTATGGAATGGGTTACCTCTAGAAATCAGGAAAGCATCATCAATTAGTAGCTTCAAATCAAAAATTAAAACACATCTATTTGATTAAATACAGGCATATCAGAAGCTCCTAAATAGCGCAGTAGAATATATACTTTTCGTTGAATAGTTTCTGCGCTCTATAAATTTATTATTATTATTATTATCCTTATTATTATTATAATTATTATTATATGGTATAAAAAAAAGCATGATTAATTAACCAGAAATGTGGGTCATTTTGACCCTTTATTTTTTTATTTTTTTAAAGAGTACATGTAGATGAGTAGATTGAAAAGGATGATAAGTAAACTAAGTGAGGGATATTATTACTAATATGTAAACGATATATACTATTATTAAAACGCATGTGTATTGGGTATGAAGAAAGAAGGTGTATAGAAAATGAGAAGTAGAGGATATTGTTCATACTGATTATGAGTTTGGGTGAATAAAAGCAGATATTCAAAATAAAGCAATAGGTGAGTGAAAGTTTAAATAAAATCCGCTGAAATATAGGAAAAAAAATACATTATTTTTTAAAATCATATAACCGATCGAATTTTTGTCACTCTTCAATGGATCTTCCTTTTTTACCTGCTTTTATCAAAAGAAAATATGTAACACTTTCCCTTGAAGAGGTTGCTTAGGGGGCCGTCACACTGAGGTCGTTCTATAACGTTCTTGCCCGTTTTTGCCCGTCTTTAAAAAAAATGCTGAACGGGCTTTGGTCGGGTTGGAACTTATAACTTTGAAAATTAATTTCTTGAATACGATGCTAGGCAGTTCATAAATAGTTTCTCGTTAACGCAATGTCCGTCTTTATCGCGTCCGCAATACGTTGTTATCCAGTTAGACGAGTAACCTGCTCGTTCAACCTCTATACCGTTTCGTAGCAACGTCCAAACGGTCAACTAAAAGTGCCTATGCGCAGCATGATAAAAGTTAGGTACGGCCACGTTCGGTAGTACGTCCTTCTCGTTCAGAGTAAGTCTACCCGTTTAGGGAAAGTTTCACTACGTTAATTTTAGAAAACTTGAAAGCCAGTAGATTTTTTTGAAGCATGTTCAAAAAAATCGGAATGCTTCGCGTTTCTCTCCGTTCGGGCCGTTCGCTTCAAGTTCGTAAACAGACTTGGGTAAAGTTGGTACTATAGATTCCTAAGGTCCTGACTACGTTCAGTCCCGTGTGGTAAATACAGATTGAGCCCGTTCAACGCAAGAACTACCTAGAACGCTAGTGGAGAATAGGCTCAGTGGTGACGGGAATTATGACATGCCGTTCTGTTTAATAAAAAAAATTGAAACGTAGTTGTCGTACCGTCCTTCTGTTTCAGAGTAAGTCTAGCCCGTTTTTAAGGAAACGTTTGTCACTACGTTTAAATTTTAGAACTTGAATAATTAAATATACATGCTTCGGTTTTATTATTGACGTCCCTAGCACATCTTTGAACGAATTTAAGTACGGCAATTTCGTTTGTTAAGTCGGTCCATCTCGTTTTCAGGTACGTGCGCACACACAGTCCGTTAAATTTTAGGACGAAAGATGGGCGACGCCGCGAATTTTTTGGAAACAACTTTTTTTTTGGAAGTCCGCCGAGCTAGTCCAATGCAGTTCCCGTAAACAGATCGTAAGAAGTTATTTACTACGTCCACTCAGTTTTATACACACAGACTATATGCCGTTCGGGGACAAATTTGCAAGGACGCTAGTAGGCATAACGAGCTCAGTGTGACGGGGGTTATTAATATCACAGCAATAATTTCATGAAAATCAACTGCATATCATTACATTATTCAAATTAAAATGTTAGCGTACAGAGAAGATACTGAAACAAAACATAAAAGTTTGTTTAAAAGAGGTCTGAATGAAAACAAATCAATATGATATTGGGAAATGCAATTATTATTTATTATTTTTTTTTTTTTTTTTTTTTTTTCAATAGAAGGTGAAAATTATACCCGCCAAAAATAATAAGTCATTAATTAAAAAGATGATCAACTTCAAGCTTATAAGAAAGAAAAATACAGATTAAATGAACTATTACATAAAAGAACTTCTAAATCTTTACAAACACCATCAACACACGCATTCAGACATAAGAATAATACAATAAACAACACAAACGTTTTAGTATAATTATGGGAAGTCCGGCCAAACAGAAACATTTTTTTTCTTCAGAAAGTTAAATGAAAACGCTTATATATTAAGCCGCTGGAGGAATGGTCCGGTTTTAAATAAGATATATATATATATATATCTATATCGGAGACGGATTTATGGTTGGTTCGCCATTTTCTTAATCTTATCCCAAAAACTGTCTAACAAAGAAATATTTTTTCGCCGTTTTTTTTTTATTTTTTTTTTTTGGTATCATTATGTTGTTTATTTTTTATTTTTAATTTGATAAATAATATGCAAATAGAGAGCCAAATAGGAAAGGGAGCAGTGACGGATACAAGCGGGGCTCCAGGGACTCGCCCCTATTATTAAGTTTTGAAAACTCACTCAACGCGGGACATGTTTAAAATCGGGAAGTTTTCGTTCGGGGCCATTATGTCCCCACGCCCCCTTAATTGGGCAGGCGGCTCTCCCCATTTTTTCAAAATTCCTGGATCCCGCTTGCTAGACCCCCCCTTTTTTTTGAATTCTTAATACTTTCCTGTCTAAAAGAAATAAATGTCGTCATGGATATTATGTTATCACGTAAAAAGATATACTGATATGTACCTATAAGAATGTCGATGAATCAATACTAAAACTTTAAATATCCTTTATTAGTAGACTTCATGAATTGAGTTCCCAAAATGTGATGGAAGAGTCATTCATACGACAATGCGAATTCAAATAGTGGCCTAGAGAAATATGACCATAGTAAATAAAAAAAAATAATAATAATCATATTTTAAATAAATTTCTATTTGAACGAAAGGTATGATTATGATAAACAAATTTTATTTGAAAGAAAGGTATGATTATGATAAACAAATTTTATTTGAAAGAAAAGTATGATTATGATTATGAAAAATGATAGAAGTTTTAAAAAAAGAAATGTGGAAGAAAATCATTAAAATGACAAATAATATTTAACAATAATCATAAAAAATAATGAATAAGAGTAGTGTCAAAAACAAAATTAATAAAAAGTTACCTTCGTTATCGGTTTGAGTTGGTTCTTTTTTCTGCTCTGTATATATCAGATATTACGTTAAAATAAGATATTACGCATAAATTAATGTTTTGATAAAAACAAACAAAAAATGCCGCAAAAAAATAAATAAGAAATGTCATGAAAAATGTTTTTAATTGTTTTTATTATTTTTAGGTCTTAAATGTTCCATGTAATCATCGTTTTCTTTATTACTGTAATTTATCCACGTAAATAATTAAATAAGGAATAAAAAAAAGCTTATAACTTGTCTAAGGAGAATCGTGGAAAATACAATGTAGGTTACACACCCTTAATTTCTTTTACCAAAAAATTCCATCATTCAGGCACATCTAAAAAAAAAAAAATTAATGTACATTTTATCGATTTGAATGTTAAATTCCTCAACACAATTATAATGTGTCAATAAAAATAAACGCCTTCCTCTGTTTTGTATTGCTTTGTGAATTTTGTAGCTATAATTCATCAGCATTATCATTGTAAATACTGTTCAAATTCATCTTTTTAGAAGTTTTTATTCACTTACTGTTTCCTGCAGATTTATAATGGCATTTGGTCTGCGACTCCTTAGTACAAATGCCTGGTCTACTTGTTTCATTTTTGTGGATCTGACACGATAGTATCGATCTCTCCGATAGTCGGTCACAGGTCACGAACGTGTAAGTGCTCTCTCGGTCCTCATTCTTTGTTCTTTCTGGGTTCGAAACATTCACGAACGAGGAGAACTGTATGTGGTCGTCTTCAGAATCCTGAAAAATGATCAAAATAATAAATAAAACTAAATAATAAAACTTCCTGTCTTTCTTGCAGAGACGTGAAATATAATAGCACAATGTTATGGTGATTAGGTATTGCCAATCAATTCTAAACTCTTTACAATCGGATTCGTTTATGTTCATTCAATTTAAACGATACCTCATGGAGAGGAGCTATCGTCATTTAGAATTAACGTTTAGATTTTTAATCGCTATCACATTTCGGACGACAGTGCTTGTAAGAAATGTCAAATTGATCAGAGATAGTTTAGACTTGACCGGAAAAAAAAACTATATTAATTCCATTCATACAAAGATTTTGTCACTCTAACATAAAAGTCTTAAATCCCTGAGAGACGGTATTTCGGTCATTTTATTTCAATTTTCCCCCTTCCTAACTTTAATAGGAGGTTTTCGAATAGCGTCGATGCGCCACTAACCTGTTTGGGGTTTATACCACCTCCGGTATACATACACGTCATCTTACTCCCCTCACACTCGAACATGGTGGTGTCTCCAGAAGCCTTGCAAGTCCGACCGTTGCTGTTGTCCTGCTGCATCTGCTTCGCCAAGTGGCTGGAGTTGCCCTTGATCCTGAAGCAAGCTGGAGAAATTGAGTTGTTCACCATGGACTGAGAGAAACACTCGCAGATGTCCCGGCATCGGGGAGCAGTCTGCAGAGAACAGAAATTAAAAGCAGGATTGTAAAGAATAATCCTTGAAATGCCTTCGGCTGATCAGGAAAAAGTTGGAGAGATGGAGGTTGTTTTCCAGGACTGCGAGAAACATTTGCAGATTTCTCGGCACCCGGGAGAAGTCTAGAGAAAACAAAGAAATAAAAGCAGGACTGTTAAGAATAATCCTCGAAATGCCTTTGACTGATCAGGAAAAAGTTGGAGAGATGGAGGTATTTCTCG
>CALNVZ010000674.1:23656597-23672520 GCA_940671915.1 Paracentrotus lividus
AGGTGTCGCAAAATAATAAATAATAAATTCAGCGAAGAGCACAGTCCCCAAAGATATGATTTACCCTACATACATCGAATTGCCGATGATACGGAAAATTGAATTCCAGTGTTTTGTTCTGAAGAATGTATTGGGTATAGACAATGATGTTCAACTATATAAGAGGAAATATTATGCAGTGTCATAGAAAAAAATGATCCAATTCATTCAAGTGTGTCTACATATTTCCTCACCCCCCCCCTTTTTTTTTTCTTCTTCTTCGTTTTGTTGTTTTAATGCGCATGAACTTAATATCACAAATAATGATATGTTTTGCCCTAGTGCAGTTATCAGACTCCAAACAAAATCTTATGTTTATTGAATCAATTTTGTAAGATTAATTAAAGTTTTTTATGCTACATTAATGCATTAAAAAATATCTCCAAAATGGCGCCTTTATCCTCGTCATCCAACGGTGGCGGATCCAGGCGGGGGTGCAGGGGACGCCTCCCGTATAATTTGAAAACCACTTATTGACTTTACAATGTTAAAATCGGAAAATTTTGGCAGCGCGCCCTATCGTGCCTGGTGCGCACCCCCCCCCCCCCCCCCCCCCCCCTCCCCACCCCCGTATCCTGAAATCCAGGATCCACCACTGTCCAACATTGTCCAAACGATAAAATTTCAACATAATGTCTGAGACATAATTAGGTCGTAATGATCCCACATGTACAGATGCAAGCAGGCGTTGATTGAACAAGCGGTGTATTGCTTTGACAGTAGGCAAAATGTTAGTTTGGCCTTGAGAATTATTCAGAAAGGATGATTATTGAGCGTAGCATTGGATAGGGCGAGAAATAGCGTAGCGGCGCCACTTCCCAAACCAGTGCCCTGTAACACAAAGACTTACGACCGATAAAAAGTTACGATTGATTTTTTTTTTCTCGGTAGCCTCGTCATGAACAGGGTGCTCCAAAGTTGATGATCTTAATCCCAACCCTAGCCCTATAACCCTAATCTTAATCATATCCTAATCCTAAATCCATGACTGTACCTGCGTTCCATATGAGTCTACCTAGAAAAATCATAACTTTTTATCGATCGTAAGTATTTGTGTTACAGGGCACAGAAAGAGTGATTATTAATCGTAGCATCTGAAAGGGCGGGGTAGCGTAGCGACGCCGTTTCCCAAAGGGTGTGAAGATCATGATGAATTGAAATCCGGTTTCTAAATCGGGGATTATCTCTTGGTTGTCCTTGACCTTCAAATGCATCATTCATAGTCCAACAATTATTATCGCCCGCCTCTCTTCAATAGATATTATTTTATGAATTATGATGCAGTGATGACAGTCTTTTGAGTTCGCATTCATAATTTAGTCTTTATCTGGGGGGTTGTGATAATATATGAGTTTGTGAGTGGCATGTCTTGGCTTTGGTATCACAAATGGTATAACCAGGAAGTAAGGAATACATGATAATTTATGTACCTGGAAAGTAAGGAATATCTTAATTTGACTTGATTTGTCCGTAACCATGGGGTGATGTAGAGCAGTTTTGTCTCCTTGTTCAAAAAAAAAAAAAAAAAAAAAAAAAAAAAAAAAAATGCCTACAAACACGACTACATACCCCTCTCTATGATCTTAAAAGACATGAGGCAATGAACACAAGAGTGTTGACTCTAAACGCAAGCTTGCGATGCCTGTAGCCAAGTTTTGCGATTCCTGCAAAAATCTCTTTTGTTTCTGAAGAAAATAAGAAAGAATGTGCCACGTCACCTAGAATTCTTCTACGCAAGATGCACGATCATGCAGTTGTGACCACCGCCATAAAGATGATATGACTCATCACTATTCCTTCAATACATCCTCATTAGCAGCATTAAGAAAAGTATCATTTACGTTAATACCCCCGTCACACTGAGCTCGTTCCTACTACGTCCTTGCAAATTTTGCCGAACGGGCATGGTCTGTGTGTAAGCTGAGTGGACGTAGTAAATACTTCTTACGATCTGTTTACGAACTTCATGGACTAGCTCGGTCGGATTTCCAAAAAAGTGTTTAAAAAAATCGAGTCTGCTGCCATCTCTCAGCTTAAATTTTAAGCGGGGTGGCAACGTACCTGAAACGAGATGGACGTACTACAAACGGAATTGCCGTACTTAAATCGTTCTAAAGATGTGCTAGGACGTCATACAAACGAGCATTGTATATTACTTTATTCAAGTTCTAAAAATTAAACGTAGTGACAACGTTCCTTAAACGGGTAGGACTTACTCTGACGAGAAGGACGTACTACGAACATACGTTTCAATTTTTAAAAACAGAACGGCGCACGTCATAATTCCCGTCTCACATGTGAGCTAGTTCTCACTGCGTTCTAGGTAGTTCTTGGTGACGGGCTCAATCTGTTTACAACAGGGAATGAACGTAGTGGCAGACTTTTAGAATTCTAGTACAGGACCGTTTTACAATCTGTTTAATCGAACTTGGCGAACGGGCCGAAACGGAGAGAAGCGGAAAGGCATTCCGATTTTTTTTTAACATGTTCAAAAAAATCGTACTGGCTTCAAGTTCTAAAATTAAACGTAGTGAACGAACGTTCCTCTAAACGGATACGAGACTTACTGCTGAACGAGAAGGATCGTACTACGAAACGTGGTACCTAACTTTTATCATGCTGCGGCATAGGCACTTTTAGTGACTGTTTGGAACGTGCTACGAACGGGTATAGAGTGAACGAGCCAGTTTTGAACGGGATAACAACGTATGCGGACGCGATAAAGGACGGAATTGACGTAACGAGAACTATTTATGAACTGCCTAGCATGTATTCAAGAAAATTATTTTTCAAAGTTAAAAGTTCCAACCGACAAAGCCCGTTCAGCATTTTTTTTTTTTAAACGCGGCAACATACGCGGCACCAAGAACCGGTTATAGAACGACCCTCTAAATTTGTGACGTGCCCCCTTAGTCTCTAGAGCAGCCAGAGAAGGCAATTGATAACTCATCACAAATACCTTTGGCTCTGGACTTCTGTAAGTACATTAGCAGGATTGTTGTCAAGTTAGTTTCGGCAAGATTTCGCAACCAACGCAAATTGTTTTGACAGTATGTCAACGATTTGATGTGCATTGCAGTGAAACAATGGGTGCAGGGTTATACATGCAGCCTGAATAGTGCCTTTAAAGTTTTGATGGTTTTGATATCATACGATGCTTTAATGAAAATAAAAACATCGATTATCTTTTTATTCAAACATGATCAATTCTTTAACCATCGAATCAATAAAAATCGACGGTTTTAACAAAACATCGTTTACTTGTTTTAAAACAATCTCAAACAAAAACAAAACAAATCAAAAAAATCGACTTTTCATTTGATGTCGTCGAAGTGATGACCAGACAAGTGGAGAAGAATTTGAGATGTGAAAGACACTAAGATCGAGTAAATAAAAAAAAAAATTAAAAATCGACATTTTAAAAAATTGTATACATCGATCAATTTTTAACTATCGATCAATAACAAAAAAAATCGGTATGGTTTTTAAAAAAATACATCGATTAATCTTTCAATCCATGCGATGTTCTCATACAAGTATTCTAAAAAAAAAAAAAAAATAAGTAAATAAATTAATGTAAAAAAATCGTCTTTCCGAATTAACCTTCATGTCATCGATAAAGAAATGGAAGATCCTGGGGGGCATTTTCAATCAAAGGATTTGTCGGGACGTTTTATCCGACAAACTGTTTACAAGCTACTGAAGATGCTTTGCATCTGATTGGCTGAGAGCAAATTTGTCGGATAAAATGTCGCGACAAGTCCTTTGATGAAATGCTCCCCAGGGTGACATTTCATCAAAGGACTTGTCGGACATTTTATCCGACAAATTTGCTCTCGGCCAATCAGATGCAAGCATTTCAGTAGCTTATAACAGTCTGTCGGATAAAACGTCCGACAAGTCTTTTCATGAAATGCAGACCAGACAAGCGGAGGAGAAATTGAGATGAGAGAGAAGACAGACCAAGGATGCGGAAGAGACTGAAGTACCTAATTGTCTCGTGCGTGAAAATGACTTTTTCGTCTGGAACTTGAATTTGTTCATTGAGTGACGTGATCTGTAAAATTATCTTTTCTCATTAAAGTTTAACATTTGCAATGCAGGAGAAGACTGATTGATCTATTGATTGGAAGTTGGGAGTGAAGAACGGAGAAACGGACAGTATTACGAGGGCCCTGATTTATAACTGAAAATAAAAAAAAATAAATAAAAAAACATTCAAAGTCTTTATAAGATAAGATGTGGTTTGTTTAATTTGGAAATCCTCACAGAAGAAGGTTGAATTGAGAGGTGCTTGTATTATTATCAATTTCAGTGACCTAAATAATAGCATGGTAAATATCGTTTACACAAATGGAACCATTTTCAATTTCAAGTTTTTCAATTTATTATTGATTTTCACTTTTAATATAATAGTCCCCCCCCCCCCTCATTAATATCTGGATGCGCCGCTGAAAATGCAATCCATATTCTGTCTGTGTTTTTATAAAGTTAATCCTCTTTTTCAATCAGAAGAATTAGAACAAGCTACAGGTTTTTCAATCCGTCGTCTTCCTTGGTGGTGATCTGGTCACAACGCACAGATAGAATCCAAACAGACACCACAGTGACTGAGATATTACATTACGCCGAATGGCAAATGAGGGGTCGGTTAGGAGTTGGTCTGTGCACCAGTGTGACGGGGTGACACAGTTACCATCTAGACCATAGCATGATGTATCTCTTTATAGAGTCTCTAAGGAGGCATATATAGTATCGGGATTAATTGAATCTTAGACCACAATCAATAAACCAGTCTGGTCACTGAATACCTTGGTCACACCGGGCTCCGAAGCGCGGTGAAGTGTCACTTGGTCTAACAGCTGTTGGTCTAATTCTCCGTTTGTCTAATACCACATTGTCTAATTCCTTTGCGTCCACAATTAGTTACTCTAATTACCTTTTGGACTAATTGTCACTTTTAACATCTAACATCACTTAGTCAATTACCTGTAACAATCAGGTAATTGACCACAGTGTTAATTTGAAATTAAATAATTAGACAATTTGGTTATTTGACGATTTGGCCATTAGACCAAGTGAGAATAAGACCAAGTGAGTATTAGACCAAATTGTACGGTATACAAATCGTTGCCAATAGGGTTTAGCCGATGTGGTACTAGACAATCCGATAATTTGACCATCATCTAGTAGCCCATCTGTATAAATACCTCCAAAAAAAATTTAAAAAAAAACGAACTTGTCATTCATGGTATTGGTAGGTCTAGGACCTGTAACATTAAGATTTGCTGTCAATTTGAAATTCAAAAGAGAAAATAGCATTAGTTATTGGTCAGTATCTTAAACAAAGCTCATGCAACGATGATTTTGATTGGCCGTTGCCAATTTTGCGTTTAATTGCAAACTTTTGTCGTTACGGAGCCAAGGGCCTTGATAAGCGTGAACAAATCAAAATCAGGGGGGCATTTCATCAAAGGACTTGTCAGACGTTTTATCCGACAAATTTGCTCTCAGCCAATCAGATGCAAGCATTTCAGTAGCTTATAACAGCTTGTTGGATAAAACATCTGACAAGTCCTTTGATGAAATGCTCCCCCGTTGAAAATAGATAACTAGCGACAACTAATCAGGATCCTTGTTGCATGGACATCTTGCATAAAATTCTCACTGTGAATAAATCAGAATGATTCTTTCACTTCTTTCATTTATCGTTGACGTAACACTTCATGTTACAGAACACGGGTGTCATTCACGTGACAAACTCTAATGAAATACCAGACAGACAAAAATATTACGATTCGGCGAATTAGCTTTCCGTGCGGAATCGCCCTGAAGTATTTACTGACGACTGAACGTGCTCTACTCTATCATAAAACGCACGCACATGAATGTGTGCAGTCGTGCCAAAGAGGTAATATATCATCACATCTAATATATTCTTGGTCGTGCAGAATCTGAGTTCACTTGCTACATTACGAAGACAGATAATATCGAATGAACGAAACTGATTATAAAATCTATGATACGATTTTTGATTAAAGTAATGCACGAAGAAGGTAATAACAGGTTTTATTAAACATCAGCGGACTAAGAGAGACAAACAAACAGACATAGACGTACCGAATATAATAGATAAGTTCAGATATACTGTACAGTGTGATAGAGAGACGAGGAGAGAGGGAGGGAGAGAGGGAGGGAGACAGAGAGAGAGAGAGAGAGAGAGAGAGAGAGAGAGAGAGAGAGAGAGAAAGAAGGAGAGAGAAAGAGCAAAAAATGAGACAAAACATCGGGGAGAAATAGAAAGTGATTGTTGCTATGGTTACGCATCTTAGCTAGTAGCGAAATTAGTCAAATATTGTTGGAGCATGAAGCACGCAGGTGCCTAGTAATGTTATCCACATATGGTAGATTCTAATCAACTGTATTGACACATGTTATTCAAAACAAAATACTAGAAATTATCTAAAATTTAGATTATTCTTTCCATGCATTATGATCTGCCATATTCCCATATTGGATGGATATTCGTTTACATGAAATGTTTCATCATTAAAATCTAAAAAGAAAAATTAAATGAAATCTGTCACTAATGAGGAACTATATTCAAACCTGTACAATCTCCTTATTGTTTTTTAATCTTGAGGACATTGCTTAAATAAAATCTAAAATAAAACATGAAAACTTAATCTACTCATCTGCTTAAGAAATGAATATTTAGGGTTTACTCATGACACATTATTACACGACAGCATGTAGAACTCCGCAGCTCGGATTATTGCAACCCTCCACAAACTCACTCAATCCCTTTAAAGAGGATATATTGTAGTGGTAAAGGTGAACCATAAGTGAACAAAGTAACTGTGAGCTTTCAAATTATTTTCCAGGTATTTAGGAAGAATTTTATAGTAGAAAGTTCCACTCAAAAAGGATTACTCTTCAAACGCCCTCATAATGAAAATATGACCAAAATGTGATATGTTTGGGACCCGAACATTTCGTGCGCACATGTACTCTAAAAAGTAAATTTCATATAATTTTCTTAATTCAAAAAACAGCAAAAAAAAAAATAGAATTCTTAGGTGCATTGTTATCAACCTTTCCCATAACTTTGAGACAGTTTCTTTCACAATGCAATCTCATGACTACAACACTAATTAAGGGTGGTATCTCACTTCGCGGAAACAAAATTGAGACAGTTTTGCCAACATGGCATTGTCTCCTCTTTTTCAGCGACGAAATCTTTTGTCCCACTAGCAAAAGGTTACGTGGTACAAAGGACGGATTAGCCAGCATGCCATTGTACTAGATCTGTCTCCTGTAGCACACACAAATCTGTCGCGGAGACAGCTATAGTGCAATGCCATGCGGGTAAATCTGTCTCAATTTTGTTTCCGCGAAGTGAGATAGCACCCTTAGCTTTAACGTTGAAGGTTATAATTGCGTTGGATCTTTGTAAGATATGAAACGATTCATGCGAATTCAGACAGGTGCGGGAGATACTCTTCCCTTTTTCTGCCTTTTTAACCAACTAAATTCTTTTTTTTTTCAAGCGACCACAATTATCCTCATTTTTCCGGTTTGCGATGGACGTGGTGACTCGATGGATCGAAAGCATAATTTTGTCACAAAAAGGAAAGAACAACTTACAGTACAAATTGTAAAATATATTTTTTTGCTGGATACCACTGCCCTTAATTGCTCATAATTTTCTTTATAGTTTACCCTGCCTACCCTAAGTCTTTGTCATCATTGAAAAGCTTTCGATCTCTTGTTTTATAGAACAACCCCCCCAAAAAAAAAAAACAACAACAACAACAACAACAACAACAACAACAAACAAACAAACAAACAAACAAACAAACAAAACAAAACAAAACAAAACTAAACTAAAAAACTAAAAACTAAAAAAACTAAACTAAAAAACGAGAGACAGATAGAGAAAATACCAGCAATGTAGTATCTCATTTCGTTATATTTGTGGAGATGCACCAAGATCCCGAGACGTCTCCGCGACGGGAAAAAAAAATCAAAGATATGAGCACGCTCGAATTTCCAACGATTCATGAGAGGTCGCGGAGACTCAGGAGATGTCTCTGAGATGTTTCCGCAACTAGTTTCAAAACCCTCTCATACCCGTCTCACAGCAAGTTAAAAACCAACATTATTGGTCGTCTTGAGCTGATAGGTCGCAGTTAAGCCTCTAAAACCTCCCTATAATCATGATAATATAGGGCGCAGTGTCTTAACCTTATGCCTTCACGAACACCAACACTGAGCCAATTAAGAAAATGTGTACCCGTCATCTATTGTCCATGCCATAATGTTGAGAGGCCATTAGCTGATTGAGTCGTAATGGACCTGACATTTCCTTTTAAGTGACCCATGGAAAAACAGGCGGGCTGCATTATGCATTTGTTAAGCTAATAAGGGATGGGATTTGGATAAAAGGGGGCACTCACTCTCATTGCAAAGGGAAGGCGATTAGAAAAAGGTGTGATGTCGATAGCTTAGAAATTGAAATGTTTTGGAGAGTGCGATGGGTGACGATTCGTGGTGTGTGTTTTACTATTTGAGTCACCATGGTGCATTTAAAGGTCATGTTGGTATTTTCCAAAATAATAATAACTCGTGAACGGCTGCCTTCAGCGACCTTTCACGACTTGTCATCTCTTGTCATGCTCATCGGTCCAGTCCCGTTCTTCCTCTCTAACTTAAACATATACCAGGAGAGCTGGGTCAAACACGGGGTTAAAGATTCGACCCCGATGGGGTCATATTTTATAATTGTATATTTTCATTTGTATACGTTGTCATTTAGGCAACCCCGCACTGCGGAGTCACAGTAACCCGCGTGGTTGTGCATACTCTTCAAAAACAAACAAAAAACAAACAAAAACAAAACAAAACAAAAACAAACGCCATGATTAAAAAAAGAAAAAAAGAAAAAAAGTCATTCTTGACGGAGTGAATCTAAAGTGAAAACTCTAAATTCACTCAAATTTCATTCTAAATTAAATCCTTCAAGAGTGAACATTTTAGTCGTTTATTAGTTGACACCATTAGTTTTAAGAGGGTACGAACACTTCTATACATCTACCGTAGACAGCCATTACTATTTTCATAAAACCTTCTAATATGCCTTTGGGAACAAAATAGTTTTCCACATAACCGAACACTTTACACACTTAAGGTCCATAAAAAAAATGAAACTTTGCGGGTGCAGAGCCATTTTACCGCGGTATCCGATTCCGAGGGCATTTGCATCTTTCACGGTTTTATTTCCCGGCGCGGGTGTATTTTTTTTTTTCTCTTGTTTTTTTTTCGATTGTTTGTTTGATGTTTTTTTTTTCTTTTTGTAACGTAGCTATCCCGAAGTCTATGAGAATGGAGTTATTGGGTAAGACTATAAAGACATTTGCAACCCAAAGAGCAACTCGTCAACATGGCGTATAGTGGTATCAATCTTGAGCTCTGAAGGGCAAGGTTGCGGGTTCGAATTCAAGTATGGGCATGATTTTTTTTTTTCATTTGCTATTCTAAAAATTGAGTTGAAATTTTCACAAATTGTGCAAAGTTGCCCGTTTTAGGTGCTCCCAGAGTGACATTGGTCTATACCTTTAAAGGTGTAAGATTTTAACCCACATGTCTTGCTATGTATCTTCTTTTTTTTTTTCTTCTTCTTCTTCTTTTTTTTCTTGGAATGTTGAGTAATTAGTTTGAAATTGAAAATAAAAACAAAATATTAAGAAAAAGGTATTTCAAGTACTTTTAGCGGACCAGAAAACATATGAAGGGGAAAGCATCTCTGGTTTAAAAAAAAACAGATATAACATGCTGCAATGTGCTTTAGAGCATATCGGTGTGCATGCCGGGCAGCCAGCGCAAAAACAAATCAGACAAACTTCCGTTTGATCGATGAAAGATCAGCTCCTCTTAACTTTTGAGAGCCCCTAATTGAAATTTCATCCTTGGTTATCTTTTTGCTCTCTCATTCTGTCAGTTCGGACAAGTTCACGTCTGTTTATAGCACGGGTCTGCTTCATCGATCGAGTGTACAAATTATTTTATTCACGTATTGTGAAAAAGCGCAACAACTCCCCGCCCTTTCTTTCAGTGACGTCAAACGCAACAGGCCCTGTTGCACAAGAAGTTACGATCAATTGTTGGTTAGGATCAAGTAAGCATTGGTCAACTGTACGAGTAATATGTATACCATTTGGTTAAAAAGTTGAAAAGTTGTGTGAAATTTGGAGATCCGACAAATACCCCGGCAGCAGTTTTTCTTGACTTTATTTCGCCAGAGATAATGGGTTAATATGATAAGCGTTCAAGTAATGATCGGATTTGAAGTTAGATTTTTGCTTAGCAGAACGATCAAGTATAGCATTGAAGTTATTAGGTGTTTAACTGACCCTAACCCTATTAGTCAGGCAGCCAGCTCGATTCTGGTTAGCTGAACGAGGTACCAGTAGTAAAGTATTGGAATATATGGGGAGGAATCCCACATTTACTAAACCCAACGTCTGGCAGTGCATCTCTGCTGCATAAGGTCCCTACAGCCGGGGGCGTCCAAAATGAGTGCCCATTTTACAAAAAAAATTATTTTGAATAAAAATAGCAAAAGTCTTTTTCTAAACACACTAAATTTGATGTCAAAATAGAGAGTATTAAATTGTCTTAACGCTTGTCCTATTTTGAAATCATACTGAAATAAAAAACAGTGAGAGTTTTAATGAAGAAATGTTTTTTTCTCATTTTTTTACGAAAATATTTTTTTCCCCTTTTTTTCAATAATTTTTAATAAATAGTTGTATAAAACATTGATGTTTGTAACTTTTCTGAAAACTACCTACGTGCATGTGAATGATGCTGTAAAAAGAAGGGAGTTATATCTTATTCCGATAAAGAATTATTATTAGATAAAGTCAGGAACGCAATATAGACAAAATTCAACAATTTGCCCCGTGACTGAGAATAACACAATACCCGTACGTGTATTAGGAAAGGCCGATAACATGCGATAGCTTTTAGCAGACAAAACAAGTATCGAAAACTTGTCGCATTTTTGGCACTTTTGTTTGCCTACTCACAGCCATCACATACAATCAGCATTTCATAATACACGTGCGGGTATTGTGTTATTCTCAGTCACGGGGCAAATAATGTTGTTGAATTTTGTCTATATTGCGTTCCTGACTTTATCTAATCATAATTCTTTATCGGAATAAGATATAACTCCCTTCTTTTTACAGCATCATTCACATGCACGTAGGTAGTTTTCAGAAAAGTTACAAACATCAATGTTTTATACGACTATTTATTAAAAATTATTGAAAAAAAAGGGGAAAAAAATATTTTCGTAAAAAAATGAGAAAAAAACATTTCTTCATTAAAACTCTCACTGTTTTTTATTTCAGTATGATTTCAAAATAGGACAAGCGTTAAGACAATTTAATACTCTCTATTTTGACATCAAATTTAGTGTGTTTAGAAAAAGACTTTTGCTATTTTTATTCAAAATAAATTTTTTTGTAAAATGGGCACTCATTTTGGACGCCCCCGGCTGTAGGGACCTTATGCAGCAGAGATGCACTGCCAGACATTGGGTTTAGTAAATGTGGGATTCCTCCCCATATATTCCAATACTTTACTACTGGTACCTCGTTCAGCTAACCAGAATCGAGCTGGCTGCCTGACTATATGTTGCTTGAGTATGCGTCTTGTAGATTGCATGCAGTGCTTGCGATCAATCGTAACTGCATGTTCGTGAAAAGGGGGCCAATGATTGGTTTAACAATGCATCTATAGACGTGTTTAGTTCTGTTTGAGAGCTCACAACCGCTCATTCCAATTAGGTATCACCCTGAAGCAACTGGAGAGAATCCAATAGGCGAATTAATCATGTTAACCTAATGATTTCACCTCATAAATGATATACCCGCATGTATAATGTAGGACGGGTTCGGCTAAACGGGGTTGACCCCTTTTCACACCCCACTATCAAAGTCATCAAAGCTTTCGACCATTGATGAAATGGAAATAGAATTGCTTTTGCTATATCGCGCATGAATATAAATTGATCGATGGATGCGCTTTTGCGGAGTACCGCTTTCAGATTCGATTTGTTTTTCAATTGCATAAAAATGTATACTGTGAAAATTGTAAGGGTGAGATTATAGTTTTCAACAATGAAAATAGATTACTTGTTGATTGCTTGAATCGTTTAAAAGAAAATGTATACAACCCATTGCAATCATTTATAGCTAATGCGGCGGTCACAACTCGCCGTGCCTTCGACGTGCAACTCCCTACGATGGGTTTCGTAGAAAATTCGTGCAACGGAGGTACCTCGCAGGTACAATGCATGTACGACGTGCAGACAGTTTTTACAATGCCCTTACCATGCTTACTACAGAAACGCAGGAATCGCAGAAGTTGACCCAGGACCTGTGCGTGCATTGCACATGCAACGCAGGCTACGTTGATGGGACGTGCCCCGTAGCCTACGACGAGTTGTGACCGCCGCACTAACCTTCAAAACGAAATGATAAATTATTAATGCAATCATCTACAAATTTTTCATAAAAAGAATGAAAATGTTAAATAAATATGAATTACAAAGCAATACTAGGCTTCCATCAAAATATATTTAAGTACTTAGCTAAAACACTGAGGCGTTAAATTTTGATAGGCCTACACGAAAATGGAATGAAAATAAAATAATTCTCGTCAGATAACCTTGTGAAAAAGGGGGGAAATACGCGTCATGGAAAACTAAATTGCAGATGACAATGGAAATCTTTATCAAAGAAAAAAAAATCGAAAGTCTACTATTTCAAAATAAAGCAAATTTTTTTTTTTAAAGCACATCAATGATGTGGTGCTCATCCGGCATGCGGCAAGGATATTAACGCAATTCTTTATTTTTGCCCAGTTGACACTGTAGTGAATGAAAAAAAAAAATTGGTGTTTTTTTTTTTTTTTTTTTTTTTTTTTTAGCAGAAGTTCCCCTACTTAGTACTATCCTGTAGGGCGAAATTGATTGCAAATGAAGGAGAGGAAGAATTTTTTTGGTGATTTTTTAATACTTTCGCATAGATTAACATCAATAGTTTTCTAGTAAAGAAACTCAAAATTCTGTGAGAAGTTTGGTGAACCTCATGTAGCTTTACCAGATGGAACAAAAAAAAATCTAAATCGTTTATCAAATAAAGAAGCATTTCGTGTGAATTTATATTCATATTTAATGAGCTTGAAATTCTGTGTGCATTTTGTATCCCCCACCTCGTGCTATCATATAATGCAAACAGAATTGAATTGATGCAGGAGAAGTAGCATTTTTTTTTTAATTTTGAATAAATTTCGCATAAATTAGAATAGAATTTTCTAGTCAAAATTTCAAAATTCTATGTAGACGTTCGGTAAACCTCATGTAGCTCTACCAGATGGATCAGGAAAAATGGAATCGGTCAACAAATAAAGGCATGAAAGGAGGAGAAGCAGTTTTTGGTGAATTTTGAAAAATGCGCAATAAACTAGCACATTGAATAAGCTTCACATTTTTGCGTACAAAATTTAATCCCCACATTGAGCTATCATATAAAGCAAACAGAATTGAAATCGGACAAGAAATGACGAAGAAGAAGCATTTTGAAATTATTGTGGACGGACGACGACGACGGACGACGACGACAGACGACGGACGACGACGACGACGGACTCCACGTTACGGGCATAAACCTATTTGGGCCAGATGAGCTAAATACTATATTCATTACGAAAGGACGAACCGCTTCATCATTTTTAGTTATATCTAATATAAGAAAATTTTTTTCAGGAGTAAATGACGACATTCAGGTTGTCAGATTTCGAAGAAAAGGCTCTGAAAGTTTGAAACATCTATAATATACATGACTTATCATCTGCAATATGAGTCTAAAATTTTTTTCAAACTTTCGTTCGAATAAAATTTCATGCGCACTTGATATTCGCATCACATAGTTGAACATTACTATAGGTCGCTGCACTGAATAGCCGGGCGGATTTGTCATAAGAGTTTGCTTTTTGACGTTCAACTTCGCTTCCTTGAAACCCAACTGGAATCTTCATAGCACAATAAGCCCCCGGGCTCTAATTACCATCACTTGCATGCCAAAGTGGGGTCGGAGAGGCAGAAGATTTACTCCAGAAGTGCATTGTTACGTCGTCATACCTCAGGACCTCCGTCATATCTTCGAGACCGTCTCCAACCGACCACTAATTGCTATTCTCGGCTTTGGTCGATCTGGCGTCGGCTGGTCTCGTCGGTGGAATTAACGACATTCAGACATGTTATGTAATCTTATATTTGCATTTCCATGTTTTTTGGACAATACCATACCCAAATCGGTTAGTTCTATAACATGTGTCATGAACATGACAGAACGAATGATTCGACCGCTGGCCCCTGATCGAACTCTTAAAAATGCAGGGGTCAAAATGACCCGATTCAGGGTACGTGGGGGATATTTGCTCTTTCCGGGTCAACTATCGCCTTACATCTTGCATGGCCCCCAATCGATCCAGAATGTTATTGGCCCAATGGACCCAAAATGGAATTCATTCTGCCCTTCATTAATTATTAGAGAGTAGATCAAGGGCCGTCGCGTTGTGACCAATATAAAGCGTGGGAAATGGTTTCAGTCATAAACGACAAAAAATGGAAATCCACTCTTTTGGGAAAGTTAAGATACATCCAAACGACATAGGACCTATAGCACGGATATCCACATTTTAAATCAATGATATACGGTAGGCCTTTCCAAATTTCGACCCCCCCCCCCCCCACACCCCACCACGACACCACCCACCACTCACACCACAGCAACCGGCGTTACAAGAGCAAATTGATAGAAACTCCCAATGCACTCAGCCGTCACGGAATAAGTCGCTCCTTCTGCTTCAGAACGTCTGTTGGCATGCCGTAACATCGGTTTTTTTTTTAAATACCCCCCCCCTCTCTCCCCTCATGTCTCTCTCTCTCTCCTTCCTGTTGCTCTTCTTCATAGTCTCTCTCTCTCTCTCTCTCTCTCTCTCTCTCTCTTTCTCTCTCTGTCTGTCTATTTACCTCTTTAGATTTCTTCTTGCATAATCATATATCTTAATCTTTACCTTTTCGAGTTTTTCCTCCCGTTTTCTACCTATATTTTTCTACGTCAACTTTTTTTTAATTCGACTAGCCCCTGGTCTTTTCACTCATTACTTTGACGGATTATGGAATGATCTCACGCGATAACATCAGTAGTCAAAATCCAATATGAATTCACAATTCAACGGTTTACCTATCCAGATTTTAATAAGCATGCCGATGAGTATTTTTTCATTTAAAATTTGTGCTTCTGATGTCATTACCAAATTGGAAGAAAATACATAGCCTAATCACTCTTTCGCTAGATAAGAAATTGTAGAGAGAGGGATAGGGCGAGGAAAGGAAAAAAAAATATCTCTATCAAAATTAATGTCTCTTTAGAGCCGAGGAGGCGATGCAAACATATTTCATCCATGTAGAATTAACAGGGCTTAAAACAACCTCTCTGTATGATCCTCAGAGGAAAGCCTTCAAAGCTTCTTTTTCTTTAGAGCAATGTACTCACTGACTGTCATCAACCTTTCAGAAGCACGTTCACACTATCGCGGGTTTAATTTAATATCATTTCATTTTTTCCCCGTTTCCAACAATACAAATCAATTTACATTGTACATGATATATCAATGAAACATAAGAAAATGTAGTTGAAAATAACAAGTACAACAGGCATAAATTAAACCTGTTGGTCATAGAGGGGACTGCTGAAAAGCAAGGCTTGTAGGTTGTAGGTCATAACTCAGTTGCAACCTATAGTAAT
>CALNVZ010000674.1:23678489-23696993 GCA_940671915.1 Paracentrotus lividus
GATGTCCTATATGTTACCTCACTGCATCACCTCCTTGCATTTGTAATCGGAAATGGTTTCTTGTCTAGTGGACCCGTAATTAGACCGAGTGGTCAACCGTCAGGGGCGAAACAGTTCATGCCTGACGCGAATTGGCGACAGGTGAGTCATATGAGTCAGACCATGCAAGTAAATTAGGCAATATAGTGAAGGTATCGCATGGTAATTAATTAGATTGATTGTAATGTAATGCAGCTTTCCATTCATTATTATAAACTAATACTTTTTGTTTTATTTTTTCGAACGTGAGTACACTAATGGAACAGATAAAATTAGGCCTACAGGTAACCGGAAAAGGTTTATGGATTCGATGTAATCTACTCATCAACATAATCAAACTCGCTTAATGGAACGTAACGACTGAAACGCTAATATTTTAGATACGAGGGGAACGGGGATATACAATTACCTTTAGCCAACGTCATTTGGAAGAAATAGAGAAACAATCTTCTACCATTCCCGAAATACATGATAAATGCTCAAAACGATATTACTTCCAGTGAATAGCGCGAAGATGTAAAAGCTCTAAACACGATGGGAACGGCGCCAAACTCTTTTTCTGTCATAATCATGATGATTGTATTTTATTGTATCATTCCAGATTCGATCATAAGTCATGAATATTCAATATCTTATCTGATGTGGTTGAAGTATTTGTTGAGTGTACTATAAAACTCATTACATATCCATTTGCTGGTAAGCACACCACAACGGTACAAAATGAGCCCAACAAAGTCCATTTGTTTCGTAATGCTACAGTCACACAGACACTTACGTATAGATACGTTTGTGTTGTTTTAATCTTATTTCATCTTCTTTTCCATCGTTTCTTATGTATTTCTTTGTTTTACTGTATGAACTAAATTATCAATATTTCCACTGCTGACTCTTACGGGAAGGCATCCATGGGGATCCGCAGAAAAGAAAAGAATTTTCGGACGCAACCGGACGTAACTCAACGTAAATGTCTGTGTGACTATAGCATTATATCCATATGGTTTAAATTATACACCACAGAGACACATACTTCCACTGATCACGCAAAAGAGGAGCAAAAACAAATCATATTGATGATTGAATTTCTCCTATTTGATCATGGAACGAAGTGATGACAAGCGCTTTGACAATATTGCAATTAAATTGTAAATGTTGCCAATGCGGAAACCACGTGCGTAAACGAGTTCTCACGTTCTGTTTTGGTATACGCTTTACAGAAATGATTTATCTTAATATTTCTTGCTTGTACAGGCATGAAATAATATAGTATTGTGTATTTTTCTCTATCTGTTCTATTTTTATGGTCATTTTTTTAAAAAATCGTTAAAAATCATTATCTGTTCCTTTCACTAATTTTTCCTCATATTTCATGTCTACAAAAAGATCGTGTTTCTACTGCTACAGTCACACAGACACTTACGTTGAGTTACGTCCGGTTGCGTCCAAAAATCATTTTCTTTTCTGCGGATCCCCACGGATGCCTACCCGTCAGAGTCAGCAGTGGAAATATTGATAATTTCGTTCGTCCAGTAAAACAAAGAAATACATAAGAAATGATAGAATAGAAGATAAAATAAGATTAAAACAGCACAAACGTATCTATACGTAAGTGTCTGTGTGACTGCAGCATAATTCTGCGACCATAATACTTATGCTACAGTCACACAGACACTTACGTTGAGTTACGTCCAGTTGCGTCCAAAAATTATTTTCTTTTCTGCGGATCCCCACGGATGCCTACCAGTCATAGTCAGCAGTGGAAATATTGATAATTTCGTTCATCCAGTAAAACAAAGAAATACATAAGAAATGATAGAATGGAAGAAGAAATAAGATTTTTAAAACACAAACGTATCTATACGTAAGTGTCTGTGTGACTGCAGCATTAGGTTTGTAATTACGACACAAATTACGGTGTCAGTGGCGGATACAGGATTTTAGGATAGGGGGGGGGGGCGCCAGGACCGATAGAGGGGGCGCCGCCAAAATTTCGGATTTTAACATGTACGGTCAATAAGCGGTTTTCAAATTATAAGGGGGCGCGTCCCCTGCGCCCCCGCCTGGATCCGCCACTGCGGTGTAGACGTGCCGCATGAAGGAGGTTGCAGAATAAAGAATGGAAGCCTTTGTCCAATAATTGTAATGGTGGGTTATTCACGCGTGACGCTCAAACCTCTCCTTGCTACTCAGTGCAGTAGACTGGTCTGCTGAGACGAAGCATTTTAAATACTCAAGACTAGCACCAACAACACCTATAAGTGTGGCAAGAGCTTCCCGCGTGAAGAAGCCGCCGTTATTATACTAATTATTTGACGAAATGTTCTATTCTTTCCCTCTCAAACTTCTTCAGGAGGCACGTCTACACAATTCCAAAAGTCCCTAATTTCCATTTATGGTCCCTGAAGGAAAAAACACAGTGTTCCACAGTGTGAGCACAATGTGAACACACTGTGTACACACTGTGACAAAGTGTGGACACATTCTGTCGTATTTCCAGTACCGAAACTATGATGGACCACCATGTTGGCAAGCTCGACTTGTCGGATGCGATAAGGAGAACGAAGAATGCAGGCTTCGAAAATGAATTACTATTTAAAAGTTTCTTTTATCTTTTACTTTATCATTATAACTGCGACCGGCCTACAGGTTAAAATCCATAAGTGCATACACCCTGCTTGTGACCATGATGAAACATCAGTGTTTCCACATCCAGTGACAGTACAAATCATACGCGCATCTGTGTAGCCTGTATACGCGCAGATTCATTTTCTTCCATGAGAGATGCGTCAGTGTTAACGCAACAAGACAACCTGATGAACCATACGCTCCCACAACCGTGGAAATGACAAGCACGTTAATCTGCGTTATCTTTCATGCACATCTTCCTATGGTTTCTACACGATTAGACTAATTACATCCATGATAAATGCATCAATGCGTCGTCAGTGTTAACGCAACAAGACAGCCCGCGTCCTTCGTCCGAGAAAGAGTCGCCAGAATGTGGCCATCCTCACGCTGTGTCGGTTGCTAAGCAAAGCGGCGGGAATTTGCTTTTACTTGACTTAAAAGGTCGTCTATTTAAACCTTGTGATGCGAACCATCCGAGTCAATTAACTAAATGGACCGATAAAAAGGCGATGTTTTCCTCCCATTGCAGAATGAAACCTATATGTACAATATCCTTCAGTCTACTATTTGCTTTAAATAATTTGTAGTTAGTTGTAGAGTAAGGTTAAAAGATAACTCTTTTAACCTTTGAGAGTAGTAAAAATTTCATATAATCTAGGATAAGCTGACCTTAAAATTCGCGCGTCGTCTTCTGTCGTGGCTATTTTTTTTTCCAGAAATAAGCAGAAACACATGCACTTTAATAAAATATTTTATGTTAAGCAGTTTTTTAATCCGCTATGGTCAACAAATACCTTTCCCATATTTCTGGATGTTATTAAAATTAATGCATGTAAAACAAATTATAAGCATTGTATATCTGTTTAATGTTTTCATCATGGTTATGCAGTAATTGGTGAAAACGAATGTCTGATTTTAAATAGATAAAACGATTTAAGGTGTAGCGCATTACACATAGCAAAACTATTTATATACAAAACAAATTTTATTAGCAATCAAGCATTACTTTCACCGCCACTTATACATCCAATATGTTTATATATTGTTTGTAATATATCGTTTGTGAAACCACATTTCAGTCATACCATTCTTCTTCCATGTGTCACGTATATCTGAATCTGTGTCTGAATCGTTTATGAACTACACCACCTCCGTTTAAAGGACTTGCGTTTTGTAGCTGTGAGGCAGCCAATGCACAAGAAGCTATGGGGCTATAATAGGCTTAGCTCAAGTCACAATGTGTATTTAAAATCGCTTTATCGTCTGTACTTGAAGAAGACTAATAGTAAAAGGGCTATGACCTGACAGTCACGGTATCAAGTGCCATGACGAGACAGAACTAGGTAAGGGATGAGCCTTAATGTGTTAATCCTGAGGTTTTCCTGACATTTCATCGTCAACGAATTTAAAGCAGCATGATTTATGCGGCGGTCACAACTCGTCGTAGGCTACGGGGCACGTGCCATCAACGTAGCCTGCGGTGCATGTGCAATGCACGTACAGGTCCTTGGTCAACTTCTGCGATTCCTGCGTTTCTGTAGTAAGGGTATTGTAAAAACTTCCTGCACGTCATACATGCATTGTACCTGCAAGGTACCTCCGCTGCACGAATTTTCTACGAAATCCATCGTAGGGAGTTGCACGTCGAAGGTACGGCGAGTTGTGACCACAGCATTAGGAATATATTCTATGAACATCTTCTTTTCTGGTTTTTCATTCAATACATGTATTTTCATGTCGATTAGGCCAAATCTGATCTTTTGTTGATTTATTGTCAACAACTCTGCGTGTTTTCAATACGGGAATAGATATGAACAGTCAGAGCATGCACTAATTATAACAAGACTTAAGATGTTTGGTCGGTGATGGGCGGTGGGAGAGATTTTTTTTTTCCAAGGACCCCCCCACCCCCCCAAAAAAAAAAGAAACAAACAATTAACAACAACCACAGACCAACATCAATGTGATAAAAATTGGTATGTCATTTCAATGGGGGACAACAGGTAATTTGAAATGTCTACGTGTTACCGAATGTAATATGATAATGTTTATTGTGCTACAAGGGGACGTAGCCCCTAGCCTCTGGATACGCCATTGGTAATTGGTGCAAGGGGCGGGCATATCAGTCCCATCTAATGTTATCGGTGTTGGTATAGTCATGTCTTAACTCGGAAAGAATGAAAGGAAGTATGCACGCCGCGGCTTGCGTCAGTGCTTCACATCTCTCTCCTGCATGCCATGAAGAAGCTTTTTTTGCAAAATGACATCAGGGAATTACGTGCTGATTTTTTAATCCGTGCATCGTATTTTGAGAGGTAAAAGGACTGTAGTTTTGTGTTAAGGTATGTGGTTTAGGTCCTTTTGATTCTGAGCAGATGAACATACAGCAGTGTGATATTCATTCCGTCACAAAAATGATGACGTTTAGGGGAGGGAATTTATTTGATTTTTAGCCCTGGCAACGTCGAGTCGTATGTTCATAATAAGATCACGTGAATGCCTTCGATGAATGAATATAGGCGGGACTAATTGGTTTAGTGTGTATGCATGGAGTTCGGACCAGTGCACCGACGGCTGCCCCCGCCCCCCCCCCAGTAAAAAGAGAAAAAGAAAATCCTTGATATGACTTACCCCACTTGACCGACTGAATCCTACCCCAAATAATGATGACCCTTCTTGATGGCCCCCCCCACAAAAAACACCAAAAAAAATCACGCCCCCCCCCCTTCTTGGCCGGCGTGACATCAAAAATAAAATCGACTGTTTAGTTATGGAAAATGTTTTGAATTTCAATACTTGGAAAATATTGGCAGATAAGCTCATTATTTTCTGGACAGGGTGGGATATTATCTGGCATGTTTGCATTTTTTGTTTTCTTTTTCTTTTGTTTTCTTTTTTCTCTTTTCTTTTTTATCTTCTTGGTTTACTGTTTTCTCCGCAACAGTCCTTATTGATTTTGCGTAAAATCACTTGGAGCGAAAAATCGACATAAACGTACACTGTGTGTTCAAAGTGGAAAGTAGATTTACCTTGAAATGCAAAGTTTAGAATCAAGGAATCGTGTAAAAATCTTACCACAATGGCGTCAACGAAAGCTGTATCAATAAATCCAACACGAGTATACTTGCTTAAGAGTTTGTATTGGTCTGCACGTTGGAGCCCCAATTGTTTAAAACAATGTTGATTATTTGAAGGGGAGTTTTATTTGAGATGATTTTCTTTTCTTCATGTTTTTAAGTTTTCAAACCATAAGTATAACAGAAAGGACGTATAAGAGAAGAATTATTATTCCTATCAATTTAGCCGATGATAGCTGTGAAACAAAAAATGTATTTTGAAATCCACCGGTGAACACAGAAGACTGCTGATACCACCCCCCCCCCCCCAGCCAAAAAAAATTTAAAATTTAAGTCCCCTTTTGTTCCTTCGACCCCCCGCCCCCCCCCCCACCCGAAACGAAAATGCAGCTGACTGAGTAAAGGCTATTTTTCATTTTCTCTTTGTACAGTGTATAGACTAACGTGTTTGTAAATGAAAAATGTTTACCGTCCTTGCCCCAAATTATTGATTATATTTGTATGAGGACACCCGTTACTTAATTTGAAGACCAGACGAGTGCATAGATGTTGCTAATAGGATGCGCGTGTCTGCTGGTAAGATAATGAAAGAGCCGACGAGAGAGATAGAGACCACAGACAGAGACAGAACAGAGACATGTAGGAGGGGGGGAGCGTCAGAGGCCGAAGGGATTTACAGAAATCACTGTTAGCATATACGTTGTCTACATAATGCGCGTATGCCATCCAAGACTCATGAAATAAGTCCAATACGGTTACCCACAACTCTCTGAAATCTAGCAACCTCGACTTCACTCCTCCATCACGTACCATCGTCTGCCCTACCACATGCACAGTGGCTGGTTATCCTCATTACATGCGCAGGCCTTATCTGCTACCAGCTCCATCTAAGGCATAATCCACCACAGATCTTATACACCTTACTATACATGTGTACCACGCTTGGCAGACGATTAGATTACAACATTCATCATATCACAACTAGAATAATCAATTCGTCGTCCCTTTCACAGATCCATTCGTCTCCTACCATCTTAACATCGAGCATAGCATTGATGATGCTAAAACCGATCAACAAATTGACATATCATAATTATACTAGGCGCGTGCTGTCACCTCTCGTTACCTTACACTCGTAGCCGGCCGCAACATAGCAACAGTGCGCCATCGCGCCTTCCACTCCTTCTCGCCTCGCCCACATCTAACCAAAACGAAAAACAAACAAACAACGTTAACGAAGCCTAACCTAATCATATATGCTAGCATTGGTCCACTTATAAAAACTCGATATTATTCATCAGCGATAGTCGATAGTTGTGATAATATTTAATCAATTCATAACGCGTCTGTTGGCTCGCCCAGCTCCGCTTCCTTCTCATCCTCACCAAGAGTGACTGTCGCACCGACGCCTACCGCCTCAGCGCAAGGCCTCCTAGACTAGGAGCGTATCTAAGGACCAAGAGCGTTCTTACCGGGTCTTCATATACTCCTGACCTACCCCCTCCTATACCTCCTCGCTACGTGATCTGAGCTCCTGGTTACTTATCGAGCTCATTTCTTTCGTGTCATGAGGTAGTCTAATCGTGATAACTTATTTTTCGCGCCTTACATACGTCACCTGGATCGACGTTTGTAATAGCATTAGTCTGGTATCTTACCTATCCATAACATGGCTAATACTCGCTCCTTACTTTATCATAAGAATCAACACTCTACAATTTGAATCCTTGCAAAAAATTCATTGACAAAAATCATTTTCACCAAGTTATTTTCTTATTATATATCAATTACAATATTTTGATTTGTGGCTGCCCACTTACACCGGCGAATGTTTTAAGTGAGGAGTGTTTCCCTGGCGACTGGTTCCGAAGGGCAAATCGGTAACGCTCTCAACCTAGAATTTATTCCGTTTGCGAAACCATTTATTCAGATTCTAATATCACATCGTTATCAAGAAAGTATGTATTGTTCTGCCGCCGACTGGAACTACGTAATCAACAATGCGAACGGAATGTAACTACAAAAGAACACATAAATACCCAACTTTCTTTAAAAATACTAATTTTACGAGTCGACTTAACCTAACTACGATATCGAACAGTATTTTATTAACTGATATATCGAATTATCTCTGCTTATTTTCATGGCTAAGCTATCTTAAGACAAACATTCGCCTCGTCTGATAAATAAACTATTAAATACGAATGCGTCATCAAAAGCTAAACTCTCCTTTTTTACTTCAAGTACATATATGACGTTATATGATGACAGAAGAACCAATTAAAGACACACATCGAAGTATGGTTCAAAAGAAAGAATCGACAATTTATAAAGAATTAAAAAGATATACATATAGAAAATATGCAACTATTAATGCGGTTATATCGTCCTTTGAATGATTTCATTTGACAATTTACTATAAATGAGTTATTAAATTCGAACAAGGAAATATTTATCGAAAACTGCAAGTTTACAATGCATCGATTTATTACAAGGGTTCTATTGCATAAAAATTCATAATACAAATTAAAATACCGAAATATGAAAATATCTGTACCAACTTGGAGGCTTTTGAACTATGAAGCATTGGTATGGTTCGAATGTACAGAATAAGGAGTAACTGCATGTACAAGAACTTATGACATGGTTCTGCTAATGCGATAAAACATACTGACAGCTTTCTTGCTGAAGCTAAAGTGCTACAGGCTATGATAGAAGAGTGCACATATTACTAAAAATCATTTGTATAAAGTCAAGTTTAAAAGGACTCACTGGCCGAGAATAATCAGGCAATAAGCTGTCTGAGGAATGAATAGAATAATGATAAAAAGAAACTTCTCAGGCATGAACTGGTCTAATTGGCTAACATTGATATTGCAGATATTTATAACGAAATACATCAAGAATAAAAACTAATATTTCCAAATATAGATTCACAACACAATCGATGTATTACAGTGCACATATAAATTATTAATTCAACTGCTTACTGCTGAAACAATGACAGTGATTGCAGCGGTCAAAAGTATAATTAACCCCCCCCTTCTCTTTCTTCCCCCCCCCCTCTTTCTCTCGCTCCCTCTTTTCGTCTCGCCTCTCACTCTCTCCTTCTCTCTCTCGCTTCTCTCTTCTCTCTGTCCCTCTAAACATGAGTTGCATTACTACACCAAACTGAAAAGCTTTTGTTGCATTTCTTGCTCATGAACTGGCAGAATGTGGCCACGTGCATGCAACCAATTTGATGATTCTTTTTAGATTAGTACGTAAGGTCACTTAACTTCAAAATGATTGCTTCGGAGAATAGAGAAGGAATTCAATTGAACATGTAATAAATGAGAGCGCGTTCAGCATTTACATCTAACTTTTGTTTTAATTTCGTGAAAACACAAATTCTTGAAAAACATATAGAAAAGGGGAGCGGCGGGCCAATGTATGAATTAGGATATAATGTATGTTGCTCCAAAAGGGAATGAAACAGGAAATAGTTCCATTAACGAATTGAGGTCCTAAAAATGTGATAAACCGTTGAAACAGAGTGCAGTATTCACCATGTTCGTCACTGGATCCTCTTGTTGACCCTGAATATTCATAATTTTTTCTTCATTGAATGAAGAATATTGCTAGCAGCATCGGCCGGATGAACTTTGGCGACACGAAATGGTGCGGAAATTCATAAACTCGACTTTTAAAATGACTAAAGAAAATGTTTGTGAGCGCAGGAGCCGCGAGTCCGAAAAATTTTGGCTTATTTTACATGTAGCATTGTAATTTGACACACGTTTTTTACCACTTTATTAGCTTCACAAGCTAATCACTACATAATAAATATGTTAAGCTTTAACGAGGAATCGAGGGGGACGATCCCCCCAGAAAAAAAAAATCGAAGTGGGGGGACACGTCCCCCTCCCCCCCCCCCCCCCCCCCCTCGGGATCGCTGCCATGGAATATAACACATGTGCATAATGTAGCCAAGCACCACATTTTCACCTAAATAGACACATCAGATCTCTTCATAGCTACGCGTTTGCACTGTACTGTAAGCATTCATGAAATAGTGATTATTCATGTGACATACGTTTTCAAACATAATCTCTCTTGACATTCTGCAATTTATCAGTTTCTGAGCAGAGCCGTCCGGAACTATTCTTAGATTGAGCTACCTGATTTGAGTGCTGGAAATGATCTGCGATAAAGTCGTGTAGGTTGATTGCGTTTCAATTGTAAGGAAACCTTCACGACAAAATTCAGTTTTTACTGGAAATCAAGCAGCATTTTCATTTGATTCAAAGGCGTATCGATTCGTGTGAGGCTGGATGTATTATTTCATTCAATGAGCAAAGTTTTCAATAAATGTAACGAATATTTCTGTGTTGTTGTTATTTTTTTATTTCCCCAGAAATCAAAACATCTTGAACACTGCGATAGACCAGAGCATTTCATCAAGCAAGTATTATGACCCAATGCAGAGTGGATTCCAGATAATTTCACTTCAATCCCAGGCCAGCCAGTATATATCCATAAGCTCTCGGAACTTCATCTAAAATTTTTTGCCTTACCTGAACATCCCCAGGGTAATATGGGTCTCAGTGGATGTCTCTAAAGTTAAGAAATAGAAGCTGCTTGCGGATATACCATGTATTCCGAGTAAGCTTCAATATTAGACACAATGACTTGAAACATCAGATTTTCATATTTATTTTTTTTAATAGATCCTCATGAATTATTTAACCCCAAATCTAAGGTCGCTTATCGTCTAGCTGTTTGTGGACATACTCGCAGGTTGCTGCAATAACAGGGACAAACGGGAGTTTTCGAGTGGGTATAGGGCCTGGGTATGTGGAAATATTGAAACAAAATATGATAATCAATTATTAATTTGTTATTCTGCATTTATTCTTTGTTACATATATCTCTTTAAAAGGGTGCTGTGCTCCCCGGCTCCGCGACCTAGCAAACAAAGTATAATTTGTCGTACTTACTAGATTTTTAGAATACATTGTTAATTCATTATATCAGGTTTTCCCGCCAATTTCAGTTTGTTTGTCAATACAATTGCTATAAAGAGGCATTCATGTTTCGGAAAAAAACGCTTGAATCATCGAAACGTTGCCAGTTCAAAATGTATTCAAATCATCAAAAAATACGATTGCTGTGATCATTCGTTTTTTGGCCCATTTCTAGTTCACATAATTAGCATACACATCGGCCCAATAACTTTCAAATTCGTCTTCGTTCTGTCGACGTCTTCATTCCGTATACTCAAATTTCTCCTAACTTGAATGCACAAATACTGAAATTAAAATTGCCTATATCGAAATTGAACTTTTGTAACCATTACTTTGTTTGCCTAAAAACAATTTCAGGAGCGTGAACACGAATTGATTGATAAGTCGGTCCGTCGCTCAAACCAGAATTTGAAACACATTAATGAAAATGAATGATAAACTGTATGAAAATGGCGGAAAAACTATATTAATGATACTTTCATATGGTGCTGCATAATAATAAATAACAGGACAGATTGGAAGTCCATGTAAGACATAAGGTAGAAGAATAGTGATTATATCTTTAAAGTTTATTGAACTAATTATTTGCCTCTCAACAGACTCTCAACATTGTGCAAAAAGCTCTGATTAACTTTGTCGAATGAACATAATTTTATGTCATAAAGTAATATAGATTTCCCGGTCAATTTTAAACTCTTTGAATCAATCGAATGGAGCTATCGGCCATTTGAATTAACGTAGAGCAGAGACAATTTCTTTTTCTTTCATATTCGTTAATGAGTCTCTCGAATTCTGTTTTGTGCGATCAAAACTGTTCATATGCAATGAATTGTGTCAACATGTGCGCAAATAAACGAATTTGAGCGACTTTTTTTTTTTTTTATCTTGGCTGTTCGTAAACGAATTTGAATAGCAGATTTTTAATACGATCACCATTGAGGACGAATTGATTGATTGATTGAAGCAGATGTTAAATTGAATTGGTAGATAGTTTGAAATGACGGGAAAGCCATATACTTTATAAACATGTGCGGATCTTCCATACCTATGTGCTAAGTGTTAAATTAGCTTCTTCTTCTTTGCTTTGAATAATTAAATTCGAACATTTTTTAAGACCATTAATCGTTGATAGTGTGATTTCTCAGATAATTAATGATACATTAATGATTGGAGTTGAAACCTCCTATATAATTATGTGACTGTTGATTCACTACACTTTAATAAACGTTATCTTATGGGATACTCTCTTTAAAAAAGCCGCACACTTACGACTGGTCTACGATCCGATTTTGGAACAAAAATCGCATTTTGCTTTATTTTCCGGAAAGTGTATGAATGAAAAGAATCTTATCATTGAGCGGTTCAAGATTAACGTAGAAATAACTGATGTCGAATTTCGGAAAAATTGCAAGCCTTATTTAGGAGTAAAGGGCAAATAGGTTTGAATGTAGCCATCGTGCGATTGCTAGACGTCATTAACGATTAGGTAATTGACTCGCTTTATTTAATAGGAGTTACATAGTCACTGGCATTTGAACATATAAGTATTCCTGCGATGATTTAAGAACTCTGACAGTATGATGTTCTATTTCTAAATATCCACACCAATGGTTTATGACGTTTATTAACACAATCAGGTCGAGAGCCATTCGGTAAGGTGCTGCGGTGACCTTTAGACAATTATCTCGTCTTGTTTCTCTTTTTATTATAACATTTATAGCACTCGTCAGACATCGTATTGAAGCATTATGTATCTCTGAATCATGCTATGAAACTGTTATTGGACCTCTCAATCATAGGGGAAAAGTTTGTCTGTTTTCTGGCCTGATCTTGCTGGCAGTTGCTTACAGAACGGAAATGGATGGAGGAGATTACAAATTAAGCTAGGCAGATCCAGTCTGGGCTCTCACAACTAGATTTTAGCGAGTTAGAATGGGGCCGATAAAATACTTTGCCAGCTCTAATGCTAGAGTCTTTCGCTGACAGGCAACCAATCGCAATTTTCGGGCACGCATAACATTTTTTTTTTGTTTTTTTTTTTTTTAGAGCTATTTCCAAAAGAAAGTCGGTTTTTTTTTGCCCCTTGGGGTTAAAAATATCATGCTTCGTATGTCATTATGGTAATAACAAAATTTTTGATTTTTGGATATCGTAAATCGAATTTTCTAAAAGCCCTACGATGGCAGGCCTTTTTGTTACCACTGAGACCCATTGTCGTTAGAAATCGCCTCCTGCCAACATTATCAATCACAACAATTGGTTTAAATGTTTACATCTTATATACCTATTTAAATAATTGTCGTCATGAAATATGCTAAGATGCTTTTATTCTACGTTTCTTGGTAAATCATACCACGAGGATACCATATTTAAAGGGTATCATAAGTGGGAGTCTGCGAGCATGCAAAAAACGTTATTAAACTTCCTGTTTGCTTCCCCTACACTTTTTAGCAACAAGCCCCGCTCTTTTCGTGCGAAGGGCAGCGGAAGATTATGTCGAAACAGATTTGGTCGCGCACTTCGCGTACGGAAAAACACAACACAATATAGCACTAGCCGCGGCGGCCCAGCGATGTGGTCATCATAAATTTGGAGTGTATCGGCCTCATGCCAAACGTAATAGAGCCTGTATTGTCTCCAGACAATCATGTGGATTCACCTGAGACCTATTTTTGGAAGAGCGAATCGCTGGATCCGCGCCTGATATGCGTCCCCTATGTGCAAAACACACACGTCGATCGTAATGCCTTAAGTTGTCTCGCGATGAGAAACTGCAAAACACCACAGTCAGTCTCAGCGTTACGTCAGTAATAAGATGAATGATGTCTTCATTACTTAGTTGTTACGATTGCAAGTAGACATATACAATTTCCATCACGGTATCGTTTAGACTCGCAGCGATGCACTGATATTGACGAAGGAGAATGCTTTAATCGCATAACTAAATAAATACATGAGAGAAATGGGTATATTCTATAGCTCTAAACGAGAACAACATCGTGAATAACGTGCCACGCTATCGGTCGGATGAGCCAAATATTTTGAAATAGGGTTAATAATTGAATATGCTAGGTTCAGTCTATGGGATGTTGAGCTTCATGGTAGACAGTCTTGTGAAGACGCCGTCAATGTTTATATCGATATGCGTATGTGATAAGCGCTAAATATTGATCAGTCGAGGAGCAACCTCTTATGATTATGTAAAGTGACAGGACTTTTTTTTTAATCATTAATAAATGAATGTACCATCTCGTGAAAGCACTGAGAATTGCAAGCTTTTAATTGCCTGTGGACACATAAGGCTAAATAGTTATAATGCGGCATCGAATCAAAACTATACAGCGCTGACGCTATCTGGGCAAACTATCACCTTATGTAAGAATTTGTTGATAGCTTCTTTCCCGAATTGACACAAGTGACCAGGACTTTTTTTTTTCGCTTTGCATAAGTTTATTCCTATTTTTGAAAATTCAGATCTAGCGTATTACTTCAAGTTGAACATTTCCTTTGCATAGTGCTCGCCACAATAAAGGAAAATAAAGTGAAAAACCTGTCCAAAAACAAAAAGGTCAATGGGCACGTTCGCTCTTGAGTAGAATGGTAGGCCCTCTATCTTTTAAGTTTACAATGAAATTGATATGGAAGGCGATCTATTGCTTACATTTTATTTTAGATTCATTTCATTAAATAGTGATTCAAAAACAATTATTGGTGAGCTACCCCCGAGCCCCCTCCCTCCTCTCTCATCCCCTTTGAGAGGTGTTCGTTGTTTCAGTTCCCTAAAAAGCAATAGTTAGAACCTACTTCAAGCTAAATTTGATATATTACTGCCTGCGGTTGTTAAAGAATGTCCAATATTCAATATTTTGAACATCTATCTATTATTCAGTCCTAATCATTATATCTATAAACTTCCTCAGAAGAGCATACTGATCTCTTATATGACAGTGTCAGCAGCTGTCATCCCTCTCCCCCTCCCCCTCCCCCCCCTCCCTCCCCCTCCCCCTCTCCCACAACCTAGTGGTCCTTTATCTTGCCTGTTTAAGCTGAACCCGGACTATGCTATTGAGTATCACAATGAAATATGCTAGACACCGTTCATAATTTCAGAAAGATAAACGCTCGAGGAGTTGACGGGGTTGTGAAAAATATGACAGAGCTTTCGTCACACAACAGATAGTATTTTATCTCTTCGCAGATAAGTTGTAGCCAAATCGGCAATGCGACATCAGAAGTCAAAAACTTTAAAGCGAATTCAAGAACTTCTGTGGATTCATTTATATTGTTGTTTAAAAGCATATTAAAACAATATCTATGACGCGAATAAAGACCATTTTTGCTAATTATTTAGTTTTGGCAAAATATGAAACTTAGAGGGGTAGCATGTACCGTATACTTAGGACAACGAGACACTGAGTTCAATTTTTTGTAAGTGCTCCATAAACAGAGAATAAAGCTACCGAATCCTGCGTAAGTCGCGTTTTGTGAGATGCGAGCCGAACTCAAAATTCTATGGGGGAGCATGCAAGAGAATTGCAAATGATTTCGGCCTTAATAGAAAAGAGAAGTTCACTGTTTCCGTTAACACGGAAATCCCACTCCATCACTCCATAAAAGAGGTGGATTTTAAAGAGTGTGTTGCGTCTACAACGAAAAAAGCACACCGATCTCAATTATCAGTAATCCTAGAATACTCCCTAAAAATAGTTTTAACTCGTTACATCTCATCATTTGAAATATTGATATAACCACATAATTCTCAAGGGATTAGTTAGTAATGGTTTTCCCGTTCAAGTTTAAAACTATCTCCGATCATTTGCATTTCTTACATAGTCTTTCCGAAATCTAAACAGTTAATCAATTGACCGATAGCTCGCGTTCATGAGGTAATCGAGTTTGATTGAATGATACATTAAACGAATTCGATTGCACAGGTTTTAAAATTGACAGGGAGAAACTATAATACAAGAGATAGCGCTTTGGTATCACTACTTTGAAGCTGTTAGGCCAACAACTTCAGCATTTTTGCAGCCTCCATAAAAAGTTACTCAAATTCTTAAAACGACGTTATAACGCTTGTATGATAATGTTCCCGAACCTTCACTAGTTGGGTGTCTCTTTGGAAGGGAAGCATACCGATCTCACTGATTAATAATACTTGCACCTGTTCCATGCCGAAAGATATTCAATAAATCAAACGCATCAAAAGTGAGAATATGAACGTCGCGTTTACCTCGAACGAAGTGCTTTCATATTTCGGTTTATCCCACTCTTTCTTAGCAGTTTCTCAAAAGGAGCCACACCCCCCCCCCCTTCACAAACACACAGACCAAAATCGAAGCCTTCATTGGCTCCTCATAAAAGTTAGTCAAAAGTGCCCTATTGATAATTATAGCAGGCGGCCGCGCACGCGGGGGCTAGGGGGGCTGCAGCCTCCACTTTATTGCAGCAAACGTGTAAAAAACGCGAAAAATGACCGTAGCTTCTGAGTGATTTATTAGCCTGTTCAGCCCCTCCACTTTCTGCTTCTGCCCCTCACGTTTCCAAAAACGCTCCGCGGCGCAGTTGTTATAAGTGTGGAGCAAAAAAAGTTATTTTGATTTCTATTCATAAGTAGAGGTCACATGCATGTGATGATCAATAGTTTGCTGCTCCTAACCACTCAGCGCGAGATACAGGATTTATAAGGGTCCACCAGATATCATTTTGAGAACAATAAAATGGACATGGGACCTTTTTTCTTTGGGCGGTGTGATTTCGCCTTTATTTATTTTTGTCTTTTTTTTTTTTGAGACAGGAGGTGCATGATCCGCTAAAACCCCATCCTTCTTTTTTGATTACGCGCCCTTGGCCCCATTCTAATATACACACAAAATCATCATGGACATCAAGCTCTTGCTTAACTCTTATTATTGTTTAGTATATGGATAAAGAGAAAAAAACTGTTTTGTTGATAACCATAATCTTCCGGTTCTAACATTGCCCTAAGGACAGGATAATACACTTTATCTGCCATAGGATCAATTTTAAAAAAAATGTAAGTAAGCCAAAAATGATGGGGATTTTGATTTTTTTTCTGTTTCTGCTACGCTGCTCTCTTCTCTTCGGGTCTCTCTCTTTTTTTTCTCTCTCTGCTTTCATGTGTTTTAAACATAAGAGATACTATACGGTATACGCCGGAGGAGCTAAACGTAACAATCGGCGACCATATTTTGCTTACACTGATATAGAGAATAATGACATAGGGGCACTCGAAAAGAAAGTTAGAAGTCATTTTCGCAAGCGTCATACTCTGCTCCATGTAATAGTCAGCAATTAGCGGATATGCCGTATACGTTCAGCGAAGATACCATGTACGTTCTGCAGTGCGAGTCGTAGTCTGTATATAGATTATGCAGAGACGTTTTGCTGCATTGAGGCTTTGACCGCTGCTAATACCGTTATTCGGGCGGAAGATAATTATACGGCAATGATTGTGCGTACTTAATGTATGTGGGTAATTAGCATTTGGGTTTTAAAACCAGGAAATCAATCGAATAATAGTTAAAGTGGCTGCCGTGAGAGGTGGGTAGCACTATGATCTGCATTTATGATGTTCGATTAAAAGAAACGTACAAGTTTTAGAGCTACTAAATCTAAAAGTGGGTTTTACCCCCAAGTACTTTCGCCATTTACGAAATCAAGAATTTGGGCATAAGTACGTATATACTATGATGTGTCTTACCATTAACTGTTAATTAATGGCGAGTAGGAACTATCCTATTCAAGAGTGGGTGTTTGTGAATATTATATGTCTCAGCAAATTAAGCGGAATGATAGCAGGGATTACCTTCCTAACGATCTGTTTTTTTTTTTGTTGTTTTGCTTCGATGATGAAGGGAAGTATTTAGGATGTGTCAAACGTTTTGTATGAACTGATTAATTATTGGCCAAAAAGGATGGTTTTTTTGTAAAATGCTCTAATTGACTATTTGCGTATACGGTAGAGGATGTCTCAACTGTTTGCCTCATGGTTAAAGATAATGGGAAACCTTGATGATAATCGACAGTCTATAAGTATAACAGCTAGGCCGTCAAGAACAGAAGTCGGACAATCTCGCCCCAAACGCAGTGCAGTTCGTTACTACAAACAGGCATCAGTCAGCATTGACTACATTGACATAAAGCTAAGTGCACAGGGATATCTCACTGAACCAGCGAATATTTCGCAACGTTTTGGTAACACGACCATGGCGACAGATGTTGTTGACTGTCGGGCTTTGTGTCGGTATGGCAAATGCTTGCGAACTAGCAGAAATGGAGGTGGGGATGTGAATTTTTGCAACAAATTACCTCTTTGCGTCAAAAAAAAGAGGAAAAGATGATGAATGATAACTCAATGTCGAAAATCGTGCTTATTTAGGGTCGTATTCTTTTTGAAGGGTGAAGATAAAAAGCTTAATTGTCTTCGGGGGTTGCAAGTGTAGGGGTATCCCCAACGTGCGTGATTTTGAAGGGTGCATTTATTTTTCTAAAGGGGTGGTCACCACCTTTTTGATACATGGTTCTCTTATGACTGAGGTTTACGTTGAGTGGCAATAATGGCGCATTAGAGTTTACGCTCTAGTCCCCAGGCGTGCGCAATCATGTGTCAGCAAGTGAGATCCCTAGCTGACAGTCGGATCGCGTAATCAAACATTTTCCTTTCCGAATCCGTGCGTTAACGTCAGTAAAGGCAGGATGATAGCACTTGGAGACGTGTGATGGGTTCTTAGGGT
>CALNVZ010000674.1:23699836-23711709 GCA_940671915.1 Paracentrotus lividus
ATTTGGGGACATGTGTTATATTCATTGGCAGCGATCCCGGGGGGGGGGGGGGGGGGGGGGGGAGGGGGACGTGTCCCCCCACTCGATTTTTTTTTTCTGGGGGGATCGTCCCCCCTCGATTTTTTAAAGCTTAACATATTTTTATGTAGTGATTGGCTTGTGAAGCTAATAAAGTGGTAAAACGTGTGTCAAATACAATGCTAAATGTAATAATAAGGCAAAATTTTCGGCTCGCGCGCTCGCGCTCAACAACATTTTCTTTAGTCATTTTAAAAGTCGAGTTTATGAATTTTCCCCGCACATTTCGTGTCGCCCAAAGTTCATCCGCCGATGCTGCCTGCAATACTCTTTCAATTCAATGAGTAAAAAATTAATGAATATTCAGGGTCACAAGGGTATCCAGTGACGAACATGGTGAATATGCATTGTTCAACGTTTATCATTTTTAAGGACCTCAATTTCGTTAATGAATATTCCTGTTTTTCCCTTTTGGAGCAACATAATTATATCCTAATTCAAATACCATTGCCCGCCGCTCCCCTTTTCTATATGTTTCAAGAATTTGTGTTTTCACGAAATAAAACAAAAGTTAGATGTAAATGGCTGGAGCGCCTCATTATTATGTGTCTCAATTGATATCCTTCTCCTATTCTCCGAAGCAATCATTTTGAAGTTAAGTGACCTTACGTACTCAATCTAAAAGAATCATCAAATTGGCTGCATGCACGTGGCACATTCTGCAGTTCATGAGCAATGAATGCAACACAAAAGCTTTTCAGTTTGGTGTGTATGCAACTCATGTTTAAGAGAGGGACAGAGAGAGAGAGAGAGAGAGAGAGAGAGAGAGAGAGAGTGAGAGAGCGAGAGAAAGAGAGAGGCGAGAGAAAGAGGGGGGGGGAAGAAAGAGAAGGGGGGGGGGTTAATTATTATTTTGCACCGTGCATCACTGTCACTGCAGCAGTAAGCAGTGAATTTAATAAATTTATATGTGCAATTGTATATACATGATTGTGTGTGAATATATATTATGGAAATATTAGTTTTTATTCTTGAAATGTATATTCGTATAAAATATCTGCAATGTATCAATTGTTAGCCAATTAGACCAGTTCATGCCTGAGAAGTTTCTTTTTATCATTATTCATATTCATTCCTCAGACAGCTATTGTGATTACTCCGGCCAGTGAGCTTTTAAACTTGACTTTATAACAATGACTTTTTAGTAAATGTGCACTCTTCTATATAGCCTTGGTAGCACTTTTAGCTTCAGCAAGAAAGCCTGTCAGTATGTTTTATCGCCATTAGCAGAACATGTCATAGTTCTTGTACAGTCAGTATATCCTTATCTTGTACATTCGATCCATACCAGCTTCAAGTTCAAGAGCCTCCAATTGGTAAGAATATTTCATATTTGGTACTTTTAATTTGTATATAGCAATTTTTATGAATAGAACCATTGGTAATAATCGAGTGCATTGTAAACTTGAGTTTTTGATAATATTTTCTTGTTCGAATTATAATACTCATTTATTAGTAAATTGTCAAATGAAATCTATTCGAAAGGACGATATAACCGCATTATAGTTGCATATTTTCTAATTATATCTTTTTAATCTTTTATAAATTGATCGATTCTTTTTCTTTTGAATACTTCGATGTGTGTCCTTTAATTGGTTTCTGTATCATATAATATTATGTACTTGAAGTAAAAAAAGGAGAGTTTAGCTTTTGATGACCATTGTATTTAATAGTTATTATCACAATTCTTATAGTTACAATAATATCGCATTTTATATTTCGTTTCGTTTGTTAAATCGATCGTAAATAGTATTTTAAGAAGTTGTTTTATTTGTTCTTTTGTATTAAGGCATTTATCTACCTATCGGCGCAACCAAACTTCTTGACAAGAATGTGATATAGAATCGAATAAATGGTTTCGCAAACGAATAAATTCTGTTGGAGTACCTTTGCCCTTCGAACCTCGACCGAAACTCCTCACTTAACAACTTTCGCGTTAAGTGGGCAGCCACGTAGCAAGCACCACATTTTCACCTTAAATAGACACGATAGAGTCTCTTCATAGCTATCGCGTTTGCACCTGTACTGTAACATTCATGGAAATAGTGATTATTATGTGACATATCGTTTTCAAACATAATCTCTCTTGACATTCTGCAATTTTATCAGTTTCTGAGCAGAGCCGTCGAACTATTCTGTTAGATTAGGTCCTACTGATTTGATGCTGAAATGCCAACTGCGATAAGTTCGTGTATGGTTGATTGCGTTTCAATTGTAAGGAAACCTTCACGACAAAAATTTCAGTTTTTACTGGAATCAAGCAGCATTTTCATGATTTCAAAGGCGGTATCATCGTGTAGGCTGGATGTATTATTTCATCAATGGAGCAAAGTTTCACAATAAATGTAACGAATATTCTGTTGTTGTTGTTATTTTTTTTTCTCCCAGAAATCAAACATCTTATACAACTGCGATAGACCCATAGCATTTCAATCAAGCAAGTATTATGACCAATGCAGAGGTGGATCCAGAATTTCACATTCAAATTCCCAGGCCAGCAGTATATTAATCCATAAGCTCTCGGAACTTCATCTAAAATTTTTTTTGCCTTACCTGAACATTCCCCAGGTAATATGGCTCTCAGTGGATGTCTCTAAAGTTAAAGAAAGATAAGCTGCTTGCGGATATACCATGTATTCCGAGTAAGCTTCAATATTAGAACACATGACTTGCAAACATCAGGATTTTCATATTTATTTTTTTTATAATCCTCCATGAATATTTACCCCAAATCTAAGTCGCTTTCGTCATTAGCTGTTTGTGGACATACTCGCAGGTTGACTGCAAATAACAGGGACAACGGGATGTTTTCGAGGTGGGTATAGGGCCTGGGTATGTGAAAATGAACAATATGATAATCATTATATTAATTTGTTATTCCTATTATTATTCTTTGTTACATATATCTCTTTAAAAGGGGTGCTGTGCTCCCCGGCTCCGCGGACCTAGCAAAAGTATATTTGTCGTACTTTACTAGATTTTTAGAATACATTGTTAATTATTATATAGGTTTTCCCGGCCAATTTCATTGATTTGTCAATCAATTGCATATAAGAGGCATTCATTTTCGGAAAAACGCTGATGCATCGAAACGTTGCCAGTCAAAATCGTATTCAATCATCAAAATTAACGATTGCTGTGATCGATTTCGTATTTGCCCATTCTAGTTCACATAATTAGCATACACATTCGGCAATAACTATTCAAATTCGTCTTCGTTCTGTCGACGTTTCATTCCGTATACTCAAATTCTCACTAACTTGAATGCACAAATACTGAAATTAAATGCCTATATCCGAATTTGAACTTTGTAACCATTACTTTGTTTGCCTAAAAACGAATTTCAGAGCGTGAACACGAAATTGATTGACTAAAGTCGGTCCGTCGCATCAAACACAAGAATTTGAATACACATTAAATGAAAATGAATGATAAATGTATGAAATTGGCCGGGAAAACCTATATTAATGATACTTTCATATTGGTGCTGCATAATAAATAAATAACAGGAAAGATTGGAAGTACATGTAAGAATAAGTAGAAGAATAGTGATTATATCTTTTAAAGTTTATGAACTAATATCTGCCTCTCAACAGACTCTCAACATGTGCAAAACTCTGATAACTTTGTCCGAATAACATAATTTTATGTCATAAATGTAATATAGATTTTCCCGGTCAATTTTAAACTCTTTGCAATCAAATCGAATGGAGCTATCGGCCATTTAGATTAACGCTTAGAGCAAGCAATTTCGTTTTTCTTTCATATTCGTTAATGAGCTCTCAATTCTGTTTATGTGCGATCAAAACTGTTCATATGCAATGAATTTTGTCAATGTGCGCAATAAACGAATTTGAGCGACTTTTTTTTTTTTTTTATCTTGGCTGTTCGTAAACGAATTTGATAGCAGATTTTTAATCACGATCACATTGAGGACGGAATTGATTGATTGATTGAAGGCAATGTTAAATTGAATGTAGATAGTTTGAAATTGACCGGGAAAGCCTATACTTATAAAAACTGTGGATACTTGCTACCCTATTTGTGAGTGTTAAATTAGCTTCTTCTTTTTTCTTTAATAATTAATTGGACATTTTTTAAGACCAATTATCTTGATAGTGTGATTTCTTCAGATAATTATGAACATTTATGATAGTTTGAAACGTCCTATATAATTATGTGACTGTTGATTACTACCACTTTAATAAACGTTATCTTTGGGATATCTCTTTAAAAAACCGCACACCTTACGACTGGTCTACGATCCGATTTTGGAACAAATCGCATTTTGCTTATTTTCCGAAAGTATGAATGAAAAGAATCTTATCATTAGAGGTTCAAATTAACTGTAAGAATACTGATTTCGAATTTCGGAAAATTGCAAGCCTTTATTTAGGAGTAAAGGGCAAATTGGTTTGAAATCGTAGCCAATCGTGCGATTGCTATGACGTCATTACGATTAGGTATTGAATTCGCTTTTATTTTAATAAGGAGGTTACATAGTCACTGATTTGAACATATAAGTATTCCTGCGATGATTTAGAACTCTGCACAGTATGATGTTCTATTTCTAAATATCCACACCAATGTTATGACGTTTTATTACACAATCAGGTCGCAGACCAATCGTAAGGTGTGCGGTGACCTTTAGAGCAATTATCTCGTCTTTGTTTCTCTTTTTTATAACATATTATACACTCGTCAGACATCGTATTGAGATTATGATCTCTGAATCATGCTATTGAAATGTTAATTGGACTCTCAATCATAGGGAAAAGTTTGTCATGTTTTCTGGCCTACGTGCTGGCAGTTGCTTACAGAACGGAATGGATGGAGGAGAGTTACAATTAAGCAGTAGCAGATCCAGTCTGGGCTCTCACAATAGGATTTTAGCGGATAGAATGGGGCCGATAAAATACTTTGCCAGCTCTAATGCTAGATCTTCGCCTGACAAGCACAATCCAATTTTCGGCACGCATAACATTTTTTTTTTTTTTTTTTTTTTAAGCTATTTCCAAAAGAAGTCGGTTTTTTTGCCTTGGTTAAAATGATCTGCTTCGTATGTCATTATTGGTAATAACAAAATGTTTTGGATTTTTGGGATATCGTAAATCGAATTTCTAAAAGCCCTAACGATGGCAGGCCTTTTTGTTACCACTGAGACGCATTGTCTTGAATAATCCCTCCTGCAACATTAGTCAATCATTCAAACAATTGGTTTAAATGTTTACATCTATATACCTTTAAATAATGTCGTCATGAAATATGTAATGATGTTTTATTCTACGTTTCTTGTAAATCATACCACGAGGATACCATATTTTAAAGGGTAATCATAGTGGAGTCTGCGACATGAAAAACGTTATTAAACTTCTGTTCGCTTCCCCTACACTTTTAAGCACAAGCCCGCTCGTTTTCGTGCGAAGGCAGCGGAGTTAGCGAAAAGATTTAGTCGCGCATCTTCGCGTACGGAAAGAAACAACACAATATAGCACTAGCGCGCGCCAGCATTGGGTCATCATAAATTTGAATGTATCGGCCCATGCCCAAACGTAATAGAGCCTGTATTGTCTCCAGACAATCATGGGGACTTCACTGAACCTTTTGGAAGAGCGATCGCTGGATCCGCGCCTGATATAGCGTCCCCTATGTTGCAAACACCACGATCGGATCGTATGCCTTTAAGTTCTGCGATAGAAATGCAACACATGGTCAGTACCAGGCGTGTACGTCAGTAAAGATGAATGATGTCTTCATTACTTAGTTTTACGATTGCAAGTCAGACATTATACATTCCATCACGGTATCGTTATGACTCGCGCATGACACTATACGGACGAAGGAGAATGCTTTAATCGCATAACGTAAATAAATACATGAAGAAATGGGTATATCTATTAGCTAAACAGACTAAACACGTGTAATAACGCCACGCTTATCGGCGGATAAGCAAATATTTGAAATAGGGTCTAATTAATTGATTGCTAGGTTCAGTTAGGAGATGGTTGACTTCATGGTGACAGTCTTGTGAAGACGCCGTTCACATGTTTCTATGCGATATGCATGTGATAAGCGTAAATATTGACTAGTCGAGGAAAGAACCTCTTATGATTATGTTCAAAGTGACAGGACTTTTTTTTTTAATCAATTAAAATGAATGTACCATCTCCGGAAAGCTGAGAATTCAAGCTTTTAATTGCCCTGTGAACAATAAGCTATAATAGTATAATGCGGCATCGATGATCAAAACTATACAGCGCATGAGCTATTTTGAGAGCAACATATACCATATTGTACAGGAATTTGATCTGACTAGGCTTTCGAATTGACACAAGTGACAGGACTTTTTTTTTCCTTTGCAATAAGTTATTCCTATTTTTGAAAAATTCAGACTCTTAGCGTACTTATTCAAGTTGAACATTTCTTTGAAAAGGTAGTTGCTCGCCACAATAAAGAAAATAAAGTGAAAAACTGTCCAAAAACAAAAAAGTCAATGGGCACGTTCGCTTTGAGTAGAATGGTAGCGCCCTCTATCTTTTAAGTTTACAACTAGAATTGATATGGAAGGCGATCTATTCTTACATTTTATTTTAGTTCACTTTATTAAAATAGTGATTCAAAACACAATTATTGGTGAGCTACCCCCGAGCCCCCTCCTCCTCCTCCTCCCCTTTGAGAGGTGGTTCGTTGTTTCAGTTCCCTAATAAAGCAATAGTTAGACCTACTTTCAAGCTAAATTTTATATATTACTGCCTTGCGGTGTTTAAAGAAATGTCCAATATTTACAATATTTTGAACATCTATCTATTATTTCAGTCTAATCATTTATCTATAAACTTCCTCAGAAGACATATCTGATCTACTTATGATGACAGTGTCACAGTGTCATCCCTCTCCCCCTCCCCCTCCCCTCCCCCTCCCCTCCCCCTCCCTCTCCCACAACCTAGTGGTCCTTTATCTTGCCTGTTTAAGCTTGAACCCGGACTACATGCTATGAGTATCACAATGAAATATGCTAACACCGTATAATTTCAGAAAGATAAACGCTCGAGGGAGTTGAGGGTTGTGAAAAATATGACAGAGCTTTCGTCACACAACAGATAGTATTTTCTTCCAGATAAGTTGTAGCCCAACGGCAATGCGACATCAGAAGTCAAAACTTAAAGCGATTCAAGAACTTTGTGGATCATTTATATTGTTGTTTAAAAGCATATAAAACAGATATCTATGACCGAATAAGACCATTTGCTAATTGATTATTTTTGGCAAAATATGAACTTAGAGGGGTAGCATGTACCGTATACTTTAGGACAAGAGCACTGAGTTTCAATTTTTGTAAGTCTCCATAAACAGAGATAAAGCTACCGAATCCTGCGTAGTCGCGTTTTGTGAGATGCGAAGCGAACTCAAACATTCTATGGGGGTAGCATGCAAAGAATTGCAAATGATTTCAGCCTTTAAGAAAAGAGAGGAGTTCACTGTTTTCGTAAACGGAAATCCACTCCATCACTCCATAAAAGAGTGGATTTTAAGAGTGTTGGCGTCACCAACGTAAAAAAGCACACCGATCTCAATTACAGTAATCCTAAATACTCCCTAAAAATAGTTTTAACTCGTTTACATCTATTCATTGAAATATTGAATACCCACATAATTCTTCAAAGGGATTAGTTAGTAATGGTTTTCCCGTTCAAGTTTAAACTATCTCCGATCAATTTGGCATTTCTTACAAGTACTTTCGTCCGAAATCTAAACGTTAATTCAATTGACCGATAGCTCCGCTTCATGAGGTATCGTTTGAATTGAATGAACATTAACGAATTCGATTGCACAGAGTTTTAAAATTGACAGGGAAAACCTATAATACAAGAGATAGCGCTTTGGATATTTCACTACTTTGAGAGCTTGTTAGGCCCAACACTTCAGATTTTTGCCAGCCTCCATAAAAGTTACTCAATTCCTTTAAACGACGTTATAACGCTTGTATGATAATGTCCCGAACCCTTCTATCATTGGTGTCTCTTTGGAAGGGAAGCATACCGATCTCACTGATTAATAATACTTGCACCTGTTCCATGCCGAAGATATTTCAATAAATCAAACGCATCTAAAAGTGAGATATGACGTCGCGTTACCTCGAACGAAAGTGCTTTTCATATTCGGTTATCCCCTTTTCTAGCGGTGTTCTCAAAAGGAGCCACCACCCCCCCCCCCTTCACAAACACACAGACCCAAAGTCGAAGCCTCATTGGCTCCTCCATAAAAGTTAGTCAATCCCTTTGATATTATACAGGGGCCGCGGACACGCGGGGGCTAGGGGGCTGCAGCCCCTCCACTTTTTGCAGCAAACGTGTACAAAAACGCGAAAATGACCGTAGCTCTGTGATTTTTAGCCTGTTCAGCCCCTCCACTTTCTGCTCTGCCCCTCCACTTTCAAAAACGCTCCGCGGCCCATGTTATAAGTGTGGAGAAAACAAAAGTTATTTTGATTTTCTATTCCATAAGTAGAGGTACATGATGATGATCAATAGTTTTGCTGCCACCCTCAGGCGCAGATACAGGAATTTATAAGGGGTCCCACCAATATCATTTTTGGAACATAAAATGGACAGGGGACTTTTTTTTTGGGGGGGGGTGTGATTTCGCCTTTATTTATTTTTTTTTTTTTTTTTTTGAGACAGGAGGTGCATGATCCGCTAAAACCCCATCCCTTCTTTTTTTGGATTCGCCCTTGGCCCCACTTTCTATATACACACAAAATCATCATGGACATCAAGCTCTTGCTACTCTTATTATTGTTTAGATATGGATAAAGAAGGAAAAAACTGTTTTGTTGATAACCAATAATCTTTCCGGTTCTAACATTGCCCTAAGGACAGGATAATACATTTATCTGCAATAGATCAATTTTAAAAAAAATGTAAAGTAAGCAAAATGATGGGGATTTTGATTTTTTTTTCCTTTCTCTCTCTCTCTCTCTCTCTCTCTCTCTCTCTTTTTTTTTCTCTCTCTCTATTTTCATGTGTTTTAAACATGAGAGATACATATACGGTATACGCCAGAACTAAACGTAACATCAGGGGCTGAACATCATTTTTGCTTACACTGGAATAAACTAGAGAATTAATGACATAGGGACGCACTCAGAAAAAAAAAGTGAGAACACTCATTTTTCAAGCTAATCATACTCTTACTCCATGTAATATCACAATTAGCGGATATGCGTAACGGTTCAGCAAGATACATGTACGTTGCATGCATCGTATCTGTATAATAATTATCAAGCACTTTGCTCATTATGCTTGCCCCTCAAACCAATGCGGAAAATAATTATACGGCAATGATTGTGCGTACTTAATGTATGTTGTAATTAGCATTTGGGTTTTAAAACAAGGATAATCAATCGAATAATATTAAAATGGCCTCCGTGAAGTGGTAGCACTAATCTAGTGGTTGCCAATTATACTGATGTATCATTAAGAAAACGTAAATTTGACTACTAAATCTAAAAGTTTTACCCCCAAGTACTTTTCCCATTCATACGAAATTCAAGAATTTTGGGGCATAATGCTTACGAAATTTAGGCCTGTAAGGAGACAAACTTCTATAAGAATATAAATAGCTATCAATGTATCTATCCATCTATCAAATGATTATTTTTCTGTCAATATTTAAATCATCGATTCTCATTTCAAATAAGCAATGATAAGCAGGGGATTTACCTTCCTACGTTAATTTCTTTTTTTTTTTTTTTTTTTTTTTTTTTTTTGCTTCCGATGATGCAAAGGGAAAGTAAGATACCATTGATTCAAAACGTTTTGTTATAACTATAATTATTGCCAAAAAGATGTTTTTTTGTAAAATGCCTCTAATTGACTTATTTGCGTCATACGGTAGAGGTGTCTCAATGTTTGCCTCATATAGAGTTAAAGATAGATGGGAAACCTTGATGATAGCATCAGAGACAGTCTATAAGTATAAGCTAGCCGTCAAAACAGAATGTCACAATCTAACGCCCCAACGCAGTGCACTTCGTATACAACAGGCATCAGTCACATTGACTACATTGACATAAAGCTAAGTGCACAGGTGATATCTCACTGAACAGCGAATATTCGCGAACGTTTGGTAACAGCGACCATGGCGACAGCGATTGTTGACTGTCGGCTTTGTGTCAGTATGGCAAATGCTTGCGAACTAGCAAATGGAGTGGGGGATGTTGAATTTTTGCAACAAATTACTCTTTTGCGTCAAAAAAAAGAGAGAAAATGATGATGATAACTCAATTGTCGAAAATGTGCTTTATTTAGGGGTCTATTCTTTTGAAGGGTGAAAATATAAAAAGCTAATTGTCTTCGGGTGCAATGTTAATCGGGTATCCCCACATGCTTTTGTATTTTGAAGGGTGCATTTTTTTTTCTAAGAGGGGTGGATCCACACCTTTTTGTGTTATAAAACATGACATTGCCCCAACGTGTGACTGAGGGTTTACGTTGAGGGCAATAATGGCGCAAGAGTTTACGCTCAGTCCCAGGCGTGCAATCATGTGTCAGCAAGTGAGATCCCTAGCTGACAGTCGATCGCGTAATCAAACATTTTCCCTTTTCCGGAATCCGTCGTAACGTCAAGTCAAGAGGCAGGATGATAGCGACTTGGAGACGTGTGATGGGTCTAGGGTGTATCATCATCATACGTCCAAGGTATCATGATATATCAATATCAGCGGGGAATCCAAGGGGGAGCAAGAGGCGTACACCGGGGGGGGGGGGGTCAATCAAGTAAAAAAAGAAAAAATTACCCATACGCGTCCATACATCCTGAAAATTGACCCTAAATTGTGTATTACCTAAAATCAAATTTGCATCTATATTATATTAATGTTGTAAAGACGGAAAAATTTAGTACCAGAAACAGAGATTTAACCCGAAAATACTCATAGCTTAATGAATAGATGCGTCCCCAACCCCCCCCCTCCTTTTCTACTGACGGGCTGGACAATCAACCAATCGAGGGCCCTCTTCGAATCAATGAGCCCATGCCAGTTTGTCCACACAACAGACATACGCCATAAATATAGGATAATTCGCTTTGCTTTCAGTTGCCCACCGCCTGCAACCCCCCACCCCCCCCCCCCCCCGTCACGGTTATGCTTGACGGACACTGTTCAATATTACAGCTGTACACAGTTGCAATCCAAGGAGGCCAACATGCCTGTGCTCCTATTTTTTGAAAACCACACGTTGACGTGTGTGGCTGTAATATATATTATGTTAATACATAATTTTTTGGCACGCCCCCACACGCTACCCTCCCCCCGCCCCATTTTTCAAATTTTCGGAGGCGAACCCTTCTTTAATTTTAACTCTGCAATCTACCAGTGATATAATAGTTAATGTAATTTATGTCAAATTCACATTATTCTTCTGATTTTAACCAAACCATAGACATCAGCATGGAAAGGGGGCAATGGTTTCATTTAATCATTGAGAAGCAAGAACAAATTATGTTAATTAAATGAAATTTACGCAAATAAAGCCATCACAAAGAAAAAACGTGTCAAACAGGGCGCACAACTTTTCAGCTGTGTATTGAAGATACCGTACATCAAATTTGGTTTGCCAAATATATAGAAATAATTAAGTTACCATGGTTACATTCAATTTAAATGATGTCATTAGGTCGACAGTGTTATATAGACACTAACGAGGAGAGTGGCTGTGGAAGTGAGTTGATATACTTGTAAAAGTAAGCTAATTGACCTAGTAGACTTAAATCCTTCTTTCAAACAAGCTTTC
>CALNVZ010000674.1:23717390-23769674 GCA_940671915.1 Paracentrotus lividus
ATGTGAGAAGCTTGCGAGAAATACTACTAAGACTAAGCATGGTGAAGGGAATGGGAACGGGGGTAATGTTAGAAGTGATGATAAGGGAAAGAGAAAGAGGGAGAGAGAGAGAGAGAGAGAGAGAGAGAGAGAGAGAGGAGAGAAAGAAAGAGAGAATAAAGAGAGACAGATAGAGAGAGAGGGAGAGACAGAGGGAGAAAGAAAGGAGAGAGATGGGGGGGGGGTCATATATTTTGGAACATTGAAAAAAAAATCAATGGTATAAAACTTGACATTAACCAACGTGGCACGAAAAACGGATGTACTTCTTGATAATGCATAAAACAATAGAGATAACTTGGTGCACTATTCTTTAATAATTTTCAAAACGTAAACATTAGTACATTTGTGTTCAATACAGCGAACATCCCAGAAAGTGAACGGTAACGGGCTTCATTGATATGATTGAGAATTTCCATTTTCAATATTCACTACATCAAGATGCAATAGCATACTTCACGAGCAAATTTGTCATGAAAGTACACATTTAATTTGCTGAATGGAGCAAACATGATTTTTGTAAATCGTCAAGAGAACATTGGAGAAGATTCAGTAATGTATAGCCATTCATGAATTTGTTAGGGGTCGAGTCACCAATTTGTAAAGTAACTGATTCGCCGACCTTCATCAGGACGAATCAACTAGATACCAGTTGTGACGTCATATGAATCTGGTTGCATTAAATTGACCATTGAGAAAATTGGATGATTAAGACAACGTTCCGATAGACTTTAAAGATTAATTCAAGAAGTGGCAAATATGCTTGAAATTTGACTCTTTTATCTTCCCCTTTTTTAATTCTTGATTTTATTGGTGGAGGAAGAAAGAATGCAGAGAAATTTGAACCACATCATTTCCCCAAACTATATGGAAAGGTAGTATAATTTCAAGGAAGAACATCAAAAAATATTCGCTCATGTAAACATTATAGGCTACATATATAAAACAGAGCCTCTCTGTCATCACCCCTAATGGTCTACAAATTTTCGCGAGCAAATTGAATTTGGTGTCAAGTCATACACATGCAAGCCAAACTCAGACATATTCATAATGTCGGGTATATTCCTACACCATATCGGCGCAGTCAGACTGGGGAGAATGACCCAAAACTATCATCACACCGAAAGAAGAATTACATTACTGTGAATGGCAAGTGTACAGGTCTACATGAGGCTGATTCTGTGATGTGACTGTTTGAGGTATCATACCACCTCCTACAAGTTCAACGTGAATGAATTGGTTGCCAAAATATGAAACATAAATACCTCTGCCAGCAAAGCAGCTACTCGTATAGGATATAGGATCATTGACACACTAACAATTTGCTTTGCCACATCATACACCAAGAAAAACCAATCTTTTCGATTTCTAAAATATTATGAAAAAGATAATGCGTTTTTGTTTCAGTTTATTTCGATTATATACATGTATAAAGCAAGAACGCTAAAGAATTACTCTAAAAAAAAAAAAAATGAAACAAAAATGTTACGATTGTATAGTTCATACCTAACAGTATCCCCCCCCCCCCCCCCCCCGCGCGCCGCACCTCTCGTGATTGAGAACTTTAGGCTTATCGTTATTGTACTTTTAATTCGGGTACTAAAGGAAAACCCCAGAACGTGTATAAAAAATGAGAAAAATAAAACCTAATTTTGATTTATTTTTTCTTTGCACAAACAGCAGGCCCCCCCCCCCCTCCTTAAAAAAATGCTCTGTGGTCCTCGTTTGTATTAAGTCTTCGGAGTAACTAACTTGTAATGAATGCTACGCTTAGCAAGACTTTTACATCAAAGATAACATTACTTTTTGAGCTGATTTGTGCAGGAAATTTATGTGGCGTGTAAAGTTTGTTTCCTTTCTTTCAAATTTTTTTTTTTTTTTTTTTTTTTTTTCTCTCTCTGATGATTTTTTTTTTATTATTTTTTTTTTAGATTGCCTTCTCATGCATGTGTCCGAATCAATACCTTCTTTCATGGTTCGCTCTTATCATTTCTTGTCTCCTCGCTATTTTAATATTTCATTATTTCTAACCTGTACCCATCGCTCATTCCGTGATAAAAATCGATTAATTCCTCGTGCTTGTCATGCATTGTCTGTTCTGATTGCTTTCATCACGTGACAAGGACAAGATGGCGGATATATGCTAATGAGGATGATTCCTGTATAATTGTTTCCCTTGTATATTCAGAATATTAATGACTCCCAAGGTATAATACTGCTATTCATTAAAGCTTTTTGATTGAATTTGAAATTTTCAGTGGTTTAATCATGCGTGGAATCGTTGGGCCTATATTTGTCTTCGTCTTTACGCCTTGTGAGGTAGTTAAACTACACTTATTGAACTCATAAATTTATTATAAAAGTTCTGCGTCTTTGGTAATCTGAGAGATCTCAATGGCTTTCGCCTGATTAATTAGATCGATTACTGTCATAAACCGTCCATATTATCATGTAATGCTTAGTGCTACTTTAAAGATGAAACGTAAAGATGAATTCTTAATAATAGAACGTTTAAGAAGAGACAGATCGATTAAGTAGAGAGAGGAGTAAAAGTGGGAAAATGAAAGAAAAGGTAACATTTAAATTAAAGTATTAAGAAGTAAAAAACTGAACACACAATTAAGGATGATCAAAAAAAGAAGTACATGCATGATAACCAAGCGAGGTGCAACTGCTCTATGACATTTGGAGTGCCATAAGGTCCGGGATTCAAGACCCCGTGAGCGAAGGTAATAGCGCCTATTTCATCATCGGTTATTGTCTGTCCCAGGACACTCGACTACAAACATTATATCGCTTTCACAGCAGGTATATGAAAAATTAAGCAATTTAGCAATAAAAATGTACTTTTCTTCAGAACTGATTCCAAACATTTAGATTTAATCGCGTAGCAGCCTACCCTCGCCTTCTTAGTTAGCAGCTCAGAGACATATCAACCAATACCCCCCCCCGTATCCCCTTTCCTGTTCGGGAGGCAACTGTATCCACAATTCTTTCACTAAATAAACCGATCCTATCTAAATTGAATGATGACTTTACTGAGGATTAAACCGGGTTTAGTATGTAATTTGACACAATTTGAAACATCGTAGAATCCAAAAACTTTTACAACACGAAATAAAAGCCATCTCCAAAATGCGTAGTTTAGCTTGGCGATAACTTAATGGTATTGATTATCTTCAGAACTAGTTTAAAGTTTATTAAAAAATGACTAACGAAAAAAAAAAGTTTTCTGGAGCAATGTGACTCATGCTCCTTGAACACTGATGTTGAATGTAATTTTTCTGCTCAATGTATGCATTTGATAACGGCTCAGCCAAAACAGAATAGCAGCAATAACAAGCACCAAAAATGGTTAAAATATAGGTGTAGGCCTATTTTTTATTCTTTTTAAAAATCTAATTGTTATTGAAATTACAGGATTATGTGTATCATTGAAGACGTAGTTAACTTCATTTTCCCCTCTTAATTCGTCTCATGTTTACATGTTACTATTTTTGTTTATTCATTACCTATTTATCTCTAATACTTTATATCTTATATAACCCTAATTATCGATCTCTCTCTTTTAACTCTCCTCTCTGTTTTTTACTGAGTATACATTGTATTTTTAATATAATTAAATTCTCTTTTATGACCTTTGAATATAGGCTCATATTAATTGGAGTGAAATATTAATACCAAAAACGACATTACTAATCTAAGTGGTTGCTTGATTTGGCAACGGAATTTATTTTCATATTGTCAGCTGGCCTTTCCATAAGTTTATTAGGGAAAAAGGGAAATCCGTTTAACCCAAAAACCATATAAGCTTATTTTCAGGGAATACATGAATATTAACCGACCGGTCATGGCCAGTGCCATGTTGACCATCATAACAAATGCATTAACGATAATTAATTACACGAATATTGTTGATTTATGATATATGATTCATATATACAATATGCCGCCCACCCCCCCCCCCGCACCCCGACCATGTTTTAGCATAATAATGTCACGAGAACATTATTTTATCACAAAGAACTCAAACACGCACGTTATCTATCGCAGAAAACAAGCATCGCCCCAGTCCTGATTACTCAAGTTTCTCATTTTTCCTCTCCGGAACATGCAGCATTCTGATCATGTCTATGCCCATTTGAATGACTACACTTTAATCTGATACACTTACAACACATTTGAATATTTCTCATTTATTTCATTATTATTATTATCATTATTTTAATATATTTATTTTTCTTTATTTTAATTTTTTTTTAGAATCTTGATGCTCCAGCTAGCCTTTGCCAGGTGATATAATCGGATAATGATGAACGAAATGGAGATTGTTTTAAATGAAGATTCTGTAAATAACCCCTTAACATTGCTTGGCAGCCGCGAATCCACTAGAGATTTTGAAAGACAGGAGGCACAGATGACAACATTAAAACAAGGAGGAGGCAGGTGCCAATTTTCTTAAATCAACATGTATGCCGTCGAAAAAGAATGTAGGTGGATGCCTGGATCCGCCACTAACTTGAAGGGTTTTTCCTTTTCTTTTCTTTTCTTCTTCTTCTTCTTCTTTTTTTTTTTTTTTTTCAAACATTAATTTCAAGAGTGGGTATGACGCTAATTTGTCAAAATAATTTCCCCCTCGACCTTACTTGTCACATAGCAGCATTAGTCTTTAACTCAACCATCAAAAGACAGAATCTGTCAGCAAAAGATAACGTTGTGGGAATTCTAACATTCAAAGAGAAAAACAAGTCAGGATGAGATATCGCTAATTTTATATCTAATTAAAAAATTTGAAACGAAAAAAAAAAGACATTTACATTACAGGAGAAAAATAAAACGGGTGTTTAAAAAGCGATTTTTCATTTTTAAACATTCATTTGACTATTTTCAAGTTACACAATGAGGTTAAATTTGATTATTTAATTCAATGCTTGTAACACATTTTCAGGTGTGGTTGATTGCTAAAAAGCATCATGGTGAACAGAAGATGGTTTTCTGCTAAAAATTATCATAATACATGTATACATGTATATACTGTTATGATTAATTTCCTTGAAATCATTTGTAATTTTGCTATCATACATCGTTGTGGTAATGTGTTCAAGGAAAATCCAGAGTTATTCATAACGTGGTAACCCATGCACAACACATCATACTGATATGTTGCATATTTTCTTACAATGATTCCTTTGTAATTTTAAATTCAAGCAATACTTGAAAAAGCAAAAGTCTTTAAAACGACCTTTACTAGCTGCATGAGTGCTGGGGGCTCTTTTTAATGGTCTATTACCATGATAGACCTTCTGACATCCCTTTATTATGGCGTTAATCATTAAAAACCAAATCCGAGCGCGGATAAAATTGGACATGGGTATATTTTGCTGCTTTAATGGACAATTTTGTGATGATTGAAATACCCTTAAGTGCAATTTTACAAGCAGATAATGTGCTTAACGATCTGCTTTCGCTTCAGAAGAGAGGGATGACTTGGCTGGGCGCTATCTCAAAATAATTAAAGTAACATTGGAAAAGACATGAACACGTTTTGATTGATCAAGAAAATATTTACGATAATTTTGTCGGAGAAATAGAGACATGTTAATTTTAATGCGCAACAACCATTGCAATAATTTGGATGTAGGGGCTGTTTGGTATGCCCATGGAAAATTCGTTGGGATTATTCCGGTATATTTAAACCAGGAAACAACGCAGCGTGGACGATAAGGAAAAAATATAATACTATAATGATTATTTTACACAAATTATGAGAATGACAGAACATCCCCAAATGGGCAAAATTATCGTTAAAGGGAAATTATCCCCTCAGAGAAATTTGGCTTCAGTGAATGGAGACAAACCCCCAAAACATATTGGGAAAGTTTCAGAAAAATTAGGCAATGAATAAGAGAGATATGAATTTTTAGATTTTGAGATCACTTATGATATGGAGATCCTCCAATTGGCAATGCCACCATGATGTGTGATGTAATGCAGGGAGATCTTTCCCATATCTATAGTACACATTGTACTAAAATCCTCTTTTTTCTCTATTCGAAAAGGAGAATAAAGAATCTTTTATGGGATGACATGTAAATATATGAAAGTCATAATATATCATAAAAGTAAAGCTGTTCTATCATTAGAATGAAAATAAAGAGACATTTTGAATACTGAGTTTTTGTGCACACCATATGTGGAGTTCTCCCTTTGTGACATCACAAATGGTGACCGCTTTGCCAATGGGAGATTTCCTTTGTCATCAGAGATCTCAATATTCAAATACTCATAACTTTCTTATCATTTATCCGATTTTCACCAAATCTTCACTAATATGCAATATTGATAAAATAACCACGCTACAAAAAAGGGCTTTAAGAATTATGCATAACACACATATACGAGCGCACACTGACCCATTATTCCTTAAGTAAAAAAATTCTCAAGTTTTCAGACCTATATTATTTCCAAACAGGGCAATTCATGTATAAACTAAAAAAACAAGAACTTCCCCACGTCTTTACAAGTATGTTTGCGAAAAACAGCCAAATACACAATTACCCTACAAGACAGGCTAATTCTTATCATATCCCGCGGACTCGCACTCTTTTTGCCTCTAAAACTATCGTTTTTTACGGACCGAAATACTGGAATTCATTAACAGTACTGAAGATATAAAGACTTCCCTGAGCTTAAACGTTTTCAAAAACAAATTAAAAAAACAAATTCTTTCACAGTACACAGCAAATTCAAGATGAACAAAGCAGTACCAACCCACCCGACCACCTTCCCCATCCACTCTCTCGCCAACTTCCTCCTTTTCTTCCTTCACTTTCTATTCTCATATTCAACATACCCTTGTTATGTTCTTCCCCCCCCTTTTTTTTTTACTCATGAATCATCTTTTCTCCCTCCCATCGTTATTCACTTTACATTATCATTTTGTAAAATAATATGTATATATGCGTAGAATTTATATTTGAATAGCACAACATAAAATAATGGAATTGCTATGCGTTGTATTTTTTTCACTTTATAGGGGCATGTAATCTACAAGCCATGCTTTTTAACATGTCTCTTATTCTGTTTTTTCTTCAAATGCAACAAGATGTTTATGCCTAAGATTGTGCTTTAAATTTCAATTAATTTTGTAATACGTTGTTTTTAAGATTATGTTTATATGATTGTTATGTTATTCTGTTGTTTTTTATTCCTGAAAGAACGGAATTATTAAATACTGAATTGAATTGAATTGAATTGAATGCTTATTTGATTTTCTGCAACCACAGTAAGCCAATTATCTACAAAGGGACAATTCTCCTTTAATGAGCCTCGATCCTAAAGAAGAAAAAAATTGTTTAGCCCGATAACAATAACTGAGCAAGCCAAACCACTATAGTTAAAACAAAAACAAAAACAAAACCTGCAATAGCTGAATATAACCAATTAATATATCAAATGAAAGTTTTACAATAGAATACTGAGATATCACTATAGGTACTTTATAGAAACAGGTGAACATTGTATCAAGCATTGTATAAAATTGAATTGAATTGAAAATACATTATTTCATTGAAAATATATTATTATTGATATAAATTATGTGAATTGAAAATATATGAACTTGGTTAAATTTGCACTTACATCATTTTCAGGTCCAGGCGTTGATAAAGTTTCCGTACTGAGTAGATCTCGATAGTAATTATCGGTTGTATTCTGTCCCTCGGAAAGCAAGATTCCATCAGCAAAAAGAAAAACAGCCAACAGGAAAACCTCCATTTTTTATGCCCTTTGGTCTTTAACCTCCGAATAAAAAAATAAAAATAAAAAAAAAACAGGTTTACGAGAGAGTTTATCGATTGATTTCTCCCATTCGCAGTAGAGATTCACAAAATCGATTTTGTTCGACGTAACATGTCACAAAAAGCAGTGACTTTGAGAAAGTGTCACCTTATCGATCGGTAGCTTTTATTGGTTGGCATGACTATTTACCCCCTCAGTTTCAGCAAACAATGTTCCATCGAAATACAGCTCTCGATATTTTACTTGTATCCATTAACTTATATAATTTGAATTCATTGCTTATTAGAAATATCGTTCAACTATTTTGGGTGATAAATTTACATCCACACGAGAAATTATGATCTCCGCTTACGCGCTCATCTGTCGCACTTATGACTCAGAATTGGTTAAGTCAATTTCCTTAAATTTTTTGTAAGTTCGCTCCAACTCCGCGAATAGCGAGTCGTGAAATGTCGATAAATTAGCGGAAGTGCTTTTGTTTTAACTTGTTCGCTCCGATCCGCCGCGTCCATCTATGCGAGAGGTGAACGGTACTTTCATATTACGTCGAACTTCACATTTATTCAAACAAAATATCCATTCGGTGTTTTACTCAGCTCCTCTGAAATCATGGCTCGTTGGGTTCTCGCTTTTTATGTTGATTAAAACATCTCTCGATCCGTCAGGCATAAGTTTTTTTCTTCCCAAATGTGTCCCAAATGAGGCGTGAAATACAAGTTAATCAGTAAATTTGAGCTAGTGCGCTTTTTTTTTAGATGACATCAGTTGTTGTCCACAAAAATGACAATAATCATTTCATCAGGATTTAAAAAAAAATATATATCAAATCAAGTTTTAAGACTCAACAGGTTTATTCCATGATTTCGAAGCGATTCGTATCTCTTTCCAAATGAAATTCAAATCCTTGTAAAGGCAAAGGTCCAGAAAATCATTGGTGAAAAAATGCCATATCAGAAATCATCAAATTCACTCTTGCGTGGCGTGAAAGTACGAGGACTTATCATGCTTATAAGGCCGAAACTCAAGCATTAAAAAAAAGTAGCACAAAATGATTTTGTCGAGTCATGGCTACGATCGGAGGAACTATGATGTCGTGTCCATCAACCGCATCTCCTCGCCTACCTTCCCCGTCCGTCTCGGTTCGGATGCGTTCCCCGAGAACACGTCTCCTGGATACAGAAAGCGGGCGTTACTCCTTCTCCCTCAAACACTCATCGCTCGGCATGCAAAAAATTACCACGCTGGAACGGAGCAGACGACACTCTGTCGAGGTATCGAACGCGCAATTTTGATCACCTTTTTTTACCGCGCGATGGGATTAATGCATAAGTACTTATTAATCGGGTTGCTTTTACGGGGATTAAAAACTGCATTAGTGGTGGTTGAGCTCGAAAGACGCATTATTAATTGATGTAATAATATTGATAATTAAGAAGTTAATCAAGCTTGATTTCGTAAGGTAATAAGTCCGGTTACCATGGTTGCGGTTAAGGGGGGTTGAATAAATCCATTAAATTATAATGGAATTTTTTAGATACAAATTGATTGCTTATTATTTATTTATTACAGGGTGGTTGTGGTAAAGTAGAGTAATGCAGATATTAATTTATTGATATTGTGAACACTTGATTTATCCTAAATCATTTATGATAATGTAACTGTCATCATCTCTCATGAAGGTAATAAGTGCTCAATTGGCGCAAACTCTCGACTGAATTTAAACATTGTGTTTTACTTCTGCCCGCAGTGTTATAGTATTGAAATTGAGAATTTTTCATCTTAAATATTTGAAATCTCAAATTTCTTGGAAATAACGTTGATCAGAGTATTTCTCTTCCATGTTTCTTCCAAACATGCCAAAGTTGCTCTCTTTCGGAGCCCCAGCATATAATGTTTTTACCACTAGATGGCGCTATGGCTCTGGATACGTTGGAGACGATTCAGGGTGCACATGAAATCGCTACATAAAACATTGGGAATTGGAGGCGACGGTCTTTTTAACGGCATGAAACTTTTACTCAGTGAACTCAATTTACTCGTGCAGTACAGTGGCGGATCCAGGATTTCATGAGAGAGGGGGGGGGGCCCAAAATTGGAATGTTAGATTTTGGTGCACCCAATTTTTTTTTTTCCCGTTACACCGGGCGAGCGAAAAGATACATTAAAAAAAATTCACGTCACGCTGGTCGTGCGATAAGAGGGGGGGGGGGGGGGGATACGTGTTTTAAAAAAAAATGGCCCCAGGTCCGTAATAAAGGTTATTAAGTATTGGCCATAGGGGTAGGATGGGGTGAGTCTTTTCACTAACTCGGCTTGGCAATCAATTATTTTTGTTTAGGTCCATCTGGGTGTAAAGTCCCAAAAAGGTCGATTTTAGGGACTTTTTCTAAATCTAGGGGTCGCCCCCTTCCCCCATTCTATCATCTTTTATATTCCTCTTCTTGTTTTTATGGGATATTTCCTCCGTTTTTCTGCTTCGCCTATTTCGGAACAACTAAAACAAACTGGCATATGCCTGCACAGATTCTTTAGGCAAAGCACATTTTTTTTTGGAGATGCGATGTTTCCAATCCAACCCAGTATTGTTTGTGCCTGTTGTGCCCCCAGGGGGGGGGGGGTCACTCACGACATCATGTGCTACGCATGCGTGTCCCCAAAAAGCGTCGAAAACGGTCTGTTTTCAGCCTTTCGGGATGTTTTTTAATTTCAGTCGCCATTTTTATAAAAATAGGGGTGTTTTCAGCGGAAATCATTGTTTTGAGGTCAAAATTTAATGGTGTTTACGCCATTTAGGGTATGTTTTTCCAGTCTGGCGTCGAAAAGGGGTGCAAATTTGACTTCATGCAATGAGACGTTTAGGGTCCATTCAGGGTTCGGGGACACGCAATGGGCAGCATTTTTTTTCGTTTGATGTGACCCCCCCCCCCGGGCTGTTGTACTCCATGAGAACATAAGAACCCCCATCTATAAGAATTTTCCAACCCCCCCCCCCCCTCTCTCTCTCTCTCTCTCTCCTCTCTCTCTCTCTCTCTCTCTCTCTCTCTCATATTCTGTCCTGTTTGCTTGCGTCCCCTTCCAGTTTCATATCCCATATTCCCAATTTTAATGTAAAAATGTGAAGATGAAGCAGAATAAAGGAAAGGTGGTAACGTTTTATCTTGAAGATGAGAAGACATAGGGCCTACAAACTTATCCTTCGTCTTTTCCTAAATAATTTTAATTATGTGCAAAAAAAACAAAAACAAAACAAAAAAAACAGAGGAAAAGACATTCTCAGAAACTAGAAAACTGACTATTGACTTTTTTTTCCAGAAAAAAAGGGGGTATGATTTGAAAAAAAAAAGGAAAAGAAAAAAGAAAAAAGAACACAAATCATTGGTCAGTCTTTTTTCATTGGTCATCTTTACTGCGCATGCGTAGATCAATTACTGGCATAATATATGTTGGGCCTTGGGGACAAAACAAAGCTAGCTAGCTAGCTAAGCGTGTGTGTGTGTGTGTGTGTGTGCTGCGCTATAGGAATGCGTACATGCTTTGTCCACATTCATTTAGCGTGCTTTTTTATACTGTATACACACACAACTCGTGCATGCATGATATGATCGGTGCGTGTGACAAGACTCAGAACCGCATTGAACACGAGAAAGCTCAATATATTCCCCCTTTTCACGTAAGTATTATGATAAATATTCTGAAAAGTTTAAACAGTAATAACCATTTATGTATGTAGAATCGATTGTAAGTGAAGTTATGGTGAAATATTGTTACCAATGTCTAATTTTGCTCGATTTTTTTTCATGTTTAAATTTTGATTTGTCAGGAGAGTGTGTGGAAAACATCAAAATGAACGTGTGGGTGCGTACATAATTTTGACATGTGATGTGGAAATAATGGAATGCGGGTCGAGATTTCTTGAGCGAAACTGATTGTCAAAAATTATGAAATAGATCATCTCTCAAAATGTCAATAATGCTGGGGTCAGTAATAATGCAAAAGATGTGTTGATTAATAATTGTTGGTGGACTCATTTTAAAATTGGGCATGTTGCCAACAATTGTCATGATTTTAATGTTTGAGCTGGGCCTGCTGGGGGAAATAAAAATAGAAAAATGTGGTCAGAAAATCAATTTCAGAATTTGGTTGGAGTTGAAAATGAGAGCAGAGTGGTAACGTTAGTGAGGGAGAGAGAGAGAGAAAAAAAAAATAAGGAAAATGATTGTCAATCACGAAGTCAACATGGTCAAAAGGTGTGGAAGTTTGAAATTTAGTTTAAAGTTGGTGACAGTGTCATCCTTTTGCAGGCAAAAATATTACATTTCAATTTTTTGAGAGGAAATAGTAGAATATCAATAACTATATCTTCCCACAACATGGTTAAGCTTCAATTTGTATGTTTGTCATTATATTGCGGTTATCAAAATTCATTCCTATTTTTTCGAACCTCGAAAATAGTGCTGTGCAAAAAAAAAAAAAATCGGACCATGATCGGATCGGAAATTTGGCAGCATGATCGGATCGGAATCGGATATCGATCGGAAAGAATAATACATTTATAAAAGGAAAAAAAAAACAAGAGCTCATTATGCGCGAAAAGTTCGCACTCGCCAAAAGCAATGCCTAACTTAGGGCCCTAGCCTGCGTGCGCTGCGCTGCACGCATGCAGTCCTTTGAATTGAGGCAAACCACAGTGCGATGGTGAGATGTAAACAAAACTCTGACGAAAACACAAAACATTTGAAAATAGTTTCACATAAATAATTTTACCTCGATCGATCAAAAGTAATTGAAAAAGCCCGGCTGGCTCCCTAAGTTTTTCTAGTATTAGCCACGAAAAATGAAATTTCTTACCAGCACTTAAACTCATGCTTTATTCCATCTAAAAATTAAAATTCTGTAGTCAAAATCGTGAAATATGCGCTCAGAATTCCAAGGCACACTTTGCTGACTCAGCGCGAATACAAATTTGCAAGAGAATTAACACAACGATGGAATTGACATGCATGATAACGTTATACCTCCGCACTCGTATTGAGTGCGCAGTACATGTAGCTTTGTATGTCGGTGCAAGAGATAATGTACACACTAAGACAAACGCACGTGGTCGTTGCGTGTTTGTGTTGATTTTATGTTTACATGTTCATGTGCGTCTTCAGCGTGCATGGATGTGACCTACTTTCACGAACTCCAAACTTCAAAGGCGTGTGGGGTTGATTGTTGTTGTGTGAATATTACGATTTGTGGCTAACCTGACAGCATGTATATTGGTCAAAGGGACTGAAAAGAATAAAACAAAAACAAAAAAGTTTGACTAGAATGTCGACGGGGCGCGGCATGCAGCAGGCTACGAGCGGGTTGTGTGGCACTGCTCTGGCGCGATAAATATAACATTCGATCATATACATTCGATTTTTTTTACGTGGGTTAAGATCGAATATCGAACGAGATTTAAGAAAAGGGGGAAAATCGATCGGATCGGGGACTCGATCATCGGATCGGCACAGCACTACTCGAAAAATATACCGTACGGTTCTAACCGTTGACCATTAGCGCAGAGAATAATGCACGCTGATGCGCCGTGTGTATATTGCTGTGTGTGGTCCGTGCTGCACACGCTGTAAAGATGTTGATGGAGAGCTGGTCTAGATTGGTAGTCGGATTTTCGTTTCATATTTGATCTAGTCAACCTATGACAGTAAGATTGAATAGACAGTATAGCCTATAGGTTGATCATTTTCTAAAGTTATGCCAAGTTGCATTAGTTTTTGCAATTTGTGAAAAAGGATGACACTACCTTTTGCCTTGTTGGAGCTCAATTAGAAATTTAGCTTACATTCCCATACAAAAATGGACCGGTCAAATTCAGTACCACATCACCATAAGATATTACTCACAATTAGTGAAGTCAAAATATTGCCTCCCTAAATACCAACAGGCAACTCACTGTAATTCTGGTTCATTTTTATGAAAATAAGGTTGATTTTGAAGTAAAAAATTGTTAAAAACGTTGCTTCAGGGAATTTAATGCGTTGTGCGGTGATTGTGCAAGAAAAAAAAATGTTCAGAAACACATGGTGCTCCAGTATCAAGTTTTCATTTTCACTGCATACACATGTAACTCTTATATTTTCATCTTCTGTTTCTATTATTTTTTTCTATACACCCTACAGGATTTGTTGAACACCAAACCTTCAAGATGCCTGCCGCAGTCAAGGATGCGCCTAACAAGATATTTGTCAGTAACCTTCCCAGGACTTGGGATGAATCCAAGATGGAGGGACTCTTCACAAAATTTGGCAAAATCACCCAAGGTATTAAAGTTCTACTTGTGTCCTTTACTCTCGTGTCTGGTGCTAGATTCTTGAAACCCTAAGCCTTATTAACTGAATCTTAATCCTTTTCTCAGCCTTATTCGTATACCGATACATGTATATTTGTCAAAATGAAGAAGTCTGATGTAATTGCCACATGCCACATTTATGGTCAAAACGACGATTCAAACAGGAACATGAATTGTAATACAAAACGCAATGACAAAACACATACATGTAGAAAATCAAAGGGTGCATTATGGTCGCCCATTCCCTGTCGTTATATATGCGTCTTCCACATTTCCATTCTGAGGAAAAATTTAAACGTTGAAAAAGGTGTGTTGTGAAAGACAATCAGCTTCGATTTTGCATCCTTGAGCATTGCGAAGGCAAGCTGAACTGACGTTAGTTCTGGAGAGCAGTGAATTTAATGACCATCTACGTATAATCAGTATTCAATTTTCAACCATAAACATTGCACCGCTGATAGCGATTGTGTTCAATGTTTTGTAATTCCGTTTTGTATCAAGATCCATGTTCCTGTTTAATTTTTTGTTGAGACCATGAACGCATCCTCAGAGAATAGGTTCGATCACCAAGAATTTTATTTTGAAGTGTTTCTCACTTGATAATTTTTTTTTAACACCCACTTACCCCCTTAGTGAATCTAATGAAGAACAAGGAGTCCGGAGAGTCTCGAGGCTTTGGTTTCGTCACATTCGACAACGCAGATGATGCAAGCGATGCAATTCAAGGAATGAATGGCAAGGTAAAGTCAAGGTTTTGGGGTTTTGGGGGGTTTTTTCACACATAAAACATTAAAGCAAAGTCTATTCCTGTTGTAAAGGGATTGGGTAACTTCCAAAAACGAGTGCAAAAGGGATTGAAATGAATATCATTTTATTGCTCTGACTGTTAAAACTTGCAATCCTTTTATTAAACAGAACTTGTTTTTAATCCTATTTTTTTCTTTTTATTTATTTATTTAAATTTTTTTTTGGCAGGATATTGAAGGTGTTTCACTGAAAGTTGATGCTGCCCTGAAATCTCTTCACTCCGGGGGTGATCGAGGCGATAGGGGCGGCCGAGGGGGGTTCAGAGGAAGGGGCGGACCAAGGTAAGTAACAATATTTTCATCTTATGAACTGGATCTAAATTATGCAGAGATGCCAACACTACAGAATAATTAGAAATTAGAACACAAACAGCTTAACCAAATGACTTCTATTGAGGGAAAGCATGAATAACATTTTGCTCTGTCATTCACTTTGGGAATGCATTCAAATCAATAGATTTCTTTCTCTTATGTACAAGACATTTGTTTCAGCTGTTTTAGCTATTTGTGTATTCGCGTTCTTATTTGTAATGTTCTAATTATTCCTTAGTGTTAGCATCTTTGATCTGTCCTTCTATTCCCTCTTGTAGCCATTTATGCAAGGTTCTATGGCTTTCTTTTGTAGAAAGTCAAACAAAATGAGTATTTTGAAGAGAGATACAGAAACTCAGGACTGTTATGCTTAACAGACTGTTTAAACAAATATGATAAGAACATACCTGTAATGACAATAATTGTAATCATCTAGTAACTAATAAGTTCCAGCCAATATTATGATTCAATTGATATAATCTTCAATACCTTGTTGAGTTTGACTCTGAACTTATTTTATCTCTATGTAGACAAATCTTTCCCAGTCCCGGTGGCAGACCCCAATTATAGGCTCGTAAAGTCGTAAAAGCTTTTGAATTCGTAACGGCTACGGAAGCCGTGCGCTGAGTGTAGAGCAAAAATCGTCCAAAATTCACCTGCTTATATCTCTCTTTCTTGATCACCAAAGTTCATGATACTCTCAGAGAACTTAAAGAATGATAATATTAAGCACCATATCAAATATCATTGAAAATGGTTGTGTATTTTTGGAAATACGGGTATAATTTCTGTTTTTCGAGAGAGGTTTCATTTTTTCCCGACACAAGTCTGGGACGAAATGAAAACGAAAACAAAAGACATGATACTGTACAGTACACACCAGTCTCACTTCCTGCGCATTTTGGTGTTTGGGCAATCAGTAGTTTTGTCTAAATCTTCCTTCAAATGTTGAGTATTTCGCTGGAAAAACTCTGGAAACTGCATCTATCAACGACAAACCGCTCACTTTGCGCATGCGCATTTCCGCACCTCACTTCCGGGTTTGCCGAAAAACACTCGCCAATATCCATGAAAACCTGCTGCGATGACCGTACTGCAAGTTTTAAGGACAGTAAACCACTATATTTTGTTATAATCCTCAATTATTTTTCCATGAATTAGTTCTATATTTGACATTTGTCATTTTCATTGCTCGATTTCAACGTTTTCTTGCCATTGACGGCTGGGAGAAGAGCGGAATATTTTTTCGTGGGGCTATACATAGCGGTCAAAATATGCCTACATCACGAACCACAGTGTGTGGGACCACAATGTAACTTGATGGAGGGTTTTTTTTAATCACTTTGATACGGATTTTTCCCGACATAACCGTGGACAACATATTATGAAAAGATATTTCGTACAGTATTTCGATATGATATGCTTTGTATCATATCAAAGTTTCGTTCTTGGCAATTTCAAGAAAGGTGAAAAATAATCAACTTTTTTACCGATTTCTGGGTTTTTTTCGGGGTGCTCCCGAAAAGGCCTATTTTTCACAATTTTATAACTGATTTCAACCATAATTAACATCATGAGAGGTTAAAATGACTCTTTATTGTTAAATAGTCGTTGGATTTGTTTCATTTGGTGGTTTTAAAGGCGAGATATCGCAGTTCGCCCTAGACAAATTGTAGCGGTTTTTCCCGTGCAAAGCTTGTTTTCTTTATGCAAATTAGGCAGACCCGGCGATAGGTTTCTCGGAGTTAATTGGGGTGTAACCCCGAGACTGTTCCCTTCAAAATTGAATATGCTTTGCAGAAAGTCAAACCACGCATACACTTTTAAGTGCCATGTATGTTGTTCACACTTTCAATAAATTCAGAGTTGATGCTTTGCAGGAAATTTTCTTTATTCAGGAAACTTTTCACTCCCAATTTGCTGTTATGTATATCAGCTTTTTCACACATATTAAAACTCTTTCAGGATTTCTTTTGTATAATTGAGGATTTTTGAATGGTACCGAGTTGCATCTCTGAAAATAATCGTATTGTCTTATCCATCTTACAGGGGGCGTGGTGGACCTCTTCTCCGCGGAGGCCCCATGGGGGGAGGATTTGGCGGCCCACGTGGAGGCCCAAGAGGCGGGTTCATGCCAAGGGGCCGTGGTGGCTTTAGAGGAGGTATGGGCGGAGACAGGGATTCCGGATACGAGGGAGGACCCCATATGTCTGGTAGAGGAATGGGGCGTGGCATGAGGGGTGGTGGACCACCAAGAGGAGGACCGCCCAGGGGAGGACCTAGGGGAGGACCAAGGGGCGGCGGAATGAGAGGATCACCCAGAGGTGCTCCAAGGGGACGAGGCGGCAATGGAAGGTAAGTCAAAACAAAATAAATTGCCACTTTGTTTAAACTTTCAATAATGCCTGTTTGGTCTCATACCAGATGGTCTAATTACATTTTGTCAACAACCAGTTCGTCAAAGACCTTTTGGTCAAATTGCTATTTCGCTTATTTACCATTTTGTCTGTTGACAATTTTGGTCTAATATAAACTTGGTCTAACACCACTTTGTTATTACTGTAACAAGGTGGTAATAGACCAAAGATTGATATGGGAATTGGACCAAGTGGAAATTAGACCAGTAGACCAAATGGGTTTAGCCCCTGCGATTAGAGAATTGGACCATTTGCTGATTGTTGTATAATAGTAGTTGTAAAGATTTTTTTATCATAGGAAAATTTTAGCAAGAAGTAATATTGATTAAAAAAAATGGAAAGCCATTGATTGTCTTTTGAATATCATTTTCTGATGAATTGTGTTTTTTTTTTTTTTTTTATCTGATGTAAAAATGAATGAGACAAAAATTGCTTCCTAAATTATTTTGTTTGCATTCGATGAAATAATAAATATGTCTAAATTTTCCCCTTTCCCAGGCCATTGATTGACAGACCCCCAATGGAAGAGATGGAGCAGGACTCTGGTTACGGTGGTGCCCCACCCCGGGGAGGACGACCTCTACTTGGTAAAGGTAATCTTTCAATTGAAAATATGATACAACAATTCTAATTGGCTACAGGCCATTGTTGTGAATGAAAAGAGTATGCAACAATGTTTTTGATTGGCCATTGCCTTTTTGCAATTGATTGCAAACCTTCAGGTTACGAAGTGCTGGTCATTTCCACCCGTTGCATGTTGTTGGAGAAGAGGCAATATCATGTGTTACACAACGTTGACTTGTGTGCTAATCAAATGATTGGTTGAGTGTGGACATGTGACCAGGCATTTATTTTTCTTCGTGCACATTTCTAATGAGTGGTCATAAGCACTTCAGAATGATTATCTCGGTACAATGTACATTGTGAGTATGTCATTTGGAAGCAGATTATATTAGCTACAGTTTTATACCAACAAAGACATATCATACTTACATATTTTTTTTTTTCAATTTTCAAGTTGATTGCAATCAAATGACATCATCTCCTTTCATAAAGTGTACTTCTGACCTCAATTGATTGCCATCAACTAAGATATACATCTCGGGCCGAACTATACAAGACAATCTTTTTTTGTTTATCAACTTTCAGAGCCCCTCCTTCAGGACCCAGGTGCCCCAGAGTTCAGGCAGGCAAGGGAGCCCATGTCCCGGCCAGCGGAAAGAGCCCCAGAGGGTTATCGCAGTAAGTTGTTTCAACCTTGGAAATTTTTTTTTTGTGTGTGTCAAAATACTGTTTGACGGCACTTTAATAATGCTCCAAATTTTATTGTCCGTTTGAATTCTATTCCTTTGGTTCAAATTTCGAACATGTGCACATACTTGCATGTTCCCATTTGTTCAGTAAACCAACAGAATTAGCATTGTCTTGAGCGTCACATCATAACAGATTGAACTGAATTTGTTGAATGCTTTTATAAATTAAGCGTGATAGAAAGAACGAAAATGACCTTTGTTGTGAACGATATCACAGCCTAAGTTGGGTTAACTATGAAACATTGGAATGGTCAGATTTTAAGTTCTGATCATTTCCCCCTCTTTCTGTTTGTATTTGATATTATCTACATAGATATGGATCAACGTGGGCCCCTCATGAATCCTGAGGGCCCCTCCCAATGGGGCAACCAAGGCCGAAATGGTAAATCCGTGTGCCTGCCATGCTTTCCTCATCTACCTGTTTTTTTCTGTCATTGTTTTGCACAATTTTATCCTCAGTCGTGATTTGATTTCCATGCTTGACGTGATCATCAAATCTTTCTTTCCAACATGACGGTTTCTAACATTTTACTCCACAATTTTTTTCTCAGATAAAGTTCAGAATTACTTCAGTGTGTTGTTTTACCATCTTACCATTACATAATTGAACAGAAAAAAAATTAACTCAATGTGTCTTCATTTCTGTGACGTATTGTTTATTTTTTTATGTGTTTCTCAAAATGAAATGTGTTCCAAAAAATTGTCCATATTAATTATGTTACTTCATACATGAATTTACATATTGCTTTGATTCATTGATTAAAGCTCCAAAGCTGCTGATTTTTTACTCCTATACTCTTTGTAAGATTCTGCTAAATTGTTGGTTGAAACATAAGGGGATAGGAAGGAATCTATCAACCCTTGCTACCTTATTGCGTTGAATAATTCTCGCTATTGACAACGGTACATACATGTACTTGTATAGTGGTCAAGTATTATGTTATGGTAAATTATCGTAATATACCATACAGGGCGCTATAAACCCACTTGCCCGCTTGCCCGGGGCAAGTGAAAACCTCAGGCACTTGCCCAATCAGGCAAGCGATGATTTGAGCGCAAGATGTATGTGCGACATCTCACCTGAAAAACAATACACACACAACAAACAAAAACATTACACAAGGATAGGATATCATTCTTGAAAAAAAATTACAATTAAAGTTATCAAACTTATCCTCAAACTCTTAACAGGTCTAGCTGTTAGTTGCAACTACAAATAAAAAAATCAAGATTGGGTCTAAGCAAAGAAAATGAAAAGAAAATCCGGGCAAGTGGTTTTTTTCTCTTGGATAAGCAAAACAAAATTTCACTTGCCCAACAGGGCAAATGAGAAAGAACATTTTTGTAGAGGCCTATTACTTTTTGATACTTATGTCACAAGTTATGTCACGTTGTGGATGTAGTGCTAATTAATAATTTAATCTGGGCCCTGTAACATAAAGAATTGTGATCAATTGTAAATTTGAAACAGCCATTCTGATTGGTTTGCAGTGGGACTTTTATTCAAGAAATCCATGCAACAAGGATCCTGATTGGCTACTATCGATTTGCAATGGATTGTAACTCCTCGCTACAGGGCGCTGATTTAACATGACCTCTATATAAAGATAAAATTTTTCATTCATTGAACAGGCTTCTCATGACAGCCTGAATTTTAGTTACCTACGCTTCTAAATGGAAAACAATGGAACATATACCAACTTTTTTGCCGCCTCTCAATAACTCTTTGATTTTGTTTTCGTTTGTGCATTGTTAGGTGGCGGGTATTCCGACGGTGGCCTCCTCCCAACACAACAAGCTGAGTGGGATAGTGCACCAGTAATGAGGGAGCAGGGTAAAAAACCTGAACCATTTTCTTATGTCAAATCTAATTCATATCATTTTGCTTCAGACATTGTGCAAGTACCGGACATTCACTGCTTTCTTTCCATTTGCTTCCATTTATACTATATTCCTATGTAACTGTCAATATGTCTATGTAAGTGCTTTTGGAAGTCTCCACTTGTAGTGGAGAAAGGAAGCTTTATTTTTGTGAAGTTATTCTTTTTCGTAGGTTTGGGTGGATTTCGGACCCAGCCGCTTCAAATATCCGACTCTAAATAGTTTCTTTTTATTTCCTTTGTGCATCGTTAGGCGGTGGTTTTTCCGATGGTGGTCTGTTACCAACACGTCAAGCTCAGTGGGAGGGTGCACCAGCACGAAGAGAGCAGGGTAAAGACTATAACCATTTCTTATGTTAAAATTAATTCATATCATTTTACTTCAGACAATTGCAAGACAACCGGATAATAACCCACCATCTTTCCATTTTCATTCTACCATTGCCTCAAATGTGTGTTGCTGTCCTGATAATAGCAGGTTTCTCGCTGGAAGACGCAGGACGTAGTCTAGAACATTAGCATATGGAATGCGAGTGAGGCAAAATAGCGCAAACTCCCCGCTTGTTATCTTCTTGAATAGAGGTTGCCATTGGCGACCTCAGCTGGTCCTTTTTGCTTGTCAGACATTGTAAAGACTATTGTTGCAAGATAGATTTAGTCTGTATAGTGCTTCCATGTCATATAAGTGGTGAATAGGCCTACGCTAGTTTGCTGCTAACTCGTGCCCGCGTTAGCAATTTCCCATTTTTGCACAAGAACCGTGAAGCAAACCCTAGTCCAGCCTTCATCCTCAGAACTATAATGCTTGCTGTGGTTTGGGTTTTGAGCTATTATTCGACATTTGCCTTCCATATGTTTACGTTCTACACCACGTCCTCCATCTTCAATTTAAAACCCTCTAATATGGTATTGTGAAGGTCTATTTTGAGAGCTAGAGACTGTTAATAAAATAATATGCAAGCAAATGCTTTATGCTCTCAACAAATTAAATTTTGTAACTTTTTTTTTTGTGTGTTTCATATAACTAAACATTTAATTCTATATTCACTGCAAACAATGAATACATATAAACATCAAAAGTCTTTCCCATATACATGCATCCAATGGAACCATGAAGGGAAGTCCGAATTACAGGCTCACAGCTGAGACTAGGATTAGCTCAGGTCATAAGTGGTTAGTGACAACAATGGACAAAGAAGGAGGGATTAATATAGACATTTTAAGATTGGGATTTTAAAGTGGGATTAAAAGGGGTTACTATGGGAGAAATAGACAGGATAATGAGTAGTCAGGATAAAGGATGAATAAGGGTAAATGCAGGAGGGCAACAATGGGTGGGATTAGGGATTAATTCTGGTGAATGTGACAAAACCTCCCGGCTTTGATCTTGGCCACCACACAGTACAGACAGGGTAACCTTTCCATAAACATGAAATGTGCAAAATATCAAAAACTAATCCAGCTCAAACTTGTATATTGAAAATCCGTACAATTGAGTCATAGTTGTTGCAAAAAATTTATCTGGGTAATTATCTTATGCTTCGAATATAAGTGACTTTTATCAGGAACAGAATATTTTCACTTTCCTGGGCATCTATTTATACATTTTCAAGCTCAACACCAATGTTTTTAAATCACTGCTTTAAAAAAAAAAAATTGTTTTTAATCTGCGCTAGTGTCATGTAGAAATACTAGCATCTGCTCATTAAGAACACATTTTTATACATAATCCTGGAATAAATAAACCAGTGCATAAAAATCATCTGCTTCCAAAGATTTTTTTTTTTTACTTCCTGTCATTGAAGACACATTTTACTATACAAACTAAGAAGCATCTGAGAGTACTTCTGTTGCAGTGATGTTTCTGCTGCAGTGATGTTTTTGCTTTGATTAATTCTTCCCTTTGCAATATTGTATTTCTCTAATTATGATATTGTTCTTGTTATTTTTAGAACCCCTTATGCGTGAGAGAGAACCCAGACAACCACCCCCATTGGAGAGACTAACAGGTAACTTTATGCCACATTCGCATATCCCCTGCAGTTGAAAGTTGAAAACAGCCATTTTGTTTATTTTCATAAAAAATGCATCGTGTGGAATTGGTTAAAACAACTGTTCTCAACCAGTTTGAGGTTCTCTGTAGGGGGAATGTAATTGCAGTATCATACCAATGAACTATTTGGTTAATTTCTGGAAAATGACATTAGAGATATTCTGTTCAAAGCATAAAACTAAATAAATACATGTATTTACAAGATGTATTTTATTAAGTGCAAATTTTATAATGTTTGACTGAATCACTGACAGCATGTCCCTTACAATAGCCAACATTTTCTCTTCAGCTATTCAGTGCAGCATTGTGAAATAGGCCCTTGATATCATCAATAAATAAATGTTCCCTTGCCCGATAACCTAAAAATTTATTTTGCATCTCTTGATTTTTGTGTTTCATGTTTTCACACAAATATCTGTAAGTGTTGTCTATTGCAATGAAAATTACATGTTTACTTTACTTAGATCACCGATAAGAAACATTTTTATAAAACAAGCAAATGGAATGGCAATACAGTTTATGTAAATCTTCAGGTTTCTGTTAAAATTTATAAACAAGAACTCATAGGCCCTTATTCTGGAGCGAATACTAAGTTCGTATGAGCTCCAAGTTCGAGGGAAGCTATTGTACGATCCTTGTGTCTTGTGTTGACTGATGCATCAGATAAAAGGATCTCATAAAAGCTTGGCACAAACTTGTGACTTAAGCAAACTTATTCTTCATTTCAGAATATGGGGTGTATACTTCAGAAATTTTTCTTATCTTAACTGCTGCTATTTCTTTTTTTTTAAACATAGCTGATCGCCCCCGATCATCATTCCCACCTGAACGTGAAGCAAGCTTTGGCAGCCGTGCCCCAGCCCCCGCTACTGCTCAGTATGGTGACGAAGGTTATGGTAAGTTTATCAAGTTACGGGGATGGTTAAACTTCATTGAGGATTGAAAAGAAAGAAAAAAACACTCTTCCAGCTAACGCTTAAATCATAATTGCAAAACCGTTAGGTCAATCAGAAATTGCCTGATATTTTTAAGTTAATCAGTTGTTCAATTGCCAAGATATTAGCAAGTTAAAAAAATTGTTTAACTTCGTTGAGGATCTTGAAGAAACAAAGTATTAAAAAAAAAACACTCTTCAAGCCAACGCTTAAATCGTAATTGCAAACCTTGTATAGGTTAAACAGAAATCACCCGATTTTTTTTTTTTAAGCTGATCAATCGTGTAATTGCCGAGATGTTGATGACTTGATACCACCACTTGATATCACAATTTATAATCTGCATTTGCCATACTTTTGTCTATTAGGTGGAGGAGCCCGTGGAGGTGCAGCCGGGCGTGGTGGCCGGGAGGAGTTTGGCCAGAGCCGTGGGGGTGCAGGAGGAGGAGCCGGTGGCTTTGGTGGCGATTACGGTGAGTCCAGACAGGCAAGGAGCGACTATGGAGCTGCAGCTACACCCGATCCGCTCTTCAGGTCCAGGGATCCGTACGGTGCTGCCAGCAATGACCCTGCCCCAGCTCGACAGTCTAGGGACAGGTAAGGTCCTCATACTGTGGTCTTTCATTGGACCAGGAACAGGGGGCGGTACCATGAAACCTAAGTTCTTGGACAACCCATAGGGACACGTGTTGTAGAATTAGCACACGTTTCAATGGGTTGTCCAAGAACTTAGACTGAGGACGGTTTCGTGGTACGCCCCAAGGGTAGCAAAATGGCACTAGCCATCAAGATAATTGTTACATTTAATGCTTTTGTTTAAAGTAACCATATAGCATTGTAAATATTTCAATTGAGAGTGCCTTTGTGTTACAAAGCCATCTTTGTGTAGTTAGCAATCATATTATACTTTGCTTAGAAAATGTAGAGAGCTGATCTAATTACATGTACTTATACATGACATAAAATACATTCCCAAAATTCGAGAATAGAATCTGGGATTTTCAGAACCTGTTTGTTTTTGCTTTGCTTTGTTGCTTTATTTTTGTGTGTGTGGTGAAATTGACATGTACATGATTGTACAGATCAATATTCAGAAACACTGATAAATCGTCGGCCTCATGCCAAAAGGGCCTTACCATTTTTAGTATGTGTACATTATGAATTGGCTTTAAAAATGCTAAGGCCCTTCTGGCATGAGGCCGACGAAATGTGAAAGTTTGAGCATTGAGTATTGCATTTGAGGACCTTGTTTATTTCCATGTTCTATTCGGAGCATGTTTTTAATCTAAAAATAAAATGCTCTCCATTCTCGATACTTCCGTGACATCTAATTCCTCAAATCGAATTTTCTCCATTACAAATAATATTTCCATAAAGGCTCCTTTTCTACTATCATATTAAATCTCTCTCCCTTGAAATCCCCCCCCCCCAGCTTTATGGGTGCTGACTACCCATCATCTGCCCGCAGCGAAGACCCCTACTCTGCCAGCCAGTCGTCCGCACCCCCAGTGTCCCGTAGGTACGGAGCCCGAGAACCAGCCCTTCCCCGCGATGCCCCACCATCCCGTGAAGCCCCACGTGGGCGCGGCGATGCCCCTCCTTCCAGGGACTATGCCCCTCGTGGTGGTGCACCCCCTAGGGATTACGCCCCTGAGCCCAGGCGGGAGGAGACCGTGAGGGACTACGCCAGGGGAGGTGCTAGGGGAGGTTTTGGTGAGGAGAGGGCCCCAGCGTCGTATTCCTCACGAACCTATGATGAATATGGTAAGTAGATGAAAACCTGATGCAAGACCTACTGTTGGCAAGAAAAAAAGGCTTTTTAAGGACTACATGTACAGTACCGGTAGAATTCAATGTCATAGTTGATTGCAATCAAGGGAGCTCATATCTATTCAAATAGTGTACAATGGAATTCTTTCAATACGAACAAGTGTGCTGTTTTACTCAGTCATTGTTTTGTTTACTGTGGACATAAGTGTATTTTTGTCCCCAAAAAATGTATATTGAAGACCGTTTGCCTGTATCTTTATTTCCATTGAGAACTGTCCTACATTGTGCTTAAAATGGTCAATATTGATTTTGTTATCTTAGTAGTAACTATGAAGAAAGACATTTATCTGATTTACACAACAAACAGCAAATGAACTAAGATATTACTCTCAGCTGTGTAAAAGTACAACTGAACCAAATACAAAGGAACTATTTCATTGCAATTTCTTAACTGATTTGGAGGACAACCACGATAAATAAGCTCTAAATTTGGAATCTTTTCCTCACAGAGAAGGCCAGTAGTCGTGGGTACGGAGCTGCTTCCGAAAGCTACGGCTCTGCAAGGGACCCTGCTGGTGGTAAGTTCACATTAACCTGATCCCTCCCTTTGTCCCATACACAATGCATGGATTGAATAGAAATAATGGAATCATGGGAACAGGAGGGTTAGTTTCCATTAACCATGCCCCCTGTTATAAATTCTGTAAGCCCTGCATGGATTGAATAGTAAAAACTAGCAAAAATTATTGAATACAAACGCAGTGGTCAATTCACTTGACAAGCGCATTATCATGATAGATAGACTGATTCCAGGAAAAAAAATTGGCATTGCTTATCCTTGGGGGAAATGCCTAAAACTTTAACTAGTGAACACAAAAACGTTGACAGTTGCTCTACTTATAAACAGATCCATGCGATCACATCTAGGTCAGGTCGCCATTTTTTAACCAAAGTTTTTATTCAAGAAAACGCAAATAAAGTTACGGAGAAACTGATACAGGTATCGCCTAGGGAACAATGTCAAAGCACTTGAAATTGACCAATTAAATCTAAATCTAGGTCTGTTTGATGTGAGGTAATAGGAATTCCATGACATTCGCTTCAGCGACAATTGTTCCCACAAAATATCTGCTTGAAAACCAAACCGAATTGTCTGAAAAATTGTTATTGTTGCTATAATTCTGAATAAACAGCCGAATGTAGCAACATCGTTCGTGACCTATCATTCAATGATCTTGGTATCTCAGTTATGCCCCAGTTTTAAGGCTAAAAGATGTGATAGAATGTAACACTCCATGTGTACTCTTTTAAAAGATGTAGAAGAAATTTTTTTAACTCTTTGCCCGCCACTTTAATTTTTAGCATGAAAAAGTTTACTGTTCTCTTTCATTATTGCAAATAGTATAACAATATTTGCTTACTATGAACTGCTACAAATTGTTCCATAGACATGGTACTAGCATTATCATTGATTTTCAAATCTTTCAGCCCAACCATTACAGAGAAAATGAATTATTACGATTGTATAGTTGATAAGTACAATTGTGACTGTAGTCGAACTTGGCAGGCAAAGAGTTAAGGAGATTCTTTGCTTTGAAATACAGTGTAATGAACTTGAATTAAAAACTAGAAATATCACTGCCAGTAATTTTACTGTAAACCCAAAGGAAAAAAAAAATTGTAGTAAATACTGCAAATACCACATCCTCTCTCTGTCTTTTTTGATGCCATAAATCATGTTAACTTTGATGTAACTTCAACAATAAACGTGAATTTCATGGACTTAAATGACAAATAAAGCATTTATGCCTTGGAACTTTGTATATTACTTACCACTGATGCTTATGAAAATTGCTGGCATGAAAAAGGGAAAAGAAATTCAGCATCTACGAGTAAAGAAACAAAACTTCTGTGTCAGTAGGCATGACAGTATCTTGTCAAAAAATGCAATGCAGTATTATCAGTATAATCTTTGTAAATGAAAATATGTATTTTTTTTTTTAATGAATGTTTCCTACGTCTGCGTGAGATATTTAACCTTGTCAGGAGGCCCTCAAAAAACAAAAAATAAAAAATAAAAAAATAATAAAAAACAAACATGAACAATAAAATCACTGTACACTTTATGATAAAATGAAGAATTGACTGAGTTACATGTTTACAAAAAATATCACAAAATAAGAAACTGATGTGGAACCTTATACAATGGGGAAGAAAGCAATATGTTAATAAACAATATATTGACGAAGCAACTTGTCCTAAATAATAGAAATATTACAACATTCCAGAAGTAGTTTGGGTTTATGGAAACTAAATTATCTAAATATGAGCGGTCCACTCTTTCGTGCTTCATGAGGGGGGCATTTTCCACCTCCCCCTCCAAAAAAAATAAATAAATAAATAAATATATAAGAGACACACAGTGAGGGCAGTTTTATTTCTTTGGAAACACCAGTGCAATGTATGACAAACTTTTATGGAATCGTAGAGTGGTTTATTCTTGTTTCTAAGCTTAGCAATACATAAAAACAAAGAAGCCCAATTTTTCCACACTATCATCAATATCACAATTCACATTGTAAGCTTTAGGAATATCATGAAATAGGAATCACTTTCATGGCCTCCTGACATCACAGGTAAATTGACACATGCTGGAGCTGTTGTAACCCTAACCCCGACACCTGACCCCCAAACCTGACCCATGTTATTTCTCCCAAACCATACAGGAAGTGCACCCAGCTCAAGATCAGGCTATTCCTCCCGCGATTCCTACCCAAGTGGGCGTGGCGAACGTGCCGAAAAGCCCGGGTATGGGGACCCTTACCGATCCGCAGCCCCTTCCTACGGGGGACGATCGGCCCCCTCAGATAGAAACGGGGGCGGTAGCCGCCCGTACAGCAGATATTAGACACATGGAAGCTGATTGGTTATGAGGGGAAAATATGAAACGGCTGTCCATGTTATTGAAAACATCATTTTTAGCATTTATTGGAGATAAAATTGTAAATAGGAACTCGTCTTTATGCGATACATTCTTTGTAGTAAATGATATAATGGTGTCCTGAATCGTACATACATGTATGTCGTGATATTCTCGATGGGATTCTAAAATACAGAAAATTATTATTCCAAATAGGGATTGTGTGGGACTGCATCGAGATAGCAGTTGTAAATAGTTGATAAAAAGCTGTAATTGATCAGTCAAACGAGTCGAATCACAAGCTCCAAGGTTGATATGTAAAGCTACGAGAGTAAGAGGTGAATCACAGAGCAAATCAAAATGGTGTACGGTATAAACAAAACATGTGCTGCTAGAGCATCCTAATGATGCCAGTTTCTAAGTGGTCACAACTAAAAAATAAAACAAGAAATATTCCAAAAATTTCTAATGCTTATGAGTATATTAATGATCAGTAACGTTCTGCTCCGGCTAAATACGTTCAGTTCATTTCATGGTAGGCCTAGTGAGAAAAACAGAAATTAAATAGAAACTAAAAACAAATGCGAACAATGTGCTATATGTAAATGCACTTCCAAAAACAATATGTTTTTAGCGAATTGCCTAGCTAGAATGGAGAAAAAAGGGGTATTGCTGAAAGCAAATGTGATGTGTAGTGTATTTTGAATGCGAAACAAACTTCAAATAAAAAAATTTTAAAAAGAGTTGCTGAAAAATCAAAGGAAACTATGCATAAAGTGAAGGGCATATTGTCTGTATTCACTCCTACACGTTATTATTAACCGAAGAAGTTTTTGTTAAAAGATTCTCCTGAACGTACATGTACCTGTTCATGTTTTTTGAAAAATTTCATCTCCGAAGTTTGAATAAACTTGGTGACCAATTGGTATCACTTGTAATCTACCAGTAAAAAAAAAAAAATGAAAAAATGAAAAACTTCACAATGATACAGTTTTTCCGTTTAAAATTCATGCTTCAGAAAAAAGTTTGCTATTGCAAGGAGTAAAATCAAAACAATAGATAAGCAATTGCGTAATTAGAAATATTCCAAGTAATGTATTGAATGCTGTAATTAATCAGTCGGTGGCAGGTAAAGTTGTAGAAACAGTAAGTAAATCGGCAAAAAAAAAAAATTGTTTAGATGCTCATTGTTCAGTTCTTGAATATGTATTTCTTGAACAATAGGCATTTTTAAAATTAAGATTGATGTACATATTCATGTTTGTTATGAAAACTTGTTTTTTATTGAGGCATTACAGTTTAATCTACATGGGAGAAAAAATGCAGTTAAAACTCTACACCTACAGATACGTTAGGGGAAAATGAACGTGATTGGAATAGATATCAAAGTCTTACCAAATTTTGAATATGCCATAATTACTACTTTATTATTTGTCTCCATAATTATGTGGGTTTCTTTTGTACTTATCAATGGATGTAATGCACAAAATTTTTGAGTACCAGTATCTACAAGTAAACAACAATCTTCAATTTTTTTTATTTTTTGTTTTTACTTCGCTACTCGTGTCGGAGAGGCATTTTATATATTTGATTTCTTTTTACGTTATATTTGTAGACAATAACCCTCAAAAGTTCTATAACGGATAGACATTTCATCAAATATCAAGAATAAAAAAAGAAATCGATTTGTGTTGAATAATTTGTCAAACAAAAAAAAGGAGATGAATTTCATAAACTACACTCAAATTGATCATGACACAATTTTTCAAGAAAAACTGAATACTGTATGCGTAGTTTTTCCCATGACCACGGTATCCTTGAAAAGAGTTTTTTACTTGTAATGTGTAACGTATTCGAATCATTGAATAATTGTCCTTTTTTAAGCCTATTCTGTTGTAAGAATTATGTAAGCAACTTTGTATAGTACATGTAGTGTTGTATTCTTTTAAAGATTGAACGCAGTATTGATAAAGTATGAAAAAGAAAAAAAGAAAACCTTTGTCTTTTTAATTTTTATTCTTCTGAATAGTCTTATATCACTAACTGGGCCTGCTGCAATAATAGACTAAATTTATTAATGCCAAAAAGGAACTGCCTTTATCCTAAATCTCACGAGTTGGTCTAGTAATAACATCTATGGGCAGCTCCCCGCAAATTTCTTACAGCTGACTTTGACTTGAGTCGTGTCTTTTGGAGAGTGATTTTAAAAGGTCTGTCCAAGGTGTAAATAATCATACCTAACTGATACAAGTCTGGAAAAACCATAGATAACCAATCAACCACCTTCATTCATAGTTATCATAGAGCTTGTAGGCTAACAGTGAAAATGGAATACTATGTTAGAGGCCAAAATTACAACATGGGGCCTGTTGCTTCTTCAAGTAAACCGATTGAATTTAGGAACAAAGTACAAATATTAAAAAAAAAAAAAAAAGCTCACCAAAGCAAAGCAAAGAGCATAAAAAGAGTTTACCTAATATTCCTTTCCAGAGTTATTCTAAATCTATTCAAAAAAGAATGTATGCTACATCATTTATAATTATATTTTACATTATATTCCACATACTAAGAATGTTCCAACAGGATTGGTCAAATGTCAATCACATGATTGATTTTAGTTTTCCCATCATCAATCATCTTTTTTAAAATTTCTTTATGTTACAATCACTTCAGCCCATTTGAGCCAGGCCTTCGCGTTAAATAAATTGTGCACACTTTAATTGTATTTGCAAGCACCCATTGTTCCATTTTCATGGTGAGAGCATTCTCCTATTACAGTCCACTTCTATCATAGCGAGGTGCTCAGGACCAAAACAATTACCTCATAAAATCTGGTGTCTGTGCTCGATACAACGGGAGTAGACTATATTTTTTTAGATTTATCACAGGAAGTGAAATATTGCAGCAGGCCGTTAACTAATTTTTACTCAATATTATATAAATGTATTTGTTGTTAACTATCAATCTATCATTCATTAATGCCACACGGATAGATCATCTCACGAACAACATAATCACATATAAGATTAAAATACAAACATGCACATCATTTCACAGTTAAAATATTTCATATTTTATGTAGTCTTTATATTGTAGAAAACAAATTGGAATGATTCGTCATACCATTTTACAATAACGTCATGTTGAGTAAAAAAAAAGAAAAAGACTTATTGAACTTGTGATACAAATACATCTTGCACGGGATAAAAAACTGCCATTTTCATTTTGTTTAAAAAGTAAAGTATCAATGAAGAAATGAATGGAGACAACATGGAATGTTCTGCTTGAAAGTAAAAATTGGAAGGTCAGGCAAAAAAAAAATAGCCGCTTGGAGCAGTAAAGTTTTCTAGACTTTCAACTTTGAATATAAAAATATATAAAATAAATGACAGACCCTCTTTTCTGCCCAGTTTCTTTGATTCATAATTCATGTAATGGATAGCAAAATAAATTAAAAACTGTCCATTCTAATTGATACGACCTTCATGAATCAAAATGTTTTTAGCATCAACATTTTTGAAAGTGTGAAATGGAAACATAAATCAAAGACTTCTTTTTTTTTTTCCCCTGAATAAAGTGATTTATAGAACTATGAGTGACAATTTATCACCATATTATCAAAATTATTGTGGTTCTGATTATAATGAAATTGAATTAAGGATAAACTGAAAATGAAATCATGGATATGATTTAGTTCTTTCTTTTTTTTAAATTTACACTAAAATGATTTGGATCACTCAACCACGTGATGAAGGGTTAAAATTTCAACCACATTAAAAACTATTGATCAAATAGTTTGGGACTTTGGTACACATGTATATCGACAAAGAAATATCAACGACAGTATGAAAGAAACAAGCATGTGAAAATCAAGTCCCAGATGAAGGGGAGAAAGGGACTTCGGAGAAAGCATTCACCGTTAGAGGAGAATTGTCAAGCCGCAAATTCATCAAAAAGGAAAAGAAAAAATAAAGAAAATGGAGAAAGGTGGTAAGTATGAAACAGTAGTCAGAAAAAAAAAGCTTGAAATTTATCGTGCAGTGACATTATAATTTTACAGAAGTTGCTTGCTATGTGAGCCGAGAAAAAGAACGACAAAAGTCATTTGCATCGAAATGGGAGGAAACTAAAAAAACGAATAAAGGAACTATAGTAAAAAAAAAAAGTGACACTATTTTCAAAATGATTATAAAAGCTCTTGAAGTTAAAACTGCGATCGGATTTATAACTGGTCATCGTTCAAGAAAAATTGGTAAATGTTGCTCTTTATCTTGCCTGTCCATGTAAGAAAGCACATAAGGCTGTGAAAATTGATATAGGCTAGGTGAAAATGCTGGGAAGATAAAATTTTTATTTCATAGGTTGACCACTCCAAATCATGAATATAGGAAACTGGTCGCAAAAACATTTTTAAACAGTTTGTGTATTCCAGTGCTCTTGAGTACAGTAGGAAAGAAATGTCATGATCTTAAATTGCTTGCAACATTTTATTTACCAGTTAACGTCAAGTATTACTAACAACATGCTTTAAAAGTCATGTCACTTGTCACTATTATTAAGTACGTAAATTGAAAGCACAAAACGATATTGTATATAACAAATTCTGAAGTACAAAATGGCTGCTGATCAAACTTGTGATGGTACTCCAAAAATTTGACATTTTGTGTGACATTTGCACAAAATCTTCATGTAACTTTGTGATGGTACAAATCTTGGGAAATGAAACAGGGTTCAAGAAGAAAGAAAAAAAAACACAATGCAAATATTTACCATGTCTGACCTTTAAGTTTTGAAGTACAATACTTAAAAACTTCATGGCTCCTGAATTTCTTCAGGAAAATGAGGCCAAACATTGTCAGATTTGAATATTGCAAAAAGAAAGATGTACAACACTGAACAAAAGATGTTCAGTAATACTATACCTGTGATGAATAAGGCTGGGTCTTTTTCATGAAATCACTTTTAAAGTTTGAAATATGTGTCTATCCCAAAATAAAATAATCTTCAACAAACGTACATGTAGCTTCAGTATTGTTGATAAGCTTCTTTTTTTGGAAAAAATGTATTTATTATAAGTGAATCCAGCATTGATTGAAGTTCTTAGATTTGAATTGAGTCAGTCAAAGAAGTTTTAACAAAAGCATGCATCACACCGTCATGCTAATTATAAACGATGTGGGGTTATCAAAAATGGATAAAAAATGACAAAAGATTTATGATATAACATCTCTGGCAAAAAAAAATCTCGTCCAACCTATCCTTACTTTTTTTTTTTTACACTCAAACAACCTCAAATTGAAAGCTTTGTATAGTAAAAGGACAATTGAATATACTTATGTTTTTAAGATGTTTGTGTTAATGAAAGGAAAAAGATTAGATTTAATATTTGGTTGTATTTTGATTCTCAATCGCCTTATTTTGACCAAATTTTCTCAAAGAAAACATGTATCAATGTTTTTTTGTTTTTTTTTATTTCCCTTTATTGGAATAAGTACATGTACTTGATGTAGAAAATGAACAAGCATCAGCTCAAACTACAAACATGGTGAACCACAATTCCTTTGAACATTGACTTACTTTGACTTGAGCCTTGTTCTGCACTCATCAAAATAAACCACAAAAAAAATGAACAGAAATTGAAATTAAAAAGATAACATGACTTCTCATTTATATTGTTTGCTTTTGGCGTCTTGTTTGTTGGTGCATTGGATTCTTTAAAGTGCAGAACTAACTTCTGTAGATTTTGCTTAAATTTTTCTTCAATGTTCTTTTAAGTACTAATATGTATCTGAATGTCTGTGTTTATGTTTTAGGGTGACAAGCAACAGCAGTGTCATTTGATAGTGGTATAACACACACACTGCTGCTGCACTGTAGCAGACTGTGGCATTCATGATCACATGACCATATCACCTGATCACCAATGCAAGTCACCTGACAGGATTGCACCTGATGTGACATGGAAGATCACAGTGGAAGAAGGTATGTATTAAACCAACAAAAGCCTGGAATCGCCCAATATGTTCATTATGTGGAACAACTTTTATGTTGGATAAATGATAAATCAAGACAAAAGAGTGAAAATATGTACAGATTAAACAAGCCATCCAATTTGCAGATAAGATGACAATTTTTTTCAGCTTGAACTTTGGTTTCATAATTTTGCATTACTCGCTTACAGAATATTGGATTTCTGAAACAGAAATGGGAAAAGATTTTTAATACTTGAAAGAAAAAAGCGACAAAGATAACCTTGAGTTCATGAATGAGTGAAATAATTTTTTCACAGCATTGAAAAAAACTTATACTGAACTTTCAAAATATACATTCTACTCTTGTTATGAGATGCCCAGGACTATGCCAATCACATGTACAATGTTATTAGGAAATTGTGTTATACTGGACACATGGGCATATATAGTCAACCTTATCTTCAGTAGTAGAATCTGTTGGGACTTTGACTTAGGTAGAGAAGATGACTTGAAAAACCTTTGGATGAGCATTCAACAAATGTGAGTTCAACCTAGGCAAGGTTGACTGTACATTTGTTTGAAATTTGGCCTGTGTAAAATGCATCAAAATGAGTAAATATTATATATGTGCTCATAATAATTGGTGTAGACTCATGTCATAACTGACAAAGCTAGGAATTCAACTACATTCAATTTAATTATGATGAGATGGAACCAAACCAATTAACTCATGTTAACAAAATATTGTTTGATAAGTGTTAAAGATTTTGTAAGTTTGCAATTAGGATCAGTAGAATGGCCTTATAAAATCTGGTATCCGAACTCATTATAGCCTGAGTGGACTGTGTGCTTAACAGTTGATAACAATACAAAGTATTTGTATGTATGTATGGCTAAGGTTATACAGACCTCTCCATGTTTGTTTTACAGACAATTCTTCGATTTGATATGCTTCATTTTTTAAAAAAATGTATTTTGTGGTCCTATCAACTTGTGTTCTCCTATACAGTCTATTCTCATTATAACGAGGTGCTTGGGACCAAGCCGACTGCCTCATACCAAAATCTTGTTTTACTGAGGCAAATTAACACATGTGCACATTGACATCGGTGTCGCCATGCTAGAGGTAATGAATGGAAGCTTTTGTACAAATAATCAGAATAGTAATGGTGGATTCTTTGGGCTTGACACCCACTGATCTCACAAGTGGTGGGACTAAATTGAGAACTTGAAATGCTTTGTCTCGGCTGTCCAGTACCCTTGGTCACTACTGATGAGATCGGTGGATTTCCTACGTAAAGAAGCCACCATTATCATCATAATTATATAGCAAAAGCTTCTATTCTTTACCTCTCAACCTTGTTCTGGGGGGCATTTCATCAAAGGACTTGTCGGACATTTTATCCGACAAATTTGCTCTCGGCCAATCAGATGCAAGCATTTCAGTAGCTTATAACAGTTTGTCGGATAAAACGTCCGACAAGTCCTTTGATGAAATGCCCCCCAGGCAGCACGTCAACACATTAAAAAATTCCCTAATTGGACCAGCTGAACTTCCTTCTTATAGCGAAATCTTGTTTCATCTTTGCTTGTTAAAATGGGAATAGACTGAATTGTTTGTTTACTTGCCTGGGTATTTTTCAGGAATATCTGTAAACAGTGCCATCCCAAAATAATGTTAATTCAATTACTCAAGCAATTATTTATTCTATTCTTCTTTTCTTCCAATACAGGTTTGAAGAGGTTGCTGCTAAGAGGACATATGTTGCAGAATAAATTAAATGCAAACTCGTCAGAATTATGACTGCCCCAAGAGGTGCTGCATACTATAACAAGATCAATAGAAAAAGGAGCAAACCCATTCAGAAGTGGGAACGGGTTAACTGAAGATTAAAAGCAGCAGTTATTTTCAAGTCATGAATCTCTAAAAAGATATAAAATCTGATCAACTGATTAAGTTGTGATTTTGATTCACAATATTTTCCTGCATAATCATGGATGAGCTATATTGGACAGAAAAATATATTAAAAACTATGTCACCTAACAGGTTCAAACTCAAATCAGTCTGTATTTACCGACTTGTGTGTACCATTACTGTGGAGTACATTGTTTTTGTTGAATGCATGGTAATACCCATAATCACACCAAACTAGTTCTTACTGCATTCTTGGAAATGTTGCCATACAGTGCGTCTCAGAAAAACGAAACTGAGATAGATGGATGTTTAATCATATCTGAATTTTAATCATAATTCATAAATGACCCATCAATTCAAAGCTAAGAGTCTCTTCTTTTATTTAATAAAATCCATATGACTCATATGTCACATATGAGTGAGAAAACACAATATTTGAAGAGAGGAAACCAAACAGTCAGTTTGGCAGGCAGTATCTGAAATTCTCTTTCAAATTAAAAGTTCATTTTTTACCCTTTCATATGACACAACAACAAATGAAAAAGCTTCAAAAATAGGAAGGTTATGTTCATTTGAATTAATACTTGCATTTTAATGATTTCATTCAAAAAAAAATATTTCACTGTTGCCCATCCTAGCAGTAGGCAGAGGTAACAAAAGAATTTATGCATGGATGATTGCCAATGAAACGAACATGTCCAAAAGATATTAATGAAGAAGATTGACTGAATTTGTGGAATGAAAGCACTATTTCAAATGAACCTAACTTTCTTATTTTAAAAGCATTTTCATTGGTTGTTTTGTCATATGATAGGGCAGGAATGGACTTTTTAAATAAGTAGATTTGAAAGAGAATTTCAGATGCAGCCCGCCAAACGACTGTTTGGTTTCCTCTCTTCAAATTGTTTTTTTCTCACTCATGCGTGACATATAGGTCATATTGATTTTATCAAATGAAAGAGGAGACTGTAAGCTTTAAATTGATGGGTTATTTATGAATTTTGATTAAGATTGAGTTACGATAAAACATCGATCAATCTTGGTTTCGTCTTTTTCTGGGACGCACTGTATAGACTAAGTGTGTGAACAGAGTGGACAGACTTCATGGACTGAATTATGCCCCATATACAGTGCGTATCAACAACGAATGGTTATCCACTTTAGAGGGGCCATATTAACAGCTCATCCATTTTGGCTTTTTATATTTTGTCAAATAATTGAAGACAAATTCTTCATCTTTGCAATGAAATCTATCTTGAATCATAAATGTACCGCATAACAAAGTAAATTGCAAATGAAGGTGACAGGTAAAAATCCATTCGTTGAAAGTTTTTGTCAAAGGGTGAAACACTGAGTGAAAGCTTTCACACATCACCGCATGCAATCCTATTCCATGCTATGGGACAGTGGTGATACCATTCACTCAGTCTATAGTCAATTTTCTTTAAACTTGCAAAAATGGATTCTGTACTGGTAACTTTCATTTACAAGTTACCTGTGTATGCATTACAATTTTTTTATTCAAACTATATAGTTTGGCCTAGTTCTGTCCTGACCACAGCCAGTTCATGCTGTTTTATACCCCCCGTCCACTGGGCAAAGACAAGACGCCGAAGGTGAATTTCGGGATTTTTAAGCCATTCAGCGGTCCATCCGCTTATATTGAAGGCATATTGAACGCCACTTTTTACTGGCTTTTTCTTGTCTTTGAACCTACCTCGTCTCTCAAGAGATTAAATTGTCCGCTTCCAAATTTTAGTCGAGACTAAAATCTGGACGCCGAAATTAGCTGCATGACACCTTCATCGCCTTGGCTGCAGACATACTGCAGCAATACCAGCTGACTGGAAACGCTCCTGAAAGCCTCTGCTCCAACAACAGCTTCCCTCATCTCCGGAGAAGGAATGCGGAGAGCAGTCAAACAATAAGACAATACACTGAAGCCAAAAAGAAGGATTCAATCAAGCGCTTAGTTGGTTTGGGTCTATATAAGTGAGTTTGCCGAGTAGCTTACGACATCATTCGTCGACAAGATGTCGAAGATTTAACTTGTATCCAAGAACGCCAAAAAGGAGGAGGGGGGGGGGGAGTCTTTTGCTTTTCTAAATATGAACTGATGTATAATTTCCAAATTAAGCTGTAGAACATGAATCATCTTGTCAATCTAATTGTGGATGTTATTTATACTTGACAAATGAATAAAATCAATTCAAATCAAAATGTTTAAAAAGAAGTTCAGTTTACTGAAATAATTTAGTAATTAATTTGACTCTCATTTGATTTCAATCAAATCAGAATCAACGTTTAATCTATCACTAAAGTTTATAAGAATACAATGTATATTTCACTGAAAATGAATATTATTATTTCACAACGAATATAATTTGTTTCAAAAAATGTAATAATATTAAAAGATCGAATGATAAATGTTAAAATAAATTATTATATTTCATCATTGAACAGTAGATATTATTTGCCGAAGATTATCATGAAACAGATTAAAATATTTATTCAGCAGAATGGAAAATTTATTGAAAAACATAAATAAAAAAAATAACACTACTTTTAGTAATAGGTTAATTAGTGGCGGGGAAAATAGTTTTAGAGTGGAGTCACAGTGGACAGAGAACATTTTTCTCCTGAAGAAATGGACACTTTCTGTCAGTGGCATATAAGTACAAAAGTGTAATTGGAAGAAAAGCACTTAGGTCTATGTAAAAATAAAAGAAATCGTATTTAAACAGAATTAAATTGAGAGTTTGTAGCCCTGAGCCACCCGGTGCGAATCATCGCCCTCCATCGTTGGGTAATGCTTCCGACAACACTATTTCACAATATTTGAACTCATGATTAGAGGGTTATTTTATTTCTAGCATCATTTGGTACTCTTTCTTTTAATGCGATGTTATTACTTATGAAAGACAAAAAAAAAAAAAAAAAAAAAAAAAAAAAAAGACATTTTCATTACCTATGCTCCCCCTTTTGCAAAAAGAAATTTCCAAGGGCTTTTAATAATATTATTGGTCCAAATGGTTTATCTTTAGATGAAAGTTTTCTCTCTTTTTAGCTACGAATAGGGGCACTTTTAGAATGCTTGGAAAAGATGGAGGCACGTTGCCCACTTGATCCCTGGTTCTGCGCCCCCTCCATGGCAGGTTGATTCTAATGAAAGGAGTGATGATGATTGTGATGATTGTGCGACGATGTTGACGAAGGAGAACAGAAATAAATTTTCACTGCCTATCTTGATCGTTTTAAATAGATTTATCATTAAAAAAATCTGCACCATGTTGAATATAAATCAATGGGAACCTTTAAGCCCCGTCTTAAAAAACCCCTTTTCAGGTTTTGACCAATTGTGTGCAGGAGAAAAGTGATTTTTTTTTTTAAATAAAAAAGAAGAGGTAGCATAATTAGTTTAATATAATTATAAGTATGTATAAACTTTATGATAAATCAGTGTAATATTGAAAAATGCAAAAATCCCTGTACGTTAAATTCTGCAAAATTATTCAATTATAAATGGCAAGCGTATTAAGTAATATGATTTATTGTTTTTAATTCTATATACATGAGCATTCTATAAAAATGCAAATAGTTGTGTGATTTTCAACATTTATAAATGTTTTATTGTGTTTCATTTAGAAGAAGTGCATTGTCAAAATAATTATGTAGTATAAGCGAAACTAATTTGTAGTTTTATTCTTTTCTTGTTCCAAAATACCTATACTTTTGGACGTCTGGTTTCCAATTCTATTTAGATATGAATTGGTCAAAAATCTTAAATTCAATTTTCTATTCCTTTAACCCTATTCAGACTGGGGGGGGGGGGTCAATTTGACCCCCCCCTGTACGAAATCCGCGACTGCCGCGCAACCGCTGCGAATCGCAACCCGGCGCTTTATGACTTTTTTCTTTCAAGTGTCTCGCAAATTTTGACACAAAGTTCGAAAAAATCGGATACTCAGTTGTCGCGTTACGCAACATTACTAATCGCATGTCAGGCCTAAATTGAACGAAATTCGTCATTTTGCATGCGTTTGTGTACAAAATACTGCTTTTTTCTAAATTTCTTTATAACACTGATAATTGTGCCTTCTGAGCCTTTTGATTGATTAAATTTGTCCTTATATTGATCAAAATACATTTCTCAAGCATAAAAATATTACAAAAAACAAAGAAATACATAGAAATAAAACAACAGAATGTTATTTCAGAATGATGGAGGCAGAGACGGGAGTTGTTACAGGTTTACAGTCACGTTTATTATGTGATCTTCGCCATGATGTTGCACTGCGCTGACCCCGGTGCCTGGGAGGTCAATTAATGTTTTGCTAGCTACCTACGTTCAATACTTATCATCACGTAGGACTTTACAGATATCGCCACATCTCCCTTTCTTTAAGAAAGATGCAATATTTCTTTTGAATCTTTAGCATGCACATTTATATATAATATATAACTTCTTTTATGCATGCTGTTTGCATAATAATAAATCCTGTAAAGTTTCAACTGAGTCTTTGAGTTTTGTCTTGATCATAATATATTTCAAATCCGGAGTTTTCGCTGGGTGTTTGAGTAGGTTCCAATTTCAATATAACAAAATGCTTTCCTCTGTTATGGCTATTTTAAGAGTTCATACTTTTATTTAACTAACTCTAAACCTAAAAACACTCGCGAAAGGTGCTTTGTGATTTCGCTTTAACTATTTACAAAGTTGTGGATCGCTTTATATTTATAAGTCCAAACGATCTGGTGGTTTAACTCGTATCCACTTCTAGTTGTTCTAGCTGAAGAGGTATCGCTTCCTGCATGGGCTTGTTGTTCGTCTGCGTTGTCATCTTCGTCATCTAGTTCGAAGTCATCAGATGAGTTAGACTGGGCTTGTTGTCTTGGATCAACTCTGAGATGTCGTCTATTTCTTCGACGTATCTCTCCTGACTCAGTCTCTACCAGGTACGATCTATTTGGTTTGACTGCTTTGACAATACCACGTTTTGACCATTTCTTTGTCTTCATGTCCTGTAGCATGACATTTTGACCTGGTTTCAGTTCCTTCAAGTCTCGAGCATGTCTGTCATAACGCTCTTTTTGCTTCACTTTCTCTTCTTCCTTCCTTCCCCGAACAAATTCAGTGTCGATCTGTTGGTTGTCTAGGAGATTATCTACCATTGGAAGATTTGACCTGATTCTGCGGTTGAAGAGTAGCTCTGCCGGAGACTTTCCGCAAGCTAGAGGAGAGCTTCGATAGACTTGTAATGCTCTGCGAATATTCTGTCAACTGTGAAGTGCTTTGCGTATGAGATTCTTTGCAATCTTCACAGCATTCTCCGCGAGACCATTGGATTGTGGATAATGAGGACTCGATGTCGTATGGTGGAAATCCCATTCTTTTGCAAAGTTTTGGAACTCCTGACTTGCAAACTGCGTCCGTTGTCCGACATCAGTTCCATTGGCGTCCCGTGGCGAGCAAATACTGCTTCCATATGAGTTATTACTGCTCTAACTACCTGTGAAGTTAAGGGACATATTTCAAAGTACTGTGAATAGTATCTACTATGACTAAGTATTCTTTGTTATTCATTGTGAACAAGTCTGCAGCTACTTTTCCAGGGTCTGTTTGGTACTGGCATGAGGATTTAGTGTTTCAGCCTGTTGCTGTGGTCTGTATGTTAAACAAGAGTTACAGTTTTGAACCATTTCAGTAATGTCTACATTGATTCTTGGCCAATAGATAACTTCTCTTGCGCGCTTCTTACACTTTTCTATCCCTAAGTGACCTTCATGCACTAAGTTTAGTATGTACTTCTCATGGATTTAGGTATTACTATTTTGCTACCTTTGAAGATGATGCCATCTGCTTCAGAGAGTTCACCTCTGACGTTCCAGTATTCTCTGATTCTAACTGGACATTGCTGCTTTTTTTCTGGCCAACCATTTCTGATTGCAACTAGCAGTTCTTGCAGTTGATCATCTTTTCTTGTCTCAGAGACAATTTCTTCTATTTTGTTTGTTGTTACTGGCATGCTCTGGACAATAGCATCCACATAGACTCTTATGTCTTCCTCTGTTTCAGAGTTCCTGTCACTTCTGGATCTACTGCTCTTGACAGTGTATCAGCAGTATACATATACTTTCCAGGTGTATGTGACACTTGAGAGCATATCTCTGCACCCTGATAAGTAATCTTTGAATGCGTAGAGGACAGTCATTGAGTGACTTGACAAACAGTGGAATGAGTGGCTTGTGATCTGTCTCCACTTCAACCTGTTGTCCGTAGATGTATTGGTGAATCTTTCACATGCATATGTGATCGCCAGTAATTCTTTCTCGATCTGCGCATATCTAGTTTCTGTGTCTGTCATTGATCTAGATGCGTACGCGACCGGAACCCAATTGTCATCATGTTGCTGTAGAAGCACTGCTCCCAGACCGTTCTTTGACGCGTCTGCAGATAGTTTGATTGGCTTTCTACAGTCGTAGAAGTGAAGAACTGGTTGTTCTGTAAGAGCTTGCTTGAGCTCTTTCCACGCCTTTTCTTGGGCATGGTCCCAAGTCCACTCGTTCTTTTTTGTCAAGAAGACTCCTGAGGGGTGCCGATCTATTCGAAAGGTCTGGGATGAATTTCCCCTGGTAATTGATCATACCCATAAACCGTTGAACATCCTGCGACATTTCGGCCTTTCCATATTCAAGATCGCGCTCACCTCTACTCCGATCAGGACGAATACCCTCTTCACCAATTAGATCACCAATGAAGGTGAGTTGGTGAACGTTAAACTCACACTTCTCTTTGTTGAGTTTCAGATTCATATTCCTGGCAATTTTTAGAACTTGTCTCAATCTGTCATCGTGTTCTTCTTGGGTTGTTCCCCAAACAATCACGTCATCCATCATTGTGTTGACTCCCGGAATATGTGCAAACATCTGATGTACTATCTTGTGATAGACTTCCGGAGCACTACAAATACCAAAAGGTAGTCTCAAGAACCTATACCTTCCGTATGGCGTGATAAACGTACATAACTTGGAACTCTCATCATCCAATTGGATCTGCCAGAATCCACTTGATGCATCTAATTTGCTGAAGTACTTGGCACCTGCAAAATGTGCAGTTATTTCAGCTCTTGATGGCAATTGATAGTGTTCTCTTTTGATTGCTCTATTAAGGTCTCTCGGATCTAAACAGATTCTGAGTTTGCCATTCTTTTTCATCACAACTACTAGAGAGGAACCCAATCAGTTGGCTCATCAACTGATGTGATCATTCCATTTCTTCCATTTTGTCTAACTCTTCCTTGAGTTTAGCTTGAAGTGGAAAGGAACTTTTGCGACATGCATTTGGACAGATTGGGCATTATCTTTAAGTGTAATGTGGTGTTTTCCTGGAAGACATCCTAACCCTACAAATACATCTTGATATTCTTGCTCAATGCTCTGACCTGTTATTTGCTCTGTGTGATCGGTTAGTTTGATTTGTTCTATTTGTTCAACATCCAAAACTCTTTTCACCAGATGCATATCTTCACATGTCCTAATCCTAACAAAGGCTTACGGTTTCCATGAATCACAAGACAAGACACTTTGTGTTTAATTCCTTTGTACTCAACTTGTACACAACACTACCTAAGACCGGAGTAGCTTTATCATCAAAGTATCCTACTAGTTTCACTTTAGACTTTGCAACTTTGGTTTCGGTTTTAGTCCGTTGAAGACTGTTTCAGAGATTAGGTTTGCTTGCGCACCTGTGTCTAGTTTAAAGTCTACTAACTGATCATTCACTTTAAGTTTGACTATCCACTCTTTCTTGGATTCTTGAGACTCTCTACACTACAAACCATGAAACCTTGCGAATCTACTTCTAAGTGTTGAAGTTCATTGACCTTTGCTACTTTGCTTCGGCATACTTTCGCAAAATGATTTAGCTTACCGCACTTATTACATTTTTGACCTTGCGCTGGACATTTGTCTTTGCTATGCCCGTATCCGCACTTAGTACAAGTTTCACGACTTTGTGGTTTTGACTTTGAACCATTTTGTTTTGCCTTTGCACCATTCTGAGGTTTCGACTTATTACCTGAGAACTTTTTCTTAGTCCTATCGAAAGAATCAACCGGAATTGAGGCGTTGTCACCTGCGGAACTCAGTGCTTTGGCCTGCACTCGAGTTTGTTCAGCCCGCTCGACAAACTTTCAACGTTTTATCCAACTTGAGATCATCTTGCCTCAACAAGCGTTCCCTTAGACCATCGTCTAAAATACCACAGATAATTCTATCCTGAATTAAACTCTCTTTCAACGAAGAAAATTCACACGACTGAGCTAGATTCCGCAATTCAGTTGCGTACTGATCAATACTCTCATGCACTAATTGATTCCTAGTGAAAAATCTATGTCTCTCATATGTCAGATTCTTTTTAGGCATGCAATATTCCTCGAATTTCTCTAGCACTTTCTTCAGCTTCATACTCTCTCCTCGGCAAATACAAAGGTATTATAAACTTCCAAGGCAGAATCGCCAATCACATGTAGAAGCATCGAAGTCTGACAAGTGTCATCTTTTTCTGACATTCCTGAGGCAACATTGTACAGAGTAAACTTTTGCTTAAACTTTTTCCAGTTTTCAGCTACATTGCCTTTCAATTCTAGCGGTGCAATCTGTGTAAGACTTGACATCTGACTATGTTTCAAATGTTTCGTTTGTGTCTGACTTTATTTATTCGTGTCTGTGGAGATCTTTTTAGATTCTTTCTTATGAACCACGCAACATTTACAGTCTGGCCTCTTGTACTTTTAAACAATTATGACTCTAGACCCTATTCATGTTCATTTTCACTGTGTATTCATGTTTTCATGATGCCGATTCTCTGTGCTTTATTCATGCACTGACCGCTACACGATACAACAACAATGAATCAGCTGTCCGCTATTCATGCACACAATCAACCTGCATAATGAATTCACCGTGAACTATTTTCACTCTCTCCGTCTCATCATATCGTAACTTAAAATTACGAATAAATGGAATGAACTGGCCTGATTTAGAAGCTTGAATGTTCCATTCCTGAGTTCGTTTCTCCTACTTTCTAGTAGATAACTTCTGACATCATGTTATATCAGAATGATGGAGGCAGAGACGGGAGTTGTTACAGGTTTACAGTCACGTTTATTATGTGATCTTCGCCATGATGTTGCACTGCGCTGACCCGCGGCCTGGGAGGTCACATTAATGTTTTGCTAGCTAGCCACGTTCAATACTTATCATCACGTAGGCTTTACAGATATCGCCACACAGATACATAGAAATTAAGAATCAAACAATAGAAATACAAAGAATTAATTTGAAATTTCTGAATTTGTCATATCAATACTGTTGTCTTTGCTACTCAGCAACTTTTAGAAAAAATTTGGGCTTCATAACTATATTATTAATGAAATATTAACGATTTCCATAAAAAGCATCTAATTTGCATACATGTATGCATAATTAGCATAAATTAAATACGTGAAATTTTGTTTTAAAAAAAACATACCAGCGACACCCTTTACATGTGCAGCGACGTTCCGCAGAAAATTTCGCCGTGAGCGAGCCATCCGCGGCCGAGATCTCAGAGGGGGGGGGGGTCAAATTGACTACCCCCCCCCCAGTCAAATCTCCTCTTGAAAATGCCAGTCTGAATACTGCTTATTTACCATGTTTGTGATATTTGAAATAATAACTTTTTTATAATAGCGATTGGCGTACATTTTGTGAAAAACCGAAAATCAGGAGACTTTTCTCCAACCTCCCTGTTTATACTTCTATTATTACTTCATACTGTCTGCATAGCTAAATGGCATTACCGTTTGTCTTAGACCCTGATTTTACCACTCCAAAATGATAATAGACGTATCCGTAGTGTTGTTTCATGATAAGCGAATCCTGAAACATTCTCGGTTGATTACCAGGACATTCTCAGGTATGTCTGCAGACATGAATAGGTAAGTCTGCAGAGGTCATGAAGACGAGGATTGGCCAAAAGGTATATTGACGATTCTTCTGCTCTTATGGCCTGAATCGCGGATGCGGTGCTGATATTCCATAAATTTCGTCTTCAACCCTTCTTGGTCTTGTCTTTGCTCCAGTGGACGCCCCCCATTAAGAACTACTTTGGTGTGACCGCATAATGCAGCTGTCACACTGGCCATACAGTGCGCCCTCAGAAAATTAAACCCAACTTTGAGAGCCTCATATATAAAAATTGTATAGCTTATGTAACATTAATTTGTATTTCATTTGAACGAACTCATATTCCATCCACTGATACCAAACTTATTATGTGCTGTAATAGATGACTAAATACCTGAGCTTTCAAAAACCTCAGAGCTTGTACCAAGTTTTAGCAGAAGTAAACCTGGCTCTTTAATTATTCATTCATTGTTTGTTGTAAGCCTTCCTGAGTCCATCCTTAAGGAACAAAAGGTTTCTTGGACTTTTGAAATGCAAGGGTTGCTTTTGCCCAAACTTGGTACAAATCAATTTTGACACTCGGTTTTTAAAAGTCCAAGTGCTCAGTCTTCCGTCACAGAACATGTATAAGTTTGGTATCCCTGGATAGAAAATGAAAAATTAATGGCAAATGAATAATATGATTTTGATAGGATGCTCTCAAATTTCTGTCTATTTTTTCTGAGACACACTGTATAGGCTCCTTGATGTGAATGAATAGGGAAGATAGAGTAAGATAAGAGTTGGAAAAGAGAAAGGTTGGATGTAGGCCCTACAAGTATATGGTAACCCTGAAAAAAACTGGAGTTGTGACCGTTGTGTTTTAGATAGAAAGAAATAAGATGGCGAATTTAAGCAAAACGTGTGAGAGAAGACTATACCGGGATGAATCAAAGAAAGAAATTTACAAAGAGAGAGAGATATGATGGTCTTTACGAAAACTTGAAATGAGAAAAGATGGTAACAGAAAATTAAGAAAATGAGTATAATTGATGAAAGAAGCATAGTGATAACGGAGGAAAATGTTTGGGATTATAAAGGAGAGATTACATGCTGAGAAAGAATAACATGGTGCAATGAAATGATAGAATGGGATGATTTGAGAGATACAGTCAACCCCTGTTATAACGATGACTTGAGGCGTGGATTCAAGATTGAATACATTCAGCGGCCTAATTGTCTGCACTGCAAAAACGCTGGTGTTAAATATGCAACACCATGCGGGTGTTAAATTTGTGGTGTTAGATTTCGGAATTAGATTGCCTTCTCTCTAACACTAGGGTTGGGCAAATAATGACTTTTTTCTGAAAAGTTATGTCAAACAAGTTATTTCTATAGTCAAATTTGATGTAGAATCCAAAAATGACAATGATTTTTGTGTACGATGAAGTCTGACGTCGCTAAAGTGCAAAAAACCAAAATAGTGTATTTTGCCCATTCATCACACACTTTATAGGTATAAACCGGTTTTATTTTGTTTCTTTATGGATTTTGATGGTTTAAAAGCTCAAATCTGACAAGTTTATCATGACCAAATGTACCTAGTATGGTTATAGGTGTTAATTAGTGATTTTGATATGAGGTGATTTTTGCTCGATATTGACTGAAACTAACTACCAAACTACACTAACAGTCAACTTAGGTAGGATTAATCATGTTGGATTAATCATGTTGGGTTCCCTGACACCCAAAAGACATATAAAAACGCAATAAAAGTGGTTTATACGTATAAAAAGTATGATAATTGGGCATAATACACTATTTTGGCGGCCATTTTGGTTTTTTGCACTTTAGCGACGTAAGACGTCATCGTATGCAAAAATAATTGTCATTTTCAGTTTCTACGTCGAATTTTACAATAGAAACAACTTGTTTGAAAAAAAAAGTTGAGATTCGCCCAACCCTACTAACACCACTTGGTGTCAAGACAAATGCTGAAAAAGCACTTAGTTGAAATTTTTGCAGGTAAAAGTAATATTTGATATATTTCAATTATAGATATCATAAACACAAATATAGCAGCAAATTTAGCTTAAGTTTATGAAGTTAACTGAATATTTTTCAACACCAAAAGCCGGTGTTATTTAACACCGATCCTAGAATCTATGTCCGACCACACCGACTGGTGTTAAATTAACACCAACAAGAATCAAATCAACCACTCACTCGCGTAAATCCGCTCGCGCTATTTATTCACCAGGGGGATGACCCTTTGCATGGGTGTCGATTGTGGGGGGGATGGGGGGATGCATCCCCCCCATCCCCAATAATTTCGGTGGGGGGGGATGGTGTGTACAATCATCCCCCCCCCCAATATTTTGATATCAAGAAAATAAAAAATATCATATTATATGCATATAAATCTACCCATTACAAATTCGTTATCATATAAAACACTTTTATGACATTATTATATTATTTTGCAGTCTAAAATGCATATTTCTGACATTCTAAAATCAAAAATTTTCTCACTCTTTTGTTAATCTTCCTCTTGTGTGCCTATATACTTCAGTAATCATGTAATACACAATACACCGTGTAGATAATGGAAGCGCAGACTCTGTTTCACTATTCACAATTGGGGAAAAAAAAATTGAAATTGATGATAATCAGGGGCACCGATCCCAGGGTGCATGGGGGACAGGTGCCTCGATAAGTAAAACTGAAGGCATAAGTATTCTCCCTCAAAAATCCACGATGGTTTTGATAAAATAAATAATGAATATTGAAGAGTCTGTAACACTTAGCTTAATTGGGTCTTCATGGACAAGGTAACTTTTTTGAACTCGGACCATTGATTATATAGAACACTTCCACTATTCTCCGGGGGCTAAATGCCCTCTTTTCAAGTTAGTCGCCACTTTGCTCTCAAATATATGATAACTGTTCAAATTTGCCTGAAAATTTTCAGCTCGCGCTTCGCGCTTGCATAATATAAGATAGTGCAAACTGCACTCGACTTTTTTCATCATTTATGCATGTATAAACGTCACGATGGTACGTTTAAAACACCAACTCCCTCCGTCCCCGTTTCGTGCTCCCATGTTGCTACAAGTATCTTGTTTCACTCAGGTCGCTATTATTGGGAAAATTTTCAGCTCGCGCTTCGCGCTCGCACAATATATTACCCTAACTGGAATTCGTCCATATCTATATATATTTGCGTTTGTTGGCATTACGTCATGATGTTCCGCTTGTAATCACTAATTAAAGCCCCCTAGCCCTCCATCAATTTCGCGCTTATAGTCATGTAACGCTACAAATACCATGTTTCAGTTCAATATTATTGAGAAAATTTTAAGCTCGCGCTTCGCGCTCACATTACAGCCCTATGAATTCGACGATGTACTAGTCATGCTAGTACTCATATGCGTAATAATGTGCATGTGTGTATATCTATAGACGTTACATCATGATGGCCCCCTTTAATAAAGTAGATAAAGCCCCTTCCCCGTTTCGCGTTCGCATTATTCTACAATATATGTCCCAATTCATGTCACTATTACTGAGAAAATTTTCTAGCTCGCGCTTCGCGCTCGCATAATGAATTTGAAAATATGTACTAGTATATACTGAGACGCATGCATGTGTATATTATCTGTAGCTATTACATCATCATGGCCCCCTTTAACAAACGAATTAAAGCCCCTTCCTCGTTTTGCGCTCGCATTAAGCTACAAATGCCCCCATTTTATGTCACTATTAAGTATTATTGAGAAAATTTTCGGCTCGCGCTTCGCGCTCGCATTATACAATACATTTTTCATATTTATATGCATTTGTGTATACAAGCATTACCCCACCCCCAACAATGGACACTGCGATCATATACCATCGTATGTGTCACATTGAGGAAAAGAGGAATATCGACGATCATCCCCCCAATCGCCAAAACAAATCGACACCGTTGACCCTTTGTATTTTTGCGTACTATCCCCAGATGAATAGCATTCTATACGTATTTACGCCAGTGAAATCAACACCCACTGGTATCAAATTCGAAATTAACACCATGAATAGTGTCAAATTAACACTAGAATGTGGTGTTAAAATAACACCCAATAGTTTTAATAATGCATGTCTATCACCAAAACTGGTGTTAATATAACACCAGTGGGTGTGGTCGAATATAGATTCCAGGCCGGTGTTAGATTTAACACCTGTGGTGTTAAATTTTAACACCCCTGTTTTTGCAGTGTGGTGACAATAGCGGCTCTATTATGTTTGCGCCTGGGGCGAAACAATTTATTGTGTGACGTCAGGCTGCGTCCGCACTGGACTACTGGACCTAGGGACAATTCAGCTAACTACATCTCTATAACCAAAAACAAAAGTGATAATGATCACATTTTCATTAGATACATTTGCCTGAAATCAGAAAAGCGAGACATTTCTAGACGGTTTATTAATGTCTGATGTTTCCCATAGAGCGTCGTGTTATATTAGGGTTGGGCGAATCTCAACTTTTTTTTTCAAACAAGTTGTTTTTAAAGTAAAATTCGACGTAGAAACTGAAAATGACAATAATTTTTGCATACGATGACGTCTTACGTCGCTAAAGTGCAAAAAACCAAAATGGCCGCCAAAATAGCGTATTATGCCCAATTATCACACTTTTTATGCGTATAAACCACTTTTATCATGTTTTTAAATAGCTTTTGGGTGTCTGGGAACCCAACATGATTAATCCAACATGATTAATCCTACCTAAGTTGACTGTTAGTGTAGTTTGATAGTTAGTTTCAGTCAATATCGAGCAAAAATCACCTCATATCAAAATCACTATTTAACACCTATAACCATACTAATACATTGGTCATGATAAATTGTCAGATTTGAGCTTTTAAACCATCAAAATCCATAAAGAAACAAAATAAAACCGGTTTATACCTATAAAGTGTGTGATGAATGGGCAAAATACACTATTTGGTTTTTTGCACTTTAGCGACGTCAGACGTCATCGTACACAAAATCATTGTCATTTTGGATTCTACATCAAATTTGACTATAGAAGTAACTTGTTTGAAATAACTTTTCAGAAAAAAGTCATTATTTGCCCAACCCTAGTTATATGGACATATGGACACTGGACATTCTTTTTTTTTTGGGGGGGAGGGATGGGGGTCTAGGAATCCTACTTTAAATAATCTAGAGACATAAAATGTCCGTGTTCATGTACACGGAGCTCTATAGAAAACACGTGAACATTATAAACCGTCTAGAAGCCTCGCTTTCATGAATTCGGGCCTTTGTGCTTGATTATTGAACCTAGAGAAAAGCATCGTTTATAATGCAATTCCGCTATAACGGGAGTAGACTGTGCTGTAAGCCTAATGAGAGTGAGAAAATGGGGGAAAAAAAAACTGCGATACATCAGAAAAGATAGAGAAAATGTACAAAATAGGAACGGTAACCTAACTTTGAGAAATAGAGAAGGAATAATAAGATAAAGGAATGTCGATTAGAGATGAGCCTTATTTACACGCAAAAACGCTGGTGTTAAATATGCAACACCATATTAAATGTGTTAAATTTGTGGTGTTAGATTTCGAATTAGAATGCTAATCTCTCTAACACCACTTGGTTAAGACAAATTCTGAAAAAGCCACTTTGTTGAAATTTTTGCAGGTAAAAGTCATATCATTTGATATTATATCAATTATAAATATCATAAACACAAATATAGCAGCAAATTTAGCTTTAGTTTATGAAGTTAACTGAATATTTTTAACACCAAAAGCTGCTGTTATTTAACACCAGCCCTGTATCTATATCCGACCACACCGATTGGTGTTAAATTAACACCAACAAGAATAAAATCAACCAC
>CALNVZ010000674.1:23771376-23793429 GCA_940671915.1 Paracentrotus lividus
ATCCCATATTGTTCAAGTGTTGTTCGTTGATATTTATACTAACTACTTCAACTTTTGCTATTTGCATATTATTTTGACATTCCAATACAAACGCGAATCTTGCCATTTCTATTTACTTTACAATTAAAACTGGATATTTCTAAGAGCGTTGTTTAATGTCATGTTCCAAACTACTTAGAAAGCAATGTCTTTAATAGTTTGCTCACTTTTGAAGTTATCTTTAGTCGGCCGCTAATACTTTTGGAAGGCAGCAACATTGAGAATTATAAACTCTTGGCTCCTTGTTAGATTACTTCTAAGGAGTTAGCGGATTTGTACCGTTCTGCTATCGGGGAGTCCGGGCTACCAAGATGATGGGAAGCCGGTGGCTCCTGGCTGGAGCTTTATTAGCCGTTTTGTACAGAGGCTCCCACTCTATTCCTGTTCCTCAAGAGTTACGTGAGGTAAAATTTTCTATCATTAAACCAATTTTTATAATAGGTTTTCCCGGTCAATTTTAAACTCTTTGCAATCGAATTCGTTAATGTTCCTTCAATTTAAACGACAGTTGCCGAGCAGAGCTATCGGTCATTTAAATTAACTCTTAGAGCAAGCGATTTCGTTACTATTATTTTGGCTGTTAATAAACGAATTTGATTTTTAATCGCGATCACATTTTGGACGACAATATCAAATTGAAGTTAGATAGTTTGAACTTGACCGGAAAAACCTATATTGATAACAGTTGAATATATAATCCGCTTTCAGTTTTCCGGTGTGGATACTGTATAATCCCGGCTCAGCTGTCATTTGCTTTATGTGTCGTAAAATGTAGAATACTCCTTCCTATATCATGTATATGGCCGTGTGTATGTTATAAGTTCGCCGCCTTTTGCGTTACATGCCAATTTGACTACAGACGGCACTTTTTCCACTTCAAGGACCTGTATCTATAAAAGTATACACCCTACTGTATTAAAACTATACATTTTCTGAAAGGAAATTCATCAAGGAATCTAAATCTGCATTCAGAAATTAGACCAGGTGCATGATAAAAAAGATTTTTTTTTTTTTAATTTTCAATGTTTTTATCTTCAAGTCATCTATAATCACCCAAATATTAATAATATTATCATATTCTGATAAAGAATATTCAGACCTTTCCAACAAGGTATAATTTATTATGCTTTACACTTTTAGAATGAAAAATATAATAATCTGAAATTTAGCCCAGAAAAAATAGCTTTTTTTCTATCCATGAGGGGGTTGGGTCCTGCCAAGTACTGTTGCACCATCAGACAAATTGTGTAAGTGATATGATGGTATAAAGCAATTTATAAGCTTCAATTTGGTGCTAAATTTACAATCATAGGCTAAAGTTTGGCAGAGATATTACAGTTTTTTCCAACGGTACTACAAGATCTCTAATTTCAATTGACTTAGTACAGGAGGCCTTGCTTATTTTAGGTCAAATAACGATTGGGTACTGGGTACTATTGTAACATTAAACCTAATGTTCAGTGATTTAATGGTATAAAGTAGTTTATAAGCTTCAGTTTGGTACCAAACTTACAGTCATAAGCCAAAATTTGGCAGAGAAATTCAAGTTTTCCCCAAATCAACCACAAAATGTAAAATTTCCCATTGACTTTGTACAGGCGTCTCCGCTTCCGGCACCACCCCTACTGTCCCAAACTTAAACCATTGTAACCCCACCAGAATGTTACCTAGAACAATGAAACTTCACAGGGAGCTAGCACAATAACATAGCTTCAAAATGAAATTAAATTTATTACATAAACTTTCTTCCTTTGGAAAAAAATTAATGCTGAAAAATAGCAAAAAGCGTAACAGCACCACCCTATTTGGGTGGCGAGTTCATAACACACGACCATTATGGTGGTATCTCACATCGCGGAGACGTCTCCACGACGGATGAAAAGTTTCAGAGAGTCTCCTATACTTTATTCCGTCGCGGAGACGTTTCCGCGACAAGTTACAAAACCGTCTCCAAGTAGTTTCTTAGACATTCTCCCAAACACTTTTCCGGGAGAAGGGTGAAATAAAAGGTTTATCACAATCCCATTTTTTGCCCCTTTTTCATTTTGGGGCTCCCCTTTTGTTTACCGCGGCGAGGCAAGGCCCCGTCTATAAACTGAAATACATTTGACGTGTAGGGTTGCAATTTTCCTGTCTAGAGGAAGGGACGTTATTTTTACTGGGGTTCAAAATTGCTTTTATCCATTTTATTCGATTAAGTTTTGTATCTTCCCAAAAACTTATTTTGGAATCTTAGCAAACAATAGGCCTAATCAAAATTCGAAAAATAAACTAAAGTTACCATTTAAAACTGTGTCATAGGGGGTAAAACAAAACTGGGTAAAAATAATGATGATTAATGATTTACGTGTGTCTTAGAGATTTCTTTTGTCAATGACAATTAATGCACGATAAAACATTTCAATTTACACTGCTCGAACTGTTTACTTCAACAGCCATCAAAACTAGACTCGTTTCCTGCAGTTAGAACTGAAAGGGGCCATAAAGGCTAAAAAGAAAATATGGCCTACTGGTGTCAAACATATTTTTCTTTCAAAAGTGTGACCTTGGGAACGGTCGAGGGAAAAGTCCGAGGTCGTCTCGACCTTGTGGTGTAAAAATCGGGATAGGTGCACCGACAAAATAAAGGCCATAGCAAAATGATGTCAATTGAGCAAAATGAAATATGCAATCTTTGCGGCGAACAGTGTACTTAAATATTGACATGTTAGATCTTCTTTCCTTATTTTCATTTATCTAGGCTCTGGAAAACGATGTCACATTAAAAGAGCAAGGACATGATCTAACCATCTTGAATGCTGCACAACCAGAAACAGATGAGAACTACATCGACCTGCAGTACGGGTTCGACGACGACGACGAGCTACACTTCGATGATTTTCCAAACGATGCCGATGCTGAAGAGGACGAAAATAAGGTCATTGACTCGATGGCACGTCTTTTCGAAATCAGAGGCAAAGGAGGAAAAGGAAGGGGAAGAGGGAAAGGAGTGGTGTGGTGGCGGGGGTGGTGGTGGTTGTGGTGGCGGGAGTGGTGGCGGGTGGTGGGTGGGTGGGTGGCGGAGGAGGAGGGGGAGGTGGAGGTGGAAGAGGAAACCGAAACACCAGCCCCATGTTCAAATGCAATAAGCCTTGTCCGTGGTCATTGGTGGTGGAGGAGGAGGGGGGGAGCGAGGAGGGGAGGAGGTGGTGGTGGTGGTGGGAGGCGGGGGAGGGAGGTGGGAACAAACCGTAAACCAAAACTAAACCAAAGCAAAACCCAATCCAGGTAATGGTGGTGGTGGAGGAGGAGGGGCGGTGGAGGGAGGAAGGGGAGGGGAGGAGGGGGGAGGGAGAGGAGGAGGAGGTGGTGGTGGCGGTGGAGGCGGGAGGAGGTGGATACAAACCTAAACCAAAACCTAAACCGAAGCCAAACCCAAAAATCCCCAGGTAAATGGGGTGGGTGGTGGAGGAGGAGGCGGTCTGGGGATATGGGAGGAGGGAGGAGGGGGAGGTGGGGGGAGGAGGGAGGGTGGTGGTGGTGTTGGGTGGGAGGAGGATACGAAACCTGAAACCAAAACCTAAACCAAAGCCAAAACCCAATCCAGGTTAATGGTGGTGGAGGAGGGGAGGCGGTGGAGGAGGAGGAGGAGGGTGGTGGAGGGGGAGGAGGAGGTGGTGGGTGGTGGGTGGGGGGAGGGAGGATACAAAGACCTAAGCCAAAGCCAAAGCCCAAAACCAGGTAATGGTGGAGGAGGGGGATCGGTGGTGCGCGCGGGCGCGCGGGGTGGAGGGAGGGCGGGGGAGGGTGGAGGGGGAGGTGGTTGGCGCGGCGGCGGCGGTGGAGGAGGAGGAGGTGGATAAAAACCTAAACCCAAAAACCAAAAAACCCAAAGCCAATAGCCAAAGCCAACCCAAGTAATGGTGGGGGAGGAGGCGGAGGAGGTGTGTGGAGGAGGAGGAGGGAGAGAGGTGGTGGAGGAGGTGGAGGTGGTGGAGGAGGAGGGGGAGGGGTGGCCGGAGGAGGAGGAGGTTATAAACCTAAGCCACGACCTGGTATGGGGTGGAGGAGGAGGCGGGGAGGGGGTGGAGGCGGGTGGTGGAGGAGGAGGAGGAGGAGGCGGGGCGGTGGAGGTGGCGGTGGTGGTGGTGGGTGGTGTGGTGGTGGAGGAGGAGGGAAGGAGGAGGAGGCGGTTATAATTGGCAGCAACACGTAGGAGGGTATTACAAAAAAGATAACGATGCCGCACCTCAAATTGATAATAAAGAATAATCATCCGGTTTAGTAATTATGTATATTGTTCGCATTTGTTTCGTTTTGTTTTTTGTTTTTGTTTTTTTTTTGTCACAAATACACATGTTTTGTTTACATTCTGTAATAATTATCCTTTAAAAATGCTTCAAATTTGTTTTCATTTTGTTTGAGTATCCACCCCATCCCACGTGAACGGTGTCAAAATATATGTAACTATATCTAATGTCACAATATTTACTATCCATGCAAAATATGTAGTTTTCACTAGCTATCAGCCACTGAATTATTTTGTTACCCGTTTCTAATATGACTTGATCTTATATTGATATCACGTCTACTCGTTTTAACTTGAACTTTAATAAAAATATCCCTGAAAAAAAAAATTGCTGTCATGCCGCTCTCATGCATGTCTCATTTTTTTAATGATATTACATTTGATTTTTTTTCCAGGCAATGAATAATCTTAGTTTGTGATCTTTCTGCATAAAAATAAACAAGTTTCTTACTATCTCATGAAAAGCAGCATTTTGGGGCCTACAGCTCTACAAGCTCGCTTTCATGTAGGTCCCATCATGTTTCTCTTAATGTTATTTCTACTCCATATTGGCCATGTATACCTTTATGTTATTTTACATACGTATTTAATTGTTCATGAAATATGTACACCGATGTAACATGTGAAATGTGAAAATAAATGAAAATGAAATGAAACTTTAAGCTTATTCAATTTGAAGAATGCCGTTCTTAATTTGCCTGCTGAGAACCAGGTGGAATTAAAACATTTTATTTGAAAGGGATTCGATCATGGAATATGTGATGTAGCTGACGGTAGAATATGTTTATTCTCTACGCCCGCGAATGTATGTGACTTCAAAGCTAGAAGAAATTGATGACTCCGTTGCCTACCGCTCGGTAGTAAACAGTATTGTATGTGAGAGCCTATAGCGAAAGCAAGCAGAGATTGAATAGCACTTTCTATATCACAACCCCAATATATTAACTATGCTGTAACTGAACGACTTTCAACAGATAATAAAAACGTGTTTTTATTAAGGCGTGACATTTTTTCTTCTTTCTATTTGCAACGGATTTAAAATATTTTTGTAACTTATACTATTAAGAAAATTTATTTTTCTTGTTCGTAGGTAAAATGCCAAATCATACCGGGGATTCACTGTAATTGTAGTTATTATATAGTTTAAATGATCAACTAGTATCATTACGGTATACGTAAATTTAAACCTGTTCCGTTGTTACTACGTGTTAACCATGCTACGAATTTGTCAGAGATAATTAAAGCTTTTTATTTCATGATAAGCTCATAATAACGTGTGTTTTATCAATGCATATTTTAACTAAAATATATGTGTATATCTATGTGTATAGATAGAGAGAGAAAGAAAGAGTGAGTGAGAGAGAGAGAGAGAGAGGGAGAGAGAGAGAGAGAGGGAGAGAGACATAAAGATAGAACATGTATAATCAATTTTATGGGGGTTGGTGCGAGAGAAATAAAGAGAGAGTGAGAATATGACAGATATAATGGATAGAACAAGATCATGTCTGAAAGATAATTACGAAAGAGAGAGAGAGAGATAGTGATGGAACATGTATAATCATGATAATTATTATATAGGGGTTGGTGCGAGAGAAATTAAGAGATAGTGAGAATATGACAGATACAATAGATAGAACAAGATCGTATCTGAAAGATAGTTACGAAAGAGAGAGATAGAGATAGACCATGTATAATCATGATAATTATTATGGGGGTTGGTGCGAGAAAAGTAAAGAGACAGTGAGAATATGACAGATACAATACAAGATACAAGATAATTTATTCGTTCCAAATCGTGGAAATTTGCCTTCCACCGGCTTACAAAAATAGCCGGTGGTAGTCGCCGATGAGCAGCGCGCTCTAATATGGATAGAACAAGATCGTGTCTGAAAGATAATTACGAAAGAGAGAGAGAGAGATGGTATTGTTTGTGTGTTTATTTTCACAGTTTAAGTATGCAAAGTACTAAACCCCTCACAAAAAGTTCCGCAAATCGACTTTGGGCAAGTTGGGCCATGATAAATTTACATGGTGTATGCTTTGCTTTAGATATTGATACCATTGGAAAGATAATTTATTCCCCTTTTTTATTGATATCCTATTTGTGATGATTTTGTCATGCTTCAGTGCAAAGGATATCAGAATATGGAGAAAAAAAAGTCAGAAGTCAAATGTTGCAAAATTGAAGTTCAGCAACTCTAATTTAGGCCCTAAAAACTTTTGGGGTATTTTCTCATTTTTATTGAATTTTATACCAATGTCAAGTTCATTTATTCCTCTTTTCAATGATACCCTAATTGTAACAATGATTATTGTTCTTGCAAGCACAGAACACCTGAATGTTAGGACAAGTCAGAAGTCAAATGTTGCAAATTGAATGCCTATTGTGACTATTATTGAGCAATAACAATACATTTCGCAACTTTTCACTTTTACTTTGCATTATGTTCATGAATTATGTGCATTCAAATATGATGTAACCATTGCAAATAGGGTATTAATAAAAAAGAGGAATACAAGAACTTTTCAATACTATAAAAAATGATAGTGTTTGAAACCAACATTAAAATGAATCAAGGTTCGAAGTTGAGTTACAGTACTTTAAACTGAACAATATCGTTCGCTTTGCCTTGCATTCATGTGGTATTCAGGGGTTCTGTTAACCAGGCATGACATCACCATGCCAAATTAGGTATCAATAAAAAGAGGATTAAATGAACTTGACATTGGTATAAAATTCAATAACATATACAAAATATCCAAAAAGTTATCAGGACCTAAATTCGAGTTGCGGAAATTCAATGTGATCAATAGAAATGCAGTTTACAACATTTGGCTTTTTACTTTTCCCCATTATTCTGATATTCTGTGCATTTAAGCATGACACAATCATTGCAAATAGGATAAGAAGGGGAATAAATTATCCTTCCAACTTTATGAATATCAGGAATAACTAAAGCATACCTGAAAAGTTATCATGGACCAAATTCGATTTTCGGAACTTTTTGTGAGGGGTTTATATGCTGAAATAGAATTATATTCTACTTTTTCTCAAGGGTTTAAATGAAAAAGAAACGTTAAAAGATGGTATTTCTATATTTTTATATTATTGTTTTGGTGCCATATGCCACATTAAAAGTAATAGAATTGAAATAAAAATCATAACATTTTGTTTGAAATGTTATTTTATTTCAATTTCAAGAAAGAAACCCCATTGTTAGCACTTTAATATATGTGTGTGTGTGTGTGTGTGTGTATGTGTGTGTGCGTGTGTGTGTGTGTGTGTGTGGTGTTTCAGGGTGGGTGAACTGAGTGGGTATATTTGTGCGTGATTGACCAATGGCAATTGCCGTTGGCCTTAGACGACATGGCTTTGGCCGAAGTTGCATTGGACGTAGTGGCAAGGTACCGAGCAGGTTTACTTCACATCAGAAAGCAATTGTGTTGTTAATAATGCCCCCCCCCCTCCCCACGCTTTGTTTTCTCAGAGCAGATCGACGTCTCTGCACGTATGTTTGAACCGGTCGGTACGTGGTGGTATCCAATGTTGAAAATGCTAATCCGAGAATCACCGAACCGGTTCCGTGAACAACGCCGCCGCAACTTTAATTAGCAGTTCAGTGGGCTGAAACGTATGTTTACCCTGCAAACGCTACGCGATAGCACGGGTTGACTTTGTTGAAACATCTTTTTTTTTTTTTTTTAATTTTGTTTTCTGAATTTTCTGACATCAACGTGTTTCATGGGCATTAGCCAAAAGTGATGAAAATTAATAAAGTACAGTCATAGTATTCAGGCCCTCCCTGGTAAAGCTATATAACAAAATTGAGAAGGCAGAAAAAATATGAGCTTGATTCAGATTTTCTCATTAATATTCATTTATTTTTCATATTCTTGAGTGCGCTCACTGAGAAAACTATATTTTGAGGAGTGTTTTTACTCATTAACGCACGGGAGGGGGTAATTATAGATCCTATAATTACCCCTCCCGTGCGTTCTATTCTGAAGCTGTTTTCTCGAGTTGTTTATTGAACCAGTTCCATGATGAAAAGATGACTCGTCAAAAAGTATCTTTTGGCTATGCCTATGTATCGGTCAAAATGTCCGCACTTTCGTAGCGCACATTGGTTGTCTGCATTGTGGTAACGAACATACGTGTCTGGGTATAAACAATATGTATAGACGAAACATAATCAGAAAGGCCCTCTTCACCCTCAAACATGCCAAATTTAATATTGGTTATAGGTCATTTGGTGTGTTTTTTTGTTTTTCATCAGCAGGTAAATGAGTTTTGAAAAATATAAGAGCCTACATAAGATGGCAAACGTGCCTAAAATGCTCCACCTTCATGTCATTATTCCTGACGTTCAAAAGTGAAGTTACGTGATGTTATTGCGAATCACCCACAGTTAATATGTTCAAAACTCAACCTAAAACTTATCTTCCTAGTAATGCTCTCTAAAATGTATTATTTATTTTGTTCTGTGCAGTAGAATATATCATTATAGTGGCTGCGCAATATAAATACTCTTTTATTATTAGGGTAGATGTAGGGAATACCGGCCACTTAAGCTCATTTGCTTAATTAGCACATGAAAACAATAAAATCACAAAAGAAAAAGATTCTCATTGCTTAGCTACATCATTCAACTTTATTTTCCAAAAAAAAATTGAGGTAATCAAATATTTGGTGAGGCAGTTATATGCAAATAATGACGTCATCGTAAATTTTCCGGTATTTCCTACAGTGTAGGAAATACCAGACATTCATCATCATCGTCGTCATCGTAGAAGAATCCATCACAAAATTATTTCGAGAAAACACCATAAATTTAACCCCTGTAACCCTACTTTTACCTAATTAATGCAATATCTAATGAGATAATTTTCCCATGCAAATACCCTCAATAACTTCATATCTCATGTAGATGATGAAATATCTCAATAATAATAAAGAGAAAGAGACATTTCAAAATTGTCAAACAATTTAATAAATAAATATGCAACTTACTATTTGATTTGACCCATAGCAACTCAACCCGGAAGTAAAACAAACAACCGTCCATGTGGTGTCCGGTATTCCCTACAAAAAAAAAATGACTGACTAGCACTTTTCAACACACTACCCCTTACAAAAATGTCGTGTGGTACCACGCAACGGTACCATACAAAATACCACAGGATTTTCTTATGGTTTTTTGGCACAAATACCACGCGTAATAATTATCCTTCCAACTTTATGAATATCAGGGATAACTAAAAGCATACTGAAAAGTTATCATGGACCAAATTCGATTTTCGAACTTGTGATAGGTTATATGCTGAAATAGAATATATTCTACTTTTTCTCAAGGGTTTAAATGAAAAAGAAACGTTAAAAGATGGTATTTCTATATTTTTATATTATTGTTTTGGTGCCATATGGCACCATTAAAGTAATAGAATTGAAATAAATCATAACATTTTGTTTGAATGTTATTTTATTTTCAATTTCAGAAAAGAAACCCCATTGTTAGCACTGTTAATATATGTGTGTGTGTTGTGTGGTGTGTATGTGTGGTGCGTGTATGTGTGTGTGTGTGGTTGGTGTGTGTTCAGGGTGGGTGAATGAGGTGGGTAATTTGTGCGTGATTGGGGAACCAAATGGCATTGGACCGATTGGCATTAGACGACATGGCTTTTGGACGAATTGCATTGACGTAGTGGCAAGGTACCGGCAGGTTTACTCACATCAGAAAGCAATTGTGTGTTAATAATGCCCCCCCCCCCCTCCCCACGCTTTGTTTTCTCAGAGCAGATCGACGTCTCTGCACGTATGTTTGAACCGGTCGGTACGTGGGGTATCCATGTTGAAAATGCTTAATCCGAGAATCACCGAACCGGTTCCGTGAACAACGCCGCCGCAACTTTAATTAGCAGTTCAGTGGGCTGAACGTATGTACCCTGCAAACGCCGATAGCAAGGGTTGACTTTTTTGAAAACACTTTTTTTTTTTTTTTTAATTTTGTTTTCTGAATTTCTGACATCAACGTGTTTCATGGGCATTAGCCAAAGTGATGAAAATTAATAAAGTACAGTCATAGTATTCAGGCCTCCCTGGTAAAGCTTATATAACAAAATTGAGAGGCAGAAAAAATATGAGCTTGATTCAGATTTTCTCATTAATATCATTTATTTCATATTCTTGAGTGCGCTCACTGAGAAAACTATATTTTGAGGAGTGTTTTTACTCATTAACGCACGGGAGGGGGTAATTATAGATCCTATAATTACCCCTCCCGTGCGTTCTATTCTGAAGCTGTTTTCTCGAGTTGTTATTGAAAGTTCCATGATGAAAAGAGTGACTCGTCAAAAAGTATCTTTGGCTATGCCTATGTATCGGTCAAAATGTCCGCACTTCGCTTAGCGCACATTGGTTGTCTGCATTGTGGTACGAACATACGTGTCTGGGTATAACAATATGTATAGACGAAACATAATCAAAAGAAGGCCCTCTTCACCCTCAAACATGCCCAAATTTAATATTGGTTATAGGTCATTTGGTGTGTTTTTGTTTTCATCAGCAGGTAAATGAGTTTTGAAAAATATAAGAGCCTACATAAGATGGCAAACGTGCCTAAAATGCTCCACCTTCATTTCATTATTCCTGACGTTCAAAGTGAAGTTACGTGATGTTATCGGAATCACCCACAGTTAATATGTTCAAAACTCAACCTAAAACTTATCTTCCTAGTAATGCTCTCTAATAATGTATTATTTATTTTGTTCTGTGCAGTAGAATATATCATTATAGTGGCTGCGAATATAAATACTCTTTTATTATTAGGGTAGATGTAGGGAATACCGGCCACTTAGCTCATTGCTTAATTAGCACATGAAAACAATAAAAATCACAAAGAAAAAAATTCTCATTGCTTAGCTAAATCATCTCAACTTTATTTCCAAAAAAAAAATTGAGGTAATCAAATATTTGGTGAGGCAGTTATATGCAAATAATGACGTCATCGTAAATTTTCCGGATTTCCTACAGTGTAGGAAATACCAGACATTCATCATCATCGTCGTCATCGTAGAAGAATCCATCACAAAAATTATTTCGAGAAAAACACCATAAATTTAACCCCTGTAACCCACTTTACCTAATTAATGCAATATCTAATGAGATAATTTTCCCATGCAAATACCCTCAATAACTTCATATCTCATGTAGATGATGAAATATCTCAATAATAATAAGAGAAAGAGACATTTCAAAATTGTCAAACAATTTAATAAATAAATATGCAACTTACTATTTGATATTGACCCATAGCAACTCAACCCGGGAAGTAAAACAAACAACCGTCCATGTGGTGTCCGGTATTCCCACCAAAAAAAATGACTGACTAGCACTTTTCAACACACTACCCCTTACAAAAATGTTCGTGTGGTACCACGCAACGGTACCATACAAAATACCACAGGATTTTCTTATGGTTTTTGGCACAAATACCACACAAAATACCATACAGAAGTACCATACAGCCAAAATACCATAGGATTTCTTATGGTTTTTTGGCACAAATACCACACAAAATACCATACAGAGAGTACCATACAGCCAAAATACCATAGGATTTCTTATGTTTTTTTTTGCACAAATACCACACAAAATAACCATACAGAAGTACCATACAGCCAAAATACCATAGGATTTCCTATGGTTTTTTGGCACAAATACCACACAAAAATACCATACAGAAGTACCATACAGCCAAAATACCAATAGATTTCTATGTGTTTTTTGGCACAAATACACACAAAATACCATACAGAAGTACCATACAGCCAAAATAACCATAGGATTCCTATGGTTTTTTGGCACAAATACCACACAAAATACCATACAGAGTACCATACAGCCAAAATACCAATAGGATTTCCTATGGTTTTTGGCACAAATACCACACAAAATACCATACAGAGGTACCATACAGCCAAAATACCACAACAAAATACCATACAGAAGTACATACAGCCAAAATACCATAGGATTTCTATGGTTTTTTGGCACAAATACCACACAAAATACCATACAGAAGTACCATACAGCCAAAATACCATAGGATTTCCTATGGTTTTTTGGCACAAATACCATACAAAGTACCATACAGCCAAAATACCATAGGATTTCCTATGGTTTTTTGGCACAAATACCACACACAATACCATCAGAAGTACCATACAGCCAAATACCATAGGATTTCTATGGTTTTTGGCACAATACCACAAATACCATACAGAGGTACCATAACCAAAAATACATAGGATTTCTTATGGTTTTGGCACAAATACCACACAAAATTACCATACAGAAGTACCATACAAGCCAAAATACCATAGGTATTCCTATGGTTTTTTTGCACAAATACCATACAGAAGTCATACAGCCAAAATACATAGATTTCCTATGGTTTTTTGGCACAAATACCACACAAAATACCATACAGCCAAAATACCATAGGAAACCCTATGGTATTTCGGCACAAATACCACAGGATTTCCTATGGTATTTTAGCACAAGTACCCAAAAAAAAAAAAATACCATACAGGAGTACCATACAGCAAAACCTAATAGCATTATCCCAAACTAGTACCACACATCAATACCGCACACACTTACCAGGATTATGACATATCGTTACGACCGGAACACCACACGCCGTTAATTCAGGGATACCACACGCCGTTACCACGGACTACCGCTAGACACCAAGGATACCATACTCTGGTATATATAACCAATTAGCAAATATATTTTGGGTCACAGTTAGTTATTTTCTATATCTCTTGATAATAATGCAAATGTCCAAACTATCGCTCTTGATGTTACTTTGTGTTTAGGGAATATATTTTCCTAAATAAATATTATATGCAGGCAATTACTAGTTAATGAGGTAAGCTTCACAAAATACTGATTTGTGCATACAAAAACATTGTATGCAAATGAGCTAATTACCATAGTACCACACGAAGTACCACAGGAATACCATACGACTACCAAACTTCAGCAGTAAACTGCCATAAATCCACTTTGACTAATGCCCGTTGGTTTCATCCCTGTTGGGATGTTTGTCTTCAATCAGTTCGTTCAAATTACCATTTGTCAATTAATTCCCATTTCGTCTAAATCATGTCGACTTGGTCAAACACCACTTAGTCAATTCCTGTATAAGAAACTCTATCCCTTAGAAAAAAAATATTCTGTGACCCAATACTAGGCCAACAGTAGGTATTGGCCGGCGGTCCCGGTGGAAGGGGGGAAGATCGAGCCCCCCCCCCCCCCCATCGATTTTTGTTTTCTGGGGATCGTCCACCCTCGATTTTTAAAGCTTAACAAATATATGTGCATAAATAGACGAAGAGGCACAGTGTGCGTAAAAAATGAACCAAGTTCAGTGTCAATAACAAAGCAAAATTTTTCGGCTCGCGCTTCGCTTGAGCTGAAACAAAAACACCAGGCAATAATTAAACTAAATAATCTTTCTTCAGGTCCCTATATTCATTTATTCTCTTATTTGTTACAACGCTTTAATTTTTACTTTGCATTATGTGTGAGGTAGGTCATTCTATTTTGAATTTGGATTATTTAGCCTATATTATATGTCTCTTGGGGTGCTTATATTATTCCGATCTAGTGTATAATTAATTCCTCTCCAAATTTGGCGTCAATCAGGGGGCAGCGTTCCCCTTGATTTCAAAGCTTACTTTTGTTTTATTTTCTAAATAATTGGATAAATTTTGTATTTGCCCGCTTGTCCAAATGTGATGAGAAATAAACTTTAGTTTCCTTTAAATTCTTTGTTTTCAGGTCCGTTATCGTTATAAAAAGTGAACCATATTTCAGAAAGGGATTACAAACATTATATATATATGTATTGTAAAAACGTTGATTAATGAGATTTCACTCGCCTCTTCGGAATTGTATTTCTATTAGTGATATCAGCTAATGAATACAAGATTAATGTTATTATAGAGCAAAATTTTAGCTCGCGCTTCGCGCTCACAAATAAATAACAATACAATGATTTAACGATTAACAATGTCTTCAGGTCGTAGTTTGTGGAATATGATTTTATTTGTTCCAACTTATATTCTTAAAATTGTCATTAGTTTCTGCATAATAAATTATGTGAAATAGATCATTCTATTTCGAATTTTGGGTATACAAATATTTAGGAAGCCTCTATATCCGTTCAAGTCTATAATATACTCCATTCCGGGGTCTCCGTTCTCCCCCTACCCCTGACCGTCATCACATGAAATCGCCAGCCCTGATGGTAGGGAGACCGGCGACAATAATTGTAACACGGGGCGATTGAAACAGATGAGCTCCCAATACATGTGTATTTTGTGCCATACATGTGGTATTTGTGCCAAAAAACATTAACAGGCAATACCCATTACATACTGGTATATATATGTGCTAAAAAAAAAAAAATACAGCAATACCATAACAGTATGGTATTTTGTGCCAAAAAACCATACAGCAATACCATATAGATTATGGTGTATTGTGCCAAAAACCATACAGCAAATAACCAAACATATGGTATTTCGGCCAAAAAACCAACAGCAATACCATACATTATGGTAATTGCTTGCCAAAAAAGCATACAGCATACCATACATATTTGTTTTAGTTGCAAAAAACATACGAATACCATATATATGGCTATTGTGCCAAAAAAACCCAAACACAGCAATACCTATAACATGTATTGCAGCCGCAACATGACGTAATCAGACACATTGTATCTCATCAAAAAACCATACAACAAATTACATACATATGGTATTTGTGCCAAAAACACATTACATGGCAAATTGTATCCCATACTGATAGCAGAAACCTACATATGCATTTGTCATAACATTGTATTGTGCACAAAACCATACAGCAATACATACATATTGCGTAATTTAGTAGCCAAAGGAAACCAGATACATATGTGTATTTGTGCCAAAAGAACCATACAAGCAATAACATACATATGCGTATTGTGCCAAAAACCACCATACTAGGCAATTTAACCATTCACCATATAAGTATTCTGTGCCAAAACCATACAGACAAATACCATACATATGGTATTTGGACCAAACAAAAAACATACAGACAATCACATCAAACATATGGTATAATCGTTGCCACAAAATATAGACAGAAATACCATACATATGCTGTATTTGTGCCAGAAAAACCTACCAGCAATACCATACATATATGGTTTATATTGTGGCCACAAAAAAGCCATTACAAGAAAAACCATAACATATGCGTATTTGATAGCCAAAAAACCATACAGCAATACCATAACATATGTATTTCTGCCAAAAACCATACCAGCATAGTACTATACATATGGTATTGTCGCTGCAAAAAAAACATACAGAAATACCATTACATATGGTTATTTTGCCAAAAAACCATACACAATACCATACATATGGCGTATTTTGCCAAAAACCATACAGCAATACCTACATAGGTATTGTGCCAAGAAACCATACCAATGTATTTTGTGTCAAAGAACACACATACAAGCCAATACCATTTACCATATGGTATTGTGGCCAAGAACCATACATTTGGTATTTTGTTTGCCAAGAAAACCATAAACATATGGTATTTGTGCCAAAAACCATACAAGCAATACCATGACTATATTTGATATTTTCGTTGCCCAAAAAAACCATACCCAGCACAAAACCATTACATATGGTATTATTTGTTAGCCCAAAAAACATATAGCGATACCATAACATATGTATTTGGCCAAATACCACAGCACTTAGCTAGTATGCTAATCTCTTATCGGTTACCCTTTACTGTGTGCTTTTATTCCTTTATGTTAACTTCTATGTATTTTACTTGTACATACGAATATACACATAGGAAATTACCACAGACATTCAGAAATACCATATCTGAATACCACAGGAACATTCAGAAAATTACCATACGGAATACCCACAGGACATTTTATGTAAGGGCGGCGGAGACCACCCACTACATACACATGACCTTTACTGTGGCCATACACTCCATAACACGTTTCGGCCCAACCCTCCCACACCAAGGTCCATAATGCATGAAATCAGATAGGGTCACTTGCCAATTACTATGTTCTATTACCATCTACATTCTTTCTAAAATTGTCCAATATTATTACATATCAGCGCCATTTTTAACAGGGCTGCAAAATTCCTAAACTTGACAGATTGGGGCCGTAGTATTTCTCGCGGAGATTCTTCAACTTGTTGTTGCTACGAATACAGCATCTCAACCTTCCCAGCGACAGACCACCGGACCAATAGATTGCGCGTTCACATATACTTTCACACTCAGTTGCTATCTTATGTAGCGCATGCCTACGCAGAGTCTGCGACATGTGGTGACGCACGCGTAATCCCTACTGTCCGCGCTTTTCCTAAGTGAGCAGTACCTATTATATAATATATTACTCCCTTACTTGCGAAAAAGCGTAATCATCATTATTTGTGTCATTATACAGCGTCGTAAATGTTCGTATTTTGACTAATTTACTGGATATGTACCAGCAAATGATATGGTCAACCATAAAACAATACACATAATCTATTTTAAGCTATGTTTTGCATAACTTATGAAACAGGTAAATGGGTATACATGTTACACCGCTATACTAATAAATTTGTCCTGTGGTAATCCCATTGGTACTTACTGAATTGTTCCTGTGGTACTTCATATGAGCTATTTCTGATATGTTCCATTGTGGTTAATTTACCCTATGGTATTTCTATGGTAACAAATAACAATACCATATAGAAATAACCAGTAAGGAAATTAACCACACAGCCGAAAAAACACAGTACATAAGAATTACCATACCAGCAGTTTTGCTGTGCGCTATTAGCTCACAAATACCACATGTATATGAGACTATATCTTCGTCATGGTTATTATGCAGGCACAAAATAACCATAATGTATGGCTATTTCTGTAAGATGACTTCTCTGCGCAACAAATACCATAGCTGATGATATTGCTGTACTGGTTATTTTTTGCAAGACAATAATACCATTAATACGTATTGCTCATCTGCTTCTATACAGTTTTATTGCTCCCACAAAATCACCAATGTTATTGTATTATCGGCTAGCTTATAAAGCGATCTTTCAGCGCACAAATACCATATTGCTATGGTAATTTCATGCTCAGCTATTTATTCGCCAACAAAAATACCCATATGTACGTATTGACTGCTATGTGTCGTTTCTGGCACATATACCATTATGTATATGTACTATTAAGCTAAGTATCGCGCTTATTTTGGCACAAAGATTACCACGTCATGGATATTGGTATATGACTTCGGTACATCGAGTATTTTCTGCAGCCACACATCCATAATACACTATATCGTACGTAGGTACTTTCTGTATGGTAATTTTTACTTGGCACAAACATAACACATATGTCATAGTGCGTATTACGCCCTGTATGAGTATTATATGGCAAAACAACAAATACCATTATCGTTTAGCGTAATTTCTGTATGTCTTTATATTGCACAAATAACCAGTATTGTATTAGCTACTGCTACGTATGACCTTTAGTATTTTGCCACAAATTTACCATATGGTTATTCGCGTATTGCTAGTATGGTTATTTGCACAAATAAACCATATATTGTACATTGGTTTTATCTTGCCACAAATTTATTTACCATATGTATCGGTTTCTTTATGCACAAATACCATATTATAGTTATGTATTCGTATCGTATGCACAGCGTTTTTTTGGCCACAAATACCATATGGTATGTATTGCCTGTTAGCCGTTATTATCACACAATACCATAATATTATGGTATCTTCTGTATGGTTGTTTTTCGGCACATAATTACCAATGTAGTCAGGATATTGATGCTATGCCGTATTTTGTTTCTAGCGCACCAATACCATATGTCATGAGCATATTTCTCGTATTTTTTTGTTTTTCTTGCACAAAATTTACCATATGTATGGTTATGCCTGTCATTGACGTTTTCTTGGCCCAAAATCACCATATGTATGTTTCTTGGCACATCAAATACCATAATGTCATGGTTTCTACTCGGCAACAAATAACCAATATGTATTTGCGCTTTCTTTGCAAAAAAAAAAATTACCCTAGTTGTATATGGGTATCTGTGTATGTATTAGCAACAAATACCATATTAATGGTATTGCTGTTATCGTCTTTTTGTGCTAACACAAATACCATATAAGTATGGTAATTTCCTTGTTTCATGGTTATTTCTTTGGCACAAATACCATATCATTATATATTGCTGTATGGTTTTTTGCCCATCTACATACCATATGTATGGTATGCTGTATTGAGTTTTGGGCCACTATAATACCATATTTGTATGCGTAATTGCTAGTATGGTTTTTTTGCGCACAGATGCCATATGTATGTATATTTAGCGATATTTTTCTTAATTTATCTTTTTTACCACATATTACCATATTAGTATTGGAGTAATGCCTTGTATGTTATTTGGCCAAACAAATCACCCACATGTTTACTACTAAGCACAAATTACCACATTGTATTTTGGGACAGCGCTCGTTACAAGTCGCCACCGTGTTTACATTATTGTCCCGCTGTATACTTCCCCTTACCATCAGGGGCTGCGATTTTCATAAGTGCATGGACACGCGATCAGGGGTTGGAGGGGGCAGTGACGGGAAGACCCCGGCCAATCTTGCCGCGACTTATTATAAGGACTTCGATACGAGATAAGCTCCTATCAATATCTTGTATTACCAAAATTTCACAAAATAGAATGATCTAGTTTCACATAATCTTATTCATGCAGAATACTAATAGAACAATATTAAGAAATTTCAAGGCTTGGAAACAAATTAAACATATTCCACAAAATCGAAGACCTGAGACACAGTTAAATCGTTAAATCATTTGTATTGTTATTTGTTTGTGAGCGCGAAGCGCGAGCTAAAAATTATTGCTCTATTTAAAACAGTAACATGTATTCAACTAGCTGCATAATCACTTACTAGGCAGATACAATTCCTGAAGTATTAAAGCGAGCCGAAAACTCTCATTCTCAATCATAACGTTACAATACCATATATATATTGTTTTGTAATTCCCCTTTCTAGAATATGGTCACTTTCTCATAACGATACGGACCTGAAAAACAAAGAATTTAAAAAGTAAACTGAAAAGTTTATATCCATCACATTCTTGCGACCAAGTGGCCAAAATACAAAATTTATCCACAATTCATTTAGAAATAAAAGGACAACAAATAGATAAAGCTTGTGTAAAAATCAAAGGCGTGAGCACGTCCCCTGCATCATTGACGCCCAAATTTGCGAGATCGGTAATTTATATAACACTAGAATCGCCTGCGCAACTACAATCAGCACCCAAAGCAGACATGTTCATAATACTAGGCCTAATATACCAAAAACTTCACAATCTGAATGACCACGACCTCACACATGTTATGCTAAAGTTACAATTTAAAAGCCGTTGGACTGCTGTAACAATAGAGAAATAAATGAATATCTAGGGACCTGCAAGTCAATTAGTTAAATATAGCTCTATCAATTCATTAAGCCTTGGCATGATTTTGTTGACAAGCGAAGCGCCGAGACGCAAAAAAGAGTTGTCTCTGACTTACCTTGCACCCTGAACCTATCCCGTTCATCTTTACAATCACCCATTGTTTACGCCCACACTGCTGAACCATACTTGGTACTACTTATAATGTACATAATATTTGTTAAAGCATTTAACAATCAGAATCGCAGACTGGACAGATATACCCCATGAAAACAAAAATCGATGGGAGCGCTGGACGGTATCCAGGCACTCGATCCGAGCTTACCCGTCCAGCCAGGGGGACGCCGCCATACACACTTTACCGTTTGGTTGTATCTGTTCGGACCACCAGGAATATTTTTTCTAAGGGGACCAGTATTACGTTACAGGAACTTGGACTAAGTCGGTGATTTGGACCAGGTTTGACTTGATGTAGAAACAAAACATGGAATTAATTAGACAAATGCGTAATTTTACGAACTGAACTGAAGGGACAAACAACTCCAAAGGATGAAAACCCAACGGCATATAGTCACAAGCTGTGAATTTATAGGCAGTGTATTTACTGCTCGACTACTTTTCGGTAGTCCGTATCAGGGTATCTGTGGTAGTTCTGACATTAATCTGGTATGTCCTTGTGGTACTACTTCTGGCTGCTACCGGGACCCGTACTATAGAGTCAATTAGCTACATCATTTGCCATTACAATGTTTATTGTCAACAGCACCCAAAGATTACCATGTATTGTAGAGATTTACCTTTCATTAACTAGTCTAATTGCCATAGGACGCCATCATTAACTATTTTCTCACTTCTTAGGCGAAAAATACATTCCCATAAAACACGCAAAAGTAACATACAAGAGCGAGCATAGTTCTTCTGACAATCTATGCATTACTATCAAGGCAGCATATACGAAAAAATAACTAAACTGTGACACCAAAAATATCATTTGCTAAATAGTACAGGCATATTAATTACCAGATATAACGTTATCGTCCTTCGCGGTGTCTAGCCAGCAGTACCTGTACATAGGCGTAAAACAGGTACAGTGTCTGGCTACACTAGACATCTAAAACGGAAAAACGTAGAACTGAGTCGTATCCCACGGCTTCGTACGTAAGCGAAGGAATATGCTGCATACTCCTACAGCGTAAACTGAGCTGTAGCACTTAATGGTATTAGATTGTACGCCGAGGTACAGTTTGGAAAGCTAATTAGGTAATTTTCGACCATGTATTCAAAGTAACTCCTGTTTAATAGCCCGTATGCTTATTGTGGTCGCGGTACTTGTGCTAAAAAATACATAGAAATGTCCTGTCTGGTACCTATGCTAGCCGAAAATAACAATAGAAAACCCTATTTAGGTATTTTTGGCTGTATGGTATTTCGGTGACCTACTGTGTACTTGCCTGCCAAAAATAAACCGATAGCAAATACCTATCGACTGGTATTTTCGCTTTATGGTACATTCTGCTATCGGTCATTCTTGCTGTGTATTTGTATGCCAAAAAAACCATAGGATCCTAATCTGGCTATTTCATGGGCTGTTATCGGCTAACTTTGTTATGAAGTATCACTTTGTAGCTGGATATTTTAGCTATGCCCCACCTAGAATCCGTTGGATAATTTTACAGCCTCGTACGTTCGGTAATATAGTTGCTGCCAAAAAACCATATGAATCCTATGGTATTTTGAGCTGCTATGGTACTTCTGTATGGTATTTTGTGTGGTATTTGTGCCAAAAAACCATAGGAAATTCCTATGGTATTTGGGCTGTTATGGATATTGTGCCAAAAAACCATAGGAAATCCTATTGGTTTATTTTGGCTGTTATGCGTACTTCTGTATGGTATTTTTGTGTGGTAGTGGCCCAAAAAACCATAGGAAATCCTATTGGTATTTTTGGCTGTATGGTATTTGTAGCCAAAAAACCATATGAAAACCTATGGTTATTTGGGCTGTATGTTACTGCTGCTATGGTATTTTTGTCTCCAAAAAACCATAGGAAAATCATATGGATATTTTTGGCTGTGTATCGGTACTATCTGTATGTATTTTGTAGTGGGGGTAATTGCTGCCA
>CALNVZ010000674.1:23793454-23834248 GCA_940671915.1 Paracentrotus lividus
ATACCACCACAAAATACCATACAGAAAGTAACCATACAGCCAAAATACATAGACATTTCTTATGGTTTTTTGGCACAATACCACACAAAATACCATACAGAAGTACCATACAGCCAAAATACCATAGGATTTCTTATGTTTTTTTGGCACAAATACCACACAAAATACCATACAGAAGTACCATACAGCAAAATCCATAGGATTTCCTATGTTTTTTTGCACAAATACCACACAAAATACCATACAAAAGTACCATCAGCCCAAAATACCATAGGATTCCTATGGTTTTTGGCACAAATACCACACAAAATACCATACAGAAGTACCATACAGCCAAAATACCATAGGATTTCCTATGGTTTTTTGGCACAAATACACACAAAATACCATACAGAAGTACCATACAGCCAAAATACCATAGGATTTCCTATGGTTTTTTGGCACAAATACCACACAAAATACCTACAGATACCATACAGCAAATACCACACAAATACCATACAGAAGTACCATACAGCGCAAAATACCATAGGATTTCCTATGGTTTTTTGGCACAAATACCACACAAAATACCATTACAGAAGTACCATACAACCAAAATACCATAGGATTTCTATGTTTTTTGGCCAAACCAAATACCATACAAAAGTACCATACAGCCAAATACCATAGGATTTCCTATGGTTTTTTGGCACAAATACCACACAAAATACCATACAGAAGTACCATACAGCCAAATACCATAGGATTTCCTATGGTTTTTGGCACAAATACCACACAAAATACCATACAGAGGTACCTACAGCCAAAAAACCATAGGATTTCTTATGGTTTTTGCACAAATACCACACAAAATTACCATACAGAGACCATACAGCCAAAATACCATAGGATTTCCTATGGTTTTTTGGCACAAATACCATACAGAAGTACCATACAGCCAAAATACCATAGGATTTCCTATGGTTTTTTGCACAAATACCACACAAAATACCATACAGCAAAATACCATAGGAAACCCTATGGTATTTCGGCACAAATACCACAGGATTTCCTATGGTATTTAGCACAAGTACCACAAAAAAAAAAAAATACCATACAGGAGTACCATACAGCAAAAACCTAATAGCATTATCCCAAACTAGTACCACACATCAATACCGCACACACTACCAGGATTATGACATATCGTTACGACCGGAACACCACACGCCGTTAATTCAGGATACCACACGCCGTTACCACAGACTACCGCTAGACACCCAAGGATACCATACTCTTGGTATATATACCACTATTTAGCAAATATATTTTGGGTCACAGTTAGTTATTTTCTATATCTCTTGATATAATAGCAAATGTCAAAACTATCGCTCTTGGATGTTACTTTGTGTTTAGGGAATATATTTTCCTAAAATAAAAATATTAATATGCAGGCAATTACTAGTTAATGAGGTAAGCTTCACAAAATATGATTTGTGCATACAAAAACATTGTATGCAAATGAGCTAATTACCATAGTACCACACGAGAAGTACCACAGGAATACCATCGACTACCAAACTTCAGCAGTAAACTGCCATAATCCACTTTGACTAATGCCCGTTGGTTTCATCCCTGTTGGATTGTTTGTCTTCAATCAGTTCGTTCAAATTACCATTTGGTCTAATTAATTCCCATTTCGTCTAATCATGTCACTTGGTCAAACACCACTTAGTCAATTCCTGTAAGAAACTCTATCCCTTAGAAAAAAAATATCCTGTGACAATACTAGGCAACAGTAGGTATTGCGGCGTCCCGGTGGAAGGGGGGAAGATCGAGCCCCCCCCCCCCCCCCCATCGATTTTTGTTTTCTGGGGATCGTCCACCCTCGATTTTTAAAGCTTAACAAAAATATATGTGCATATAATAGACGAAGAGCACAGTGTGCGTAAAAATGAACCAAGTTCAGGTCAATAACAAGCAAAAATTCGGCTCGCGCTTCGCTTGAGCTTGCAAACAAAAACACCAGGCAATAATTAACTAATAATCTTTCTTCAGGTCCCTATATTCATTTATTCTCTTATTTGTTACAACGCTTTAATTTTTACTTTGCATTAGTGTGAGGTAGGTCATTCTATTGTGAATTTGGATATTTAGCCTATATTATATGTCTCTTTGGGGTGCTTTATTATTCCGATCTAGTGTATAATTAATCCTCTCCAAATTTGGCGTCAATCAGGGGACGTTCCCCTTGATTTTCAAAGCTTACTTTTTGTTTTATTTTCTAAATAATTTGGATAAATTTTGTATTTGCCCGCTTGTCCAAATGTGATGAGAATAAACTTTAGTTTCTTTAAATTCTTTGTTTTCAGGTCCGATATCGTTATAAAAAGTGACCCATATTCAGAAAGGGATTACAAACATATATATATATATGTATGTAAAACGTTGATTAATGAGATTTCACTCGCTCTTCGGAATTGTATTTCTATTAGTGGATTATCAGCTAATGAATACAATGATTAATGTTATTATAGAAGCAAAATTTAGCTCGCGCTTCGCGGCTCACAAATAAATAAACAATACAATGATTTAACGATTAACAATGTCTTCAGGTCGTAGTTTGTGGAATATTTTATTTGTTCCAACCTTATATTCTTAAAATTGTCATTAGTTTCTGCATAATAAATTATGTGAAATAGATCATTCTATTTCGAATTTTGGTATACAAATATTTAGGAAGCCTTATTCCGTTCAAGTCTATATATATCCATTCCGGGTCTCCGTTCTCCCCTACCCCTGACCGTCATCACATGAAATCGCAAGCCCTGATGGTAGGGAGACCGGCGACAATAATTGTAACACGGGGCGATTGTAACAGAGGCTCCAATACATGTGGTATTTGTGCCATACATGTGGTATTTGTGCCAAAAAACATTACAGCAATACCATACATATGGTATATATATGGTAAAAAAAAAAAAATACAGCAATACCATACATATGTATTTTTGCCAAAAAACCATACAGCAATACCATAGATATGGTGTGTCCCAAAAACCATACAGCAATACCAAACATATGGTATTTGTGCCAAAAAACCATACAGCAATACCATACATATGGTATTGTGCCAAAAAAAGCATACAGCAATACCATACATATGTATTAGTGCCAAAAAACATACGAAAACCATATATATGGTATTTGTGCCAAAAAAACCAAAACCAGCAATACCTAACATATGTATTTGTGCCAAAAAACCATACAGCATACTATACATATGGTATTTGTGCCAAAAACCATACAGAAATACCATACATATGGTATTGGCAAGAAACCTACATTGGCATTTGTCAAGAAACCAATACATATGTATTTGTTGCCAAAAACCATTACAGCAATACATACATATGGTATTTGTGCCAAGAAACCATACATATTGTATTTGTGCCAAAAGAACCATACAGCAATACATACATATGGTTATTGTGTCCAAAAAACCATACAAGCAATACCATACATATGGTATTTGTGCCTAAAAACCATACAGAAATACCATACATATGGTATTTGTGCCAAAAAAAAACATACAGGCAATGCCATACATATGGTATATGTGCCACAAAATATACAGAAATACCATACATATGGTATTTGTGCCAGAAAAACCTACAGCGAATACCATACATATGGTTATTTGTGCACAAAAAGCCATACAGAAATACCATACATATGGTATTTGTGCCAAAAACCATACAGCAATACCATACATATGGTATTTCTGCCAAAAAACATACAGCAATACTATACATATGGTATTGTGCCAAAAAAACATACAGAAATACCATACATATGGTATTCTGCCAAAAAACCATACAGCAATACCATACATATGGTATTTTGCCAAAAACCATACAGCAATACCATACATATGGTATTTGTGCCGAAAACCATACATGTATTTGTGTCAAGAAACCATACAGCCAATACCATACATATGGTATTTGTGCCAAGAACCATACATATGGTATTTTGTCCAAGAAAACCATACATATGGTATTTGTGCCAAAAACCATACAGCAATACCAGTACATATAGGTATTTGTGCCCAAAAACCATACAGCAAAACCATACAGTATGTATTTGTGCCAAAAACCATATAGCGATGCCATAACATATGTATTTGTGCCAAATACCACAGCACTGCTGTATGGTAATCTTATGGTACCCTTTTTCCTGTGTTGGTATTTCCTTATGTACTTCTATGTATTTTATTGTACCATAGAAAATACCATACGGAATACCACAGGACATTCAGAAATACCATATGAATACCACAGGACATTCAGAAAATACCATAGGAATACCACAGGACATTTTTGTAAGGGACCACCCCAATACACAGGCTTTTTACTGTGCATACACTCCATACACGTTTGCCCACCCTCCACACATGTCCATAATGCATGAAATAGAGGTCATGCCCAATTCTATGTTTATTACCATCACATTCCTCTAAAATGTCAATTTTACATCAGGCCATTTTTCAGGCTGCAAATTTCCTAACTTGACAGATTGTGGTAGTTTTTCTCGGAGATTTCTCACTTGTTGTTGTCGAATACAGCATTCAACCTTCCCAGACAGACCACCTGACCAATAGATGCGGTATTTCAACTCAGTTGAATCTTATGTTGGCATGCTAGGTACTGGACATGTGGTGACCGTCCGGTATTCCCTACTTGTCCGGTTTTCCCTAAAGGTACCCCTATTATTATAATATTCTCCTTTTGGGAAAAGGGTTCATCATTTTTTGTTCATTATAAGGTAAATTGTTCTATTTTCTATATTATGGATATGTACCAGAAATGATTGTCAAATAAAAAAATACACATAATTATTTAGCTATGTTGCAATACTTATGAACAGGAAAGGGTATAACATGGTAACCGCCTTACAAAAATGTCCTGTGGTATTCCTATTGGTATTCTGAATGTCCTGTGGTATTCATATGGCTATTTCTGAATTCCTGTGGTATTCCCTATGGTATTTCTATGGTACAATAAAATACCATAGAAGTACCATAGGTAAATACCACACAGGAAAAAAGTACATAAAATTACCATACAGCAGTGCTGTGGTATTTGCACAATACCATATGTATGGTATATCCTGTATGGTTTTGGCAAAATACCATATGTATGGTATTTCTGTAGGATTCTTGGCACAAATACCATTAGTATGGTATGGCTGTATGTTTTTGCACAAATACCATATGTATGGTATTGCTCTATGTTTTTGGCACAAATACCATTATATGGATGCTGATGGTTTTCTGCACAAATACCTATGTATGTATTTATGTATGTTTTTTGCACAAATTACCATTGTACGTATTTTGTGTGGTTTGGCACATATACCTATGTATGGTATTGCTGTATGTTTTTTGGCACAAATACCATATGTATGGTATTGCTGTATGGTTTTCTGCACAAATACCATAATTGTATGGTATTCTGTATGGTTTCTTTGGCACAAATACATATGTATGGTATTCTGTATGGTTTTTGGCACAAATACCATATGTTTGCGTATTTCTGTATAGTTTTTTTTTGGCAACAAATACCATATGTATAGTATTGCTGTTGGGTTTTTTGGCACAAATACCATTGTATGTATTGCTGTATGTTTTTGCACAAATACCATATGTATGGTTTCTTGCACAAATACCATATGTTATGGTGTTTTTTGCACAAATACCATATGTATGTATTTGTTGTATGGTTTTTGGCACAAATACCATATGTATGTATCTGTTATGGTTTTTGGCACAAATACCATATTGTATGGTATTTATGGTATGTTTTTTTGGCACAAATACCATATGTATGGTATTGCTGTTATGGTTTTTGCCAACCAGTACCATATATGGTATTCTGTATTTTTTTTTTGGCACAAATACCTAATGTATGGTATTTGCTGTTGGTTTTTTGGCACAAATACCATATGTATGTTTCTGCACAAATACCATATGTATGGTTTCTTGCAAAATCCATATGTATGGTTTCTTGCAAAAATACCATATGTATGCGTATTGTTGTATGGTTTTTTGGCACAAATACCATATGTATTGGTTATCTGCTGTATTTGTTTTTGCACAAATACCATATGTTATGGTATTTCTGTATGGTTTTTTGGCACAAATACCTATAATTGTATAGTATTGCTGTTATGTTTCTTTGCACTAATTACCATATGTATGTATTGCTGTATGGTTATTTTGGCACAAATCCATATGTATGGTAATGCTGTATGGTTTTTTTGCCACAAATGCCATATGATGTATTGCTGTTTTTTTATTTTTTTACACATAACCATATGTATGGTTGCTGTATTTTTTTGGCACAAATACCACATTATGCACAAATACCACATGTATTGGACCTCTGTTACAATCGCCCCGTTACATTATTGTCCCGGTCTCCCCTACCATCAGGGCTGCGATTTCATGTGATGACGGTCAGGGGTTGGGGGAGAACGGAGACCCCGGGAATGGGACTATTAATAGACTCGAACGAATAAGGCTTCCTAAAATATTTGTATACCCAAAATTCAAATAGAATGATCTATTTCACATATTTATCTTATGCAGAATACTAATACAATTAAGAATATAAGGTTGGAACAAATAAAAACATATTCCACAAATACGACCTGAAGACATAGTTAAATCGTTAAATCATTGTATTGTTATTTGTTTGTGAGCGCGAAGCGCAGCTAAAAATTTTGCTCTATAATAACATATCATTGTATTCACTAGCTGATAATCACTACTAGAGAGATACAATTCCGAGAGCGAGCGAAAATCTCATTAAATCAACGTTTTACAATACATAATATGTTTTGTAATCCCTTTCTGAATATGGTCACTTTTTACGATACGGACCTGAAAAACAAAAGAATTTAAAAGAAACTGAAAAGTTTATTTCCATCACATTTGGACAAGTGGGCAAATACAAAATTTATCCAATTATTTAGAAATAAAGACAAAAAAGTAAAGCTTTGTAAATCAAGGGGACACGTCCCCCTGATTTGAGCGCCAAATTTGGAGAGAAAATTATACACTAGATCGGAATAATAAAAGCACCCCAAAGAACATATAATATAGGCTAATATCCAAAAATTCACAATAGAATGACGCTACCTCACATCATTATGCCAAAGTTACAAATAAAGCCGTTGTAACAAAAATAAGAGGAATTAAATGAAAGTGATAGCATGGAAAGAAAGTGATTATTAGATATTATATCATTGACTCCGACTCTGTTTGTATTTGCAAGCCCGAACCAAGCTCTATCTCGAAATTTTGATTCTATATCCTCGAACTTGGTCAATCTACTCCGCGTTTCGGTATTTGTGCCAAAAAACCATAGGAAAATCCTGTGGTATTTTGTATGGTACCGTTGCGTGGTACCACACGACATTTTTGTAAGGGACGTACATGTAACCCTGACTACTGATGTAAATCTCTCAAGTGTGAAGCGTTTTACATGCATGGACTGTCATCATGCTAATTGAACGAAATGAATCTTCTGAATAATTGAGATATTATCACCTTGATATTTAGGTAACATCATTTTATTCTAAATAGGCATTTAAGTGATAAGGACTGCTCGATTTATGAAAGGTACGCCCGAACACACACATTTCTATACTAAAATTGAATTTCAGCTAGGGCTATTGCCAACCTCTTTTCCTGTGTTATATCAAAATGTTTCCATATTTCAGTGACGTCACAGCAGCCTTGCGATTTGAAGCTAATTTGAATTTTAACTCTTATATAATTAAAAGCTTGAAATTGAAAAAAAAAATCTATTCAATAGTTCCTTATCATGTTTTGAACCTCACATAAGATATTTTCACATGTTTCAAAGGTCACAATAATTCAAACATGCTATTTGTTTGTTTTTGAAATCGCATAATTGGCAAAATTTCTTCAAGATGACTGGTTAAAAGACAGCTCTCCATTTTATTTGTACACAAATTTTCAGATTTCCCCCATTATCTTTTAAAATATATGTTACCTCCTTCTGAGCTCAAGCTTTATCATATTTCACACCACAAATTTCAGTGTCAGAAGGAGACAGTCAGAAACATAATAGATAAAGGGGAAAGTATTTTTTTTAATCCGTGTACATAACAAAACAGAAAACAGCAAACTGTGAAGCAATTTTGCCAATTAGATGATGCTCCGTAGAAAAATACGATGAGACTTTTCAAACTTACATAACACTCTCATTCTATAACAGATTTTGATGGAACTTTTTGTAAATTGCTACTCTCATTTTGCCTCTTTCATTTGAGATTTATTCTTACCTACTGTTTGGGTCCGCTTTAAGGAACTTTATTTCATTATCGAATACTTTACCCACCCCCCCCCCCCCCCCCCCCATAAGAGGCCAAAACCCAGCCTGATTAGGGTAAAGACCACGGTGTAAAAATATAATTTGTTTAAATTATTAATAAAATTGAAGGGAAAAAATTGCCTCAATTTTTAAAAGTATTTGTTACTTTGTCAGTTTTAAGCAAAATTTACTTGTTTTCTTTGCAGCCCTTCTATTTATGTTATATCAACTTAATTTAATCATGGACTTAGGAGTAAGTCCATGATTTAATTTAGTAAAAAAAAAATCGCTGTATATACTAAAAAAAAAAAAAAAAAAAAAAAAAAAAAAAAAAAAAAAAAAAGATGGGGGAGGTGACTTTCTAAGCATGAAAATCCACTAACATCATTTCAACCTATATGTTTTTAAAATAAATATCATGCGTCATTTTGTCACTTACCTGTACTTGATAAGGTGCTGACATTTATATTTATACTCGATCAGTGCATCCTAATAAATAAAACAGTGAGAAATTTTTCCTACAACATAATTTTCAGTTCAGTGCCTTTTTAATGTTGCTCTTCCTTTGCTTCAACAAAATTGAATTATTTTACACACCCTATTTCAAAAACAATTTCAAACACAATTATATATGACAGTTATTTAAAAATGTTAACATTTAAAGTGGCCCCAAAATGAGAAAAAATTGCAAAGTTGGGGATTGTGGGGGTTGACACTTTTTTTATTTTTCGATCCTCGGGGATGATTTGGGGAACGTTTTGGATATAGCCAGGGTCCTGGAAAGTGAATTTGGGGACAAAACGGCAAGAAAATAAAACCGGGGCAAAATGATGTTACTGCAGATTGAAAAAAAGAAGAAAAATATCCAACCTTTATTTCTATTATCATTATTATCATTTATTCATTTATTTGACCAAAAAGTATACAGTACAAGAGATGGCATACAATGTAAAAACATGACATATACAAAAACAAAAGGAGATAAGAAGAGAGAAATGGACGGTGCTACATGTTGGTCAGGGGTGACAAAAGCATAGCAATATATAATTAAGCTTTTGCTCGGAAGCATGTCACCCCACACATGTAGCACTGACAATTAAAAACAGTTAAAGTGATATTATTGTTCTGGGGGGCATTTCATCAAGGGACTTGTCAGACGTTTTATCCGACAAACTGTTATAAGCTACTGAAATGCTTGCATCTGATTGGCTGAGAGCAAATTTGTCGGATAAAATGTCCGACAAGTTCTTTGATGAAATGCCCCCCAGGTCATGGCATTGAAATATGGAAGGCGCTTTTTAAAAGCGATTTAAAAAGGTTGATAGCAGTTAAGCTAAGCATTATTTTGTGCTGTGAGGTTTTGGTATCGCCAAAATAATAAGAAATTAACCCAATTCAGCTTCGAGTCACTTGCACTTAAACAGAAATGCATGTATGGGGCAACACAAAACTTCTTCCCAAATAGCATGAAAAACACAGGAGAGCTCAGAATAATTTTCTTCATCTTTCCCACATCTTCCCATTACACTAGATTCCCTTTATGTTAGATACACTGTAAAAAAAAAATTGTTGTAAAAATACTTCATAAAATTGAGTTTTAAAAAATGCCTTAATTTTTAAAGTATTTGTAACTTTGTCAGTTTTAAGTAGACTTTACATCATAAATATTACATCAACTGAATTCAATTGAGTAAAAAAAAAACAAAAAAAAACCTCTGTATATGTAATGGAAAAAATGGGGAATGGACTTTCTAAGCACGAAATTCCACTGACATCATTTCAACCTATATGTTTAAACTAAGTATCAGACTCAATTTTATCACTTACCTGTACTTAATAAGGTACTCACATTTATATTCATTCTCGATCAATTTATCCTAACAGTGAGAACTTTTTCCTTAAAAAAAAATTCAGTTGAGTGGCTGTTAAATAGCTTTAAATGTTGCTCTTTCTTTGCTTCAACAAAAAGATTGAACTATTTAACACACCCTAATCAAAAACAATTTCAAGCACAAAATATATAAGACAAATATTTAAAAATCTTAATATTTACTTGCTCTTAATGAATATTCATGCATTATGTAAATAAGGCGTTCATTGAAAAAATGAGTACATTCAACTTGAATTTTCTTAAATGTATATTGTTCCTTACAAAATGAGTAAATTAAATGACACTAAAATTTTAAGTTAGAAAGACTTAACTTGAATGTTTAAGTTAAATCTACGTAAGAAAGTCAAGGAATAATTTACAAAGGAGCATATTATTTTTTACAGTTTACATAAATCCAAAAACCGAAAGTATAGATAAACGTAATAACATATTACTGCCCATGCACATAGGGTACATGCAGGTAATATGGGCCAGCAGGTAATATGGGCCACCTGAAGCAAATCATGTCGTGATCGTCGACCGGTGACCGGTGACCGGTGTGAGCTCCATAATTGTTAATACGAACTATATACGAAAACATATCCTCGTGAGAGCATCTGATGCCGAAATTTCTCTGAGAAAATTGCTGAAAACGAACAAGGTAGGTAAAACTTACGGCATTTTTTACCCTGATGTAAAATTTGATATTTCACAGAATGTGATGGTGAAATAGTGTTTGAGGGGGTAACCTCGATTGTTTTGTATATTTAGTAAGCTTATAGTTTCATTTTGATCATACTAGCGTGAACAGGTCAATTTTTTGTAGTGAAGGGTGCAATGTGGTATTGAATGCTTGCCTGACACAGCAACATTAGTGCAGGTAATATGGGCCATCCAAAATGGCGGAAATGATTCTGGTACTTAGTATTGGGATGAGGCATCAATCTCTTTGCTACGATTTTTTGGGGTATATTCACAATACGTGCGCAATACAAATCACATTATTATTATTATTATTATTAATATATAATGAATATAAATAACTTATTGTATAGGCCTATATTGACTTGTATAATGAAAATAATATTTAAATAATATTTTAAAAAAGAAATAATATACAAAATACAAAACAATGAAATATATAGTCAAAGTATTTACTGAAGGGTCTTGTAATTTCAAATGATATCTTAAAGCTAATGATTTTCAACATTTTAAGCAAATTCCAGACATGGTAAGAGTCATTGTAGTTTTTAAAACATACATTAAATACATGTGCCCATATTACCTGCACATGCAGGTAATATGGGCACTTTGGTAATGACGTCAACATTTGAATATTGCAGACAGGGGGGGGGGGGTTGGTGACAATTGTTTTTCTTCACAATAAAAGTTAGAGCAGTAGTTATTGATTCATATAAACAAAGATTAGACTGTGTGTCATTTTGTAATTTTATGCAAATTAGGCAAATGAGCTTAGGGGGCCCATATTACCTGCATGTACCCTACATGTATATACATCAGAATTAGAACAAAAGTTGTAAATGAACCAAAGCAAGATGGTTGACATGAATAATACTAGACATTGCATTACGTTTACTGTTATAATACTGTTTTAACCTTAATATCAGTGAATGCTTCATCATTAATTTTTGAGAGCTGAGAGCTTAATTGGGCAATTGCAAAAGTATTGATGTTATATAACAGCATGAAATTAGATAAAGCGGAAGTCTGATTAAGTTACAATAGTAATAACAATGATATTAATATTAAAATACTACAGTAACTTTATAATAATAATCCGTAATAATTATGAAAACAGCGAATTGAATAGCATAATAATGAATTCAAAAGTGGGTTTCAAAATAAGTTATAAGCTGCATAATGACATCAACAATCTACAAATGTATATAATGTAAAAGAGTAATTGCATTAATTAGCTTTTGGTGAGCAAAGAGACTGTTTGAGGATAAGAAGAAAGGAAGACAAAGCATTAAGAACGGCAGCATCTCTTACATCAACAGCACGAGCATTCTATATTCTTGGAAACCTGAGAGATGGTGAAAGAAAGAGAGCTTGAGTTCGAGATGACAGATGACAGAAAGTGAGAACTTCTTGACGGCGGACACTGATTTGAACATTTCTAAATAAAGATTCACATTTTATGAGACCATGGAGACATTTGAATATAAATGAACAAAGCAAAATAATAGTTCCTTCTAGATTTGAGGGTAGACCAGTTTAAGAGTGAGAGTCTGTCCTCCTCCCAACTGTTGTTTGAGGGCCAGGTGTGTAGCAGTTCTTTTGGACTCTTTCAAGCTGTTGTTCCTGCTGGATGGTATTGGGATGCCATGCTGGATATGCACATTCAAGGATTGGGAGTATATGAGAGACTTGTAAAGTGAGAATATTGCAGTGGTTGAAGACTTCCCTGCAACTATTCTAATGAACCCAAGAAGGTGATTTGCCCTCTTCACAATATTATCAACATGCGTTTTCCACTGAAGATTACTACTTAGTGTAATACCAAGATACTTAAATGAGGGTACGGATGTTAGGCAAGAATTGTTCAGGTTGTATACAGGAGATTGTACATTTCTACTTCTAGTGGAGGATTTCACATTTGGATGGATTGAATGTCATGAAATTGAGCACAGACCAAACATGCAACAAGTGTAAGTCGTCCTGTAATACTGCTTCGTCAATGGGGACAGAGAGAGAGAGAAAGAAAGAAAGAAAGAACCAGGGAGAGGAAGAGAAAGAAAGAGAGAGAGGGAGAGGGAGAGAAAAAAAGAGAAATGTACAAGGGTCTCTACTGAAAGAGGAGGGGTTTGGTAGATAATAGCGGTCGAATTTAATTTCACTGCGCATCATTAGTGGCGGAAGCAAAATGAGAACTCGAAACCATGGTGACTAACGTCCAACGTCATTACAAGTTTGACTGCATCTATTAATCGGTTGGGGATGTTCTCTGTCATTAACCATGTTGGCATGTCAGAAAGATTCTAGCTCATTGCTTAACTAGTCGAAAAGTTGTTTTTTTGTGTGTGTTAATACCCACTTGTTTTAATCTGGAAACATCTTCGTCGAAAATAGGATAAAATCAAATAGTCGCCATGGTAAAACGGTTGACCGCTCAAGTCATACCCCTTGTCCTGTTGGGACTTTTTGTTGTGGTAAGTATTGTGACAATGTTTATCTCAATTTTTTTTCAACTTTCGTCAAATTTTTTAATCTGCGGTAATTAATTTTGTTTTATGATAGTCATATCTAACACACCTTTGTTTATACCAGAGGCCTCTCTAAACAATATGTTAGATGATACTCATTTTCCCTCCCTATAATTCCCGTAAATGACATACTACACGGGTCGTGTGGCCTAGTGGTTAGAGCATTGGACCCGTGATTGCAAGGTTGTGAGTTCGAATCCCAGCTCTGCCATAATCTCAACTTTAACTTAAAAGGCCCAAGAATAATTTCTGTCGTTTATAAAGTCAGCCACTATGACTGATTAACTTAGACGTAAAATGGTTCCTATGTAATTGGTTATATATCAGCTTGGCGTTGATGCAGCGGAAAGCTGCTTTGCCGAGTTCCTATGCGAGTTACTTTAACAGTAACAGAAACAGAAGATCCAATTTGTATCCAATCCTTTAAAACACCTCCTAACTTTCAATTTTCATTATAATCATGATCATAATAAAGACAATATCTTGAAAAAAAATTACTCGATGCCATTGTATCAATGTGTATAAAAATCGAAACAGAAAGATTTCAATAAAGTTCTGGGTCAGAGTAAGAAGGGTGGATGAGTGCACCGCGTGTGATTCTAGAAGGCCTAGGCCTATATGTCTACACTTCTTATACACTTCTTATAATCTTACTTGTAATTATCACTGAAAAAATGTTTTAACAGAACGAATCGTTTATCCTAGAAAATGTATAAATTGTGCAATTCTGCGATGAAGTTTACCAATGTGGTCAACCTACATATAAGTTTTAATTTTTCATATTATGAAGATTTACAAAATTGGTAAAGCTTTTTCTTGAATGTTAGGCCTATGCTTTATTAGTATTTGCGGGAATTAATGTATATGTAGTTTTAGGAATTGCAATAGTCTTTAAACTGAGACGTTATTACCCAATAATTTGAAATAACTTCATCTATGCTCCATGACCGTACAAATCTTAATTTGCCTCATTTATACCATAACTTTGTTTATGCCCCTTGTTTGTTAGGTTGAGCGCTCACCTGGAAATAAAGAGCGTTTTACTTTATTCCGTATTTTTGCCTGCATATTTTATTGTTCATTTTCTGTACTACTTATTACCAGATTTACCAGATTCCCTTAATTTCATTAAGTTGCAAAACCTGGAGAGGGAAGATCATTTTAATAGGGAATAAGTTTCCAGCTAGAAGACATGTGTAATGTATTTGTTTAAATCCTTATTATTTTTTTTTCACTTGCGCCTTAAAAGCACTTGCCAGATTGGACCTGACGTCATATACTTACAATATTGTTCGTCTAAATTGTTTTTCTAAAATGTATTTTTTCTTTTTATTTTATTCCTTTGTGGTGTTCAGTATCTACCGTACACAAGAGGAGTACAGTACAAGTGTTACAAATTACGCCTTGGTAAGAATGGGCTTCTTTATAGGAATTCCAGTCCCCGGCCCCCCCCCCCCGACAATGCCGACCCTGTTAGTTGGATCAAACAAAAAACAAACGAGGAATAACCAATATACCATAGGCCTCGTTGTTTTGCATATAGGTATACGCAACAACAACAAAAAATTTTAAAAAAAATAAACAGAAAGCACCTTGAGATTTAACGATTACAGAAACTGGCAAGGGAAACTTTTCATTGGACCTTAATAACCTTTGACCCCTGCATGTGACCTTTGAACCCAACATCATGGGAAGATCCCCGTAGTCAAGGTAATGAATCTCTATCATCCTAAATTTGGTTGAAATCAGTCATATTATTCAGCGTTACGGGCGGACGAACAACCTAATGGACAACTACCCAACTAACCGGACGTGCACGGACAATGAAAAATGGAAAAAGAAAAGTAGCATGTCAATTTGATATATTTTACTTTCTAAGGCGAAATTTCCAAATGTAATCATCAATGACAAATTATTGTATTGAACTTTTTATAATGACCGAATCAGGAATACACAGAAAACAGTAAGTGTGAATGGAATATAATTTGTGGTGACAAATTTTAAATATTACTTTTCGTATAATATCATTATTAATTCCCTTGAAAGATCACTCTTCCACTGCGTGCCCCCCGATATTCCCTGCCTGTCCAAATGGCTCAATCGACACCATCCAGGTCACCTATGCCACCGTGACGGTCGCCTCAGATATCACCAATCCACCAGTTCATCCTCCTACCGACTTTACTACAGTGACTGTCGATGCTACAGAAGCAGCTAACTGCATCATTCATTCTGATACCTTCACCTGTGAGAGTCTGGCCTATATCCTACTAGCCAACTACTCTACTCAGTACTGCTTGAGGACTTCAGACATCTATAGTGCAGATACATATGGTTACATCGGTATTGATGCCAAAGTGTATGTAAAATACACAGATACGACAGGTAAGAACGTGTTTATAAATCTCATGCATGATTCTCCTAGCGAATAACATAATTTGTGCGCTTGATTTTTTTAATAATTCAGTAGAATTTTTTGGTAGAATTAAGAAGAACATGATTCACTGTTAGAAAAAACTAAACAAGTTGTTTAAAATCTTAATCAACTGCGTGTTCACCGGTGAATCGCACGGCTTTGTTTAAAAATTAAACAACCTATACAGTGCGTATCAATAAAAACGGGACAGTTTTGAAAAGTCTGTCCAAATTTTGTTTTAAATTATGATGTCTATATTTTGATGTTAATAGATGCTCTGAAGTCTTATCTTTTAAATGCCATTTAAAAAGATAAGTTTCGTTCATGCTTGAGCGCACACGCAACGTTTTTGTCACGGGCTCAAAAAAAGGCTTGCGCACAAAATGGAAGAAAATGAAATATATGATCATCAGACTTTTTGCTTATCAGCAGTCTTCCTCTTCACATTTTCATTATCTTAGACGTTATTTTTCGAATTCTGCTTTCAAAATTCATTTAGTACAAAGCTTTTTATTTACTTTAATCGTTTTTATTTTTGTTTTCATTTTAATATGTTATTTTTTTAAGCAATAAATATTCCTTCAAACATTTAAAAAAAAAAAAAAAAAAAAAAACTTTTTTGTCAACCCAAGAAAGGTGATTTGGTTGTTTGGTTAATTGATTGGTTGATTGATTGATTGATTGCTTTGTTTGTTTCATTCATGCTTGAGCGAACATGGAAAGTTTTTGTCGGGGGTTAAGAAAAATAAAGAAAAAAGAGAAGAAAACAAAGAGCTTTGGTTAAATTCAAAGGGTATATTGTTTACTCTGAATCATTTTCATTCTGGTGCTCCCATTCGGATTGATTGTTGCTTGACACTGATCAATGATTATGTTAGTCTTTTGAGTCGATTTCCTATGATTCTTCCAATTATTTAATCAATCATTTGAACATTTAATCAAAAAGTTATTTATCAACCAACTGAGGTTGAGCATTAATTTCGTTTCTATTAGACGCCATAAGCCTGGAAAATTGTATCAATGTATTCGATTGGTATGACTTTCAGTGTACCCGCACCACGAGACTTATGAGGTTGTTCCAATTTCGGGTTGATAAGCCATTAACTTTGCTCCACCACAACCTAATTCTGAAATTACAAATTGCATGTTCTTTAAAAATTCAATTTGATACCTATTTTCTAATTTTGTTGGTATTTTTGTCGTTTCTTGAAGGAAATTCGAACACGTTCAGTGCATCATTTGCAGGACGTATTGATCCATTTTTTTTCGATGGAACCCAGCTATGCCGCACGATCTTCGTTGAACATATTGAAGAACATGATGCAACTATTTCTTCAGCACAACACAATTCTGCAATGACAAATTTCAACTGCCCAACAGATAGTGCATCAACGTTAGCACCAACCATTGGGATAACTACGAATTCAAACATCCCACTTTCTACATCACGGCCACCAATGACTAGTCAAACAGCGCCCTCTTCGATAATACCATTCACTACATCACAGCAATCCATCCTTGAGCACAACTCTTCTTATTCTGTAGTAAGCATTTTATTTTGTATTTTTTTCTTCAAGTTTTCAATCAAATAGCTTTAAGCAGTGGTCGCGGAGCGTTTTTGAAAGTGAAGGGGCTGAGCCGAAAGTGGAGGGGGGGGGGGCTGAACAGGCTAAAAATCACAGATGTATGGTCATTTTTACGTTTTTGTACACGTCTGCTGAAAAAAGTGGGGGCTGAAGCCCCCCCCCCCCCCCCCCCCCCCCCCAGCCCTGCGGCCCCTGTTAAGAAAGGAACAAATCAATATGATCTTGCCAAAATATATGATGTCTCAAGACTACACGGGACTACCGATTTCGTACGAGACAGCATCATAAAAACAACACGTATTTCAATAGAAAAAAAAATTGCAAGTTACAATTAATATGTTATGCTACGTCACCCACATCCAGGAATATGGAGAGACAAGTAGGACTATAAGTCCGTTTATAAGTTTGTTGTCTGTAGTGCTCCTTTCTTCAAGCAAAAACGGCGCAAAAAAATCTTCTCTGCATGGGTGTTCTTTTTTTTTTTTCATTATGCCCTTGTGTATAATTATTTACTTAGGCCTCAGGCCATTATTTATTTGCTAAAGGCATGATTATGATGATGATAGCTTCTTGTAAAGCGTCGGTATCCGCCTATGATGGGCACTCTTGGCGCTTGCTCAAAACAATGTCTCACAAAATTCAAACTAATAAACAGTTTTCGGAGAAATATGAAACACGTTTAATGACCTTATTTACTGAAAATTCTTCACCTCTCCCCCCCCCCCAAAAAAAAAGCTCACAAATTTGTTGTTCTTTGTTCTTTTGTCCTCCTAAGTTCGTTTCAGAAATCAAAATTATGTAGGCCACCCGAACTAAAAAGTGACAGATCATAATCTTTTATTATTAATCAAAAGTGGAAGATTGTCAACAAAACTCTTGTGTTTACTGAAGTGTTAAAACATTTTTAAAAGGGCTTTTAGAATTAAAAATATAGAAATAGGGAAAATAATTCATTCTAGCTATTTTGCAATTTCTATGGGGAATGAGGGTATATACCTATGTTATTCAAATCGTAAATGCTATTGTGTTTACACCTGTATTTTTTTCTTTCGATAGATTAAAATTACAGGGAAATCGGCCTAGTATTACTGTTGTTAGAAATTAGAAAAGAAAGAAGTTACAAAATTATGATCCCACAATTTCTAATACTATGACTGCAATTTATTTGTTGTAAAAATCCAATATTTTATCAGAAAACCTCAAATTTAACTTTTCAAAATAATTATAATATGAAATGTATTTGTATTGAATACTTAAATACTAATGACAATCTACATTGAGCATGATAATGAAAAATTTAAGAGGAAGATTATTATCATGTAAGTTTTTTTTTGTGTATTCCATTTGATCTTTTAAAGGAGGATTTCCATATTCTATTTAATCCTAAATCACTTAAAGAAAAGGTGTTTCAGATTGGTATGAATCTGAGCAGAGGCCAATCAATCACGATCAAGAGTAAGTGTACTTCTAATTTTAGTGATTATATAACACATTGTAAATTGTACAAAAAGGAAAACACAGTTTGTAAATGCTCAATTTTTTATATAAGAAAGAATAACTCATATTCTATAAAGTGCACATCAAACTTATACATGTGCTGTCACGGATGATCGAGTACCTGGATTTTAAAAACAAAATCTGTCAAAAATAGCTTGTACCAAGTTTTAGTAGAAACTACTTCCCATGAGATATGTTCTGAAGCGAAAATTAAATATAATTCAAGGAAGCTTCTTCAATGGAAAAGCTGTAAATTTCCAACATCTCATTGTTTACATGAGACCATCAGATCCCTTCTTTCTCATTGTCTGTATTTACATTTTTCTTTTGTTTTTGTTTTGTTTACGGTAGATACATACATATACCGATCTACAGTTGATGACCTGTGTGCTACAGAATGGCTTATCACCTTAAATGGAAATCATCTTTCCTTACCACAAAAATATTTCTGTGACCAATCCAACGGTAATTGTGGTATCTAACTTCTCGGAAACGGGTTGGAGACGAATTTGGGACTACTTTGAGGTGGTCTCGGAGATGTTTCCGCAACAAGTTTCAAAACCGTTTCAAAGTAGTCCCAAATCCGTCTCAAACCCGTTTCCGCGAAGAGAGATAACAGAGCTATATTATTCACCAAGCATGAAAGCAAAGAGAATATAACGGAGACGTGTGAGTTCCCATTTATGCATGTATAAAGATGTAGTATTACTTGTGCTATCGACGATATTCAATCAATTTTGCGCATGCGCTGAGGAACTGGTGACACGTATTGAACTGCAGATGACGATAATTCCCATTTGTGAAAACCTCAGAAGTAATGCATAGTTCCTGACTTTTTTGTGGGGTCGTTAAGAGTTTAGAATGCTTGATTATATGTGATACGTCTTGTCGAAATGAGAGAGAAGTCGCAGATCAAAGATCCGAGTAAATCGACAAACTAATGAAAAACTCAAAATTTTGAGGAATTTTTTTTTTTTGTTGATTTTCTGGTTCTACCATGCTTCATCTTTGCTCTGTTAAAAAAAATGAGTGAAAGTGATAACGGGAAAGTGGTAAAAAAGCAGTTTTTCGGCGAGTGTTTTTTTCGGTCATAATTTTTTTTTCCCGGACATACAAGCGCACTTCCACGCTCATTTCCCCTCTCCGTTTAGCTCCGCCCTTAGCAACGCATGGCTTTGTTTATTGGACGTTCACGGTCGTGTGATGTGTGATTTCAACTGGCTTTTTGTTTCGTTTTTGTGAGCGAATAGCGAACTAAACTCTCTTTAGCTGCACTCCGAAATTTTGCGTGCGATGCCACAACCTGCTGTGAATAAATCTGTTTCATCCGGGATAGCGGAGCACGCAAACGAATGTCAAATTTAACAATCGGGTGGGGGAGAGGGGGGGGGTTATGTGGGGAAAAGCTACTTATTGCTTGACTTAGCTGTCTGGATCCAAATGAATGTTAATTTCAGCATTTTATTTTAGGGGCCGCGATATCTGTTCCATGGGAAATTAAAACCTCCCTAAAACAAATTTGGTTCCATCAGGAAAAAATAAATTGCGCTGAGGCGTCTCGAGACGTCCTATACTATTTATCCGTCGCGGAGACGAAATTTGTATCTGTCGCGGAGACGTCTCCGCGAAGTGAAGATAGCACCCCATAGCTACTAGCAAATTTCTGCAGTTTATTTTACAAAGTAACGTGTTTAAGAAAGTAGCGTTTTAACTAAACACGACGAAACAAAATACGAATTTACTCTTAAAATAATTCATTTCTAAAAATTATTAATATCTTCTTATTACTGGTAACAAGTTTGATCTATAAAGACGAGATCGAGCAAATCATTTACGTTTATTTTCATTGTCTTAAGCTAACCTAGCCACTCATAAAACGTGATCAGAGAAATTCTAAATACATTCGTGAGCGCAAATAATTTATTAAAACATTTTTGGAGGCTTATCTCTATCATATCTTATTCAAAGAAATAAACAAAATGCATAAAGCCCCTGTACAAGAATAATTAGTCTATAGACCATTAATTATGTTCAAAATTTCCAACAGAGTTCAGATCAAAATGACTCGCTTTATTATGAGTAAGAGTATACGCGATTGACATTCAAAGAACGCACGCAAACATCGGAATAAAACCCCCCAAAAGGTTTTAAAATAGTTTGTTTCTAACTAATTTAGCGCCAGGAATGGTAAACACTTTTCTTAAAAAAGCGGACTTTTTCTTAAACAATTAGAAAGAGCATGACGTTTTATTTATTTGACGAAGATATAAAACAACTAACCAAATTCAGCTTCTTTTAGAAGATGAATGTTATTTAGAAACATCGCCGTTGTTTCCGCTTTGCTGCGCTTGCCTCGATCATGCGTGACGGACGAGTATGGTTCTCTGTATACCTGAATGCAGCCTCCTCATTGGTCAATCGTTTCACCTTTGTAACAAGTGGTTGCTAGGGCATTTCGGTGAGTACAACGGTGACAAAATGTTCTTATTTTTCTGGTGCGCAGTCAAACGGAAGTCAAACTTCGCAGGACGTTTTTTCTCTTGATTTTGATTTCCAAGAGCACAAATTCTCCTCGCGTTCAGAGGCTAATATCTCCACTTCTATTTACTCTTTACAGTCGGGTTATAATCAATTCAAGGCAATGAATCAGGGATCAATAATATTAAATAAAATGGATTTCAAAAATCGCGACTAGTCTCTCATTTCGACGTGACGCATCACATATTAGGAAATTTATCTACATGTAATAAAATCTACGTTTCCCATTGTTTCATTGAAAGAAAAAGGGTTTATTATCCATTAAAAAATAAATGTGTTTTACGTGTAAAATATATTGCGGCTACAATTTTTTCATGATAAAAAGGAGGGATATTCACTAATTTTTTTTAGGGGGTCTTCAAGAGTTTAAAATGCTTGATTATGTTAGAAAATGTATTAAATTTGATAAAATTGACATTTTTGACGAAATATAATGGGAATCATAATCACTTTAAAGTATTATGTATGTCATAAACCCATCGGAGGGCAGCTTTTCATACCCAAAAGGAGGGATAGTCACTGACTTTTTTTCTTTTTTTTTGGTGGGGGGGGGGGATCCTCACAATTTGAAATGCTTCGTTATATTAGAAAATTTGTGTAAATTTCAAAAAAAATATTATTTCTAATCTTTTCATGGAAATAAAAGAGGAAAATTATCCATTTTGAAAAATGTTGTTTACGTGTTAAACATAGTGCGGCTACACTATGCTAAAAAGGAGGCATATGCATCGACTTTTTGGTAGGTTTTCTTGGAAATCAAGGTCGTAATCTCAAGCTTTTCAACCTTGCTCCCTTCCAAAATTCAAAAAACTAAACAGGTAGAATAATGTATGACATATGAAGAAGGTAAATTTAAAAAATCTGTTTTCACGTGTTATACGCATTAAGACCGTATACAAAATTTGAGCCGCTCAATTGCTCGATCAGATCTGTAGTTCTACATTTACAACGAACGTGCGGAGTTCCACTTCCTCCCCACTATTCTTTAATGAAAGTAATAAATAAATAAATACGCATATACATGTATATGTACACTGTTGGTCAGAAAGGTTGGATGTTTTCTTCGTGCTCCACCAACATATGTTTGCTCCGGCTGTAATTTCATGAAATTAATTGTCCCCACGTTCACTTTTCGGGACCCTGGCTATATTTTGGTTGTTCCCCCAACCATTCCCGGGGAATGAAAAGTAAAAAAGGGCTGTCAGCCCCCACAATACCCATTTTTTTGTCATTTTGGGACCCCTTTTTGTTTACCCGGCTGACCAAGGCCCCCTTAATCTTAGCCCCGCGAAACGCGTCTAAAGTGTAGGGTTAATAATGTTCTTTGCGTTAAATTAAGTTTTAAGGTTATATGCTTTTGTCTCTTGTCTAGGGGAGGGGTTGACGTAAAAAGTGAGATTGGTGAAAAATTGAAATATTTTATCCTTACTTCATGGTAAAAGCAAAGGAAATAAAAAAACAACCATAAACCCTTGATTATTATAATTTTCACCCGATTTAGTTTTAGCCTTATTGACAAGGTTGTAAATGGTAACTATAGTCTATTTTTTCATTATGATTTATTTTTAGCGGAGATTCTACAATATATTTTTGGGATGATAAAAATTTCCATGTTTTAAAAATGGATAAAATCAATTTTTAACCCCTATCGAAATAAACTTTGACCCTTCCCCTAGACAAGAGACGAAATCTTTTGACCTTAAAACTTAATTTAGCGTAAAGAACAATAACAACCCTACACTTCAGACGCGTTTCGTGTGGGTAGGATTAAGAGAGCCTTCGTCAGCCGGGTAAACAAAAAAGGGCCCCAAAATGACCAAAAATTGCGAAAATGGACATTGTGGGGGCTGACAAGGTTATTTGATTTTTCTTTCCCCGGGAATAGTTGGGGGAATGTCCAAGATATAGCCAAGGTCCCAATAAGTGGAAGCGGGGACAAACAACTTCAAAATTTTATAGCCGGAATAAAATGATGTTGCTGGATCACTCAAAACAATATCCAACCTTTATGGGCGACAGTGTATATATATATATATATATATATACAGTCTGTGTCAAATAAAATGGTACAAGTGGAAAACATTTTTTTTATAGTATGAAGTTTAATCACAGCTTGTTATTCTTTGGTATTTTCATAAAGCAGGAAGATCAGACTTTCACCTGCAATTTTTTCATCACATTTGGTGTTGTAATTTTTTAACTATGACTAGTTTTCTACAATCAAGAAAAATCCATTGTTCGCACGCCGTCCCATGCCTTTGTGTATAGGTTTCGCATAATGGCTATAAAGTGCTAAATTTCGATTTGTTCGTCGTCGCACAAAATTTAGCATAACTTTTGTTTTACGAAAGCAAATTATACGGAACAAAGCGCATCAGCAAGGAAATTTTTTTTGGCTTTCATTTGGTACCACAAACACACATTATCTGAAAATATTTCACACGTAAATATTTTTTTTTCCGACTGTACCATTTTTTTTGACACAGACTGTATATAAATTTATATATTACATATATATATATATTATATATATATATATATATATATATATATATAATATATATATTATATATATATATATATACATGTATTATATATATACATATTATAATATATATAATATATATATATATATATAATATATATATATATATATGGTCGATTCCAGCGAAAAGTGTACACGGCGAAAAAGTTGAGTCCAAATTTAGAACATCTTTGATGATTTAGTCCTTTGACCCACTAAAAGTCAACAAATCAACCTATCCGTGTGATAAATTGCCACGCTTAATCTCCAAATTGACTTTGTGGCGAGGGGTAAAATAAAACATATTTTTTTGCATGTTACCTACGAATACACGTACCCTAATGTGATACAGTCAGAATTTTGCCTCCTATATACATTTTCCTTCCAAATATGTCATTCCATTCCATCAATAAGATTCTAACAATAGTTAAAATCTGTAAGAGCAGGGCTTGTGCTCCTAATTTCCTTGTATTTGCCATATCTCATTAAAGTTATAGTTTTAAGACAATCTGTTTGAAAAACATGGGGTTGTGTCAGTTTGCATTGTTTAATCTTCACGACGCTAATTAAGATATATCATATCTTACTGAAAGAAAAGATAATGACTCCTCATTAAAACCCTAAAAAAAATTGGAATCCGCCCATTACTTTTGTTTTTAGAAGAGGTAGAAACATATGTATTCGTAGGTAACAGCTAATGTATTCGTAGGTAACATAGGTATAACTGGCTACAATGTATATTTTAAATTATTTGTTGATCCAATTGATATAATAATCGTGTAGGGGTATCAACCTAATTGTTTCTTGTGAAAAATATCTTTCTCAGCCAATATATGGGAACATACTACCAAGTATTGGGGAAACACTAACTTTTAACCCAAAACGTCAATATTTGTCCTGTTTATCGTATGTTTATATCTTTTAATCAAGATTATTGGTACTAATAAGTGTAAGGTATTTTTCTCAACATTGTGCTTGATAACAAGCATAAATACCGATTAAATGATAAACGTCTAAACTAAAAGATTCACACATGAGAATAATTCATTGCGAATATTTATTAATAGCATCAGCCCCTAGCCAACAATAAAAAATGAATACGATATCTTCTGTCTAACATAAATACTTTAACATAATTCGAAAAAAAAAAAGAGTTAATCAAATGTCTTTCGACGAACATTACATTGTAGATGTAGAGCACTTTTTTTAAAATGATTCATCAACTGGTATAGGCATTCTTTCCTCACGTTTATTCTGAAATCATATTTACATAAGCGTGAAACCATAAACGAACAAAAAAAATTAGCATATATCATTTTAAAATCTAAATGTTCATTATACCCTTCCTTTAACTAATAAAAAAATGTTGTATTGTATCGTCGTATGTATCTAGGACATGCACATATGATTATCCATTCTGTTATCTTATTCCAATGATACTATTTGTGGGTAACAGTGACTGTCTTGAACTGCTTATGAGTTAAAATATTCATAACTGACTGTTTCTTGATATGATATGAATATTGGAAAGAATTAAAGACCTCTTGCTCGAACGTAACCAAAATCAAAGTATTCCAGGCTGAATATCCCAACCAAATTGAATTTCTGCTGCACTGTATGATTAAAAAAGGCGATATACGTCTGCATCTGTCACTTTTACATCATTTTCATTTTCATCAAAAATAAAAATGAAAATGAAGTCAACTTTACTTTAATCAACATGGTTTCGATAACTTATGAAATTATGAGGTCTGAGTAATTACGCATGAAATCCCAATTTGGAAGTTAAAGATAACTTAAAGAATGGGGCAAGTTTGCTTTGTATTGAACTCCAGATTGCAATTCATTAATAAGAAACATAAACACCTGATAAATGACTCTAAAAAAGGATAAGTCGGAAAAAAAAATATCAACGTTTAGTTATGTTTTTATTTTGTTATAAGTAATGACAATCCATCTCAGTAAATATTATTCATTTCGTATTTTGAAATAAAATTAGAGAAGGTTAATTCACATCTGTTATGTACAGATTGTGTCAATCGGCAAACGTGCCTTGAATGAAATAGGAAAACAGGATTTGTTAATCCGAATAATGCAATAAGCTATAATTTGGGGCACTTTACTTCAAATCTGATAATCACCAATACAATAAAATAACTTATATTATTGGGTCCAAACGATGTCCCCAATATCTATTAGGACTATTCCTCCCTTTCAATAAAGAAAAAGCAATATGAGGTTAATTGTAAAGCCGAAAATGACAGTTTACGTTACATTGTTACCTACGAATACACATTGTTACCTACGAATACACGTGACATCACTGCAGGAAATGCTATCCCATGTTTTTATTTATTCCTGAAAAGCTATAATTTTTTTGGTAATTAAATTTGAAAGAGTTTCCCCACTTGATAAGCGCTACGAAAAAAATTAAACTTGATAATAACATTGTTTCAGAGGAAAATTACTTCTCAACAATATTATTAAAAAATGTAAATTATTTTACATTAATAAGGAAAATGTCGAAACATAATGAAAACATAAGATTCTAAACAAGAAAATTGTCACACAATATCCTATTTATATGAAAAATGAAACTACAAAAGTTTGTAACTTTAGTCTCAAGACAAATTACTAAAATATATGCCAGAAACACCCTATGCATACTTGTATTCGTAGGTAACATTCGGAATGTCAAATGTTACCTACGAATACAGCACTTATAAGGCAATATCTCAAAAACTTATTGTTCAAGGATGATGAAAGTTTACACACGTCAGCAAGACATCGTTTGTCAACTTTCCCTACAATATTTGCCACTAATCTCTTAAGGTATAGAAATGGCAGTGGTTTATAGGTGTATTCGTAGGTAACTGAATTTTTTGACCACACGAAAATTTCGGACCTTTGACCTCTTCTGCCAGTTAAACAAAGAAAGCAATGTCACCGGGAACAATGCATGTCGATAGGGAATGGTGAGGCGCTTCTGTACGGCAATTAGGAGCCGTACTTCGTTGTATCTATTATGGTTTATAAGCTTTTAAAAAAGCTGTATTCGTAGGTAACATCCAAATTTACCACTCGAAAAAAAATTCCAGAGATTGTTTGGATTGCCCTATATTATTCAAATTTGGTACAATTTCTCCTGAGATGTGTGCCATCCTGAAATACAACTTGAATCTAAATTATTTGATGATTTTCTTTAAAAAGTTTGGTCGCGAAAAAAAACTTAAGTTTTTTTTTTCCAAAAATGGCCGAAAATGGCATGTTTTTAAATCGTTAAAAAAAAAGTTCACTTCAAATGAAGTTGGAACAAATGCGGCACGAATAAGTTCCACCCGATGCGATACATAAAACGCAAAATTGAGGTTCCTACACATTTTTTGGATTTTTTTTATTGGCCTGAACATGATCAAAAACACCGTGTAACACTTTTCGCTGGAATCGACCTATATATATATATATAATACATATATATATATATATATATATATAATATATATATACATATATATATATATATATATATATACATATATATATGGGTGTGTGTGTGTGTGTGTGTGTGTGGGTGTGTGTGTGTGTGTGTGTGTGTGTCTGTCTGTCTGTCTGTTTGGGGATAAATCTTTTTTAGTCACCGGTAATGTAAGTTTGACATCTTTTTTAATTGGCAATGTAAGCCTCTGGACCGCAAATCATACCCCCTACTTTTGAGGACCTGCCCACGCCAATGCAGCGAATCACAGCACGTGTTTTCCAGCATTATTTACCACAGTATATTATCTATCTGTAGATGAAAGCAAACGCAATCCTGACATTATTGTGAGCATTACTACGTCCAGATGGCTTTCTGAGCTCTATAATGACAGCACGCTTAACGCCACCTACGGAGAAGATGGTACCAACCTTCGAGTTTCAAGTGATGTCATTACTGCAATTGTTTTTATTGGCGATGAAATACTGTCAGTTCCGTTTAACTTTACTCTCAAGCACTGTACGGTGAGTTTATTGATATGTTTTAACTATGTCTTACGAATATAATGTTCAATATACAATGATATAACCCCCATGGAGACATTAGTTACTTTGGACGATAGATATCAGGAGGCACAACTGATCCTTAATAAATCTATAACGACGGCTACTACTACTTCGATAGTGACTACAATGAATCTCTGAATTTATATCTGATCAAATTTATCTATTTTATTTCGTCTTCGAGAAACAACATTATAGCCAATCTTGGGCGATTCTGTGCTGTTTCGTAAGGGACATTTTCACAACATCTGACATTTTTTTAAATGGAAATAGAGAAATATTTACTTGGTTGATGGGTATCCTCAAGTAGTACCAGAAGGGGCACAATAACCCAAACTTAATTTGACTCTATTACGCATCATTTACAATTGAAATGAAAAATAGTACTATGTCGTACGGGACACAAAAGTAACAGAAAAAACAAAGAGACGAAAACAACAAAAACATGGAATTGCCCTTTAGGACTTCCTAGTATAATCCTCTCGAGAAAAAAAAACATAAACCAAATTACTTGTATTTATAGAAGAATAAAGAGACCATGTATTACTTCAAAAATAATCAACGAATGATAAGGTATTTTGATGTGCAATGCTGCCCCTCTCCCTCACAGTATACTTCTGACATTACGAATTGTGTAAAAAAACAACAAAAAAAACAACACCACATGAACTAACATAAAAACAAACAAAAACTAGAGCTTTATCATTTTAACATGTACAAAATATCGGTGTATTTACTGATATGTGCAACGCGAAAATCTATTATGATTAACACGTAGACGGCAATCAAGATTTTCATATATCTCTTTTCAGTTCAAATTAACGTATTATAACAACTTCTCGTGAAAATAGATTCTATGAATCGCACGTATTAAAAACTTGCACACATTGTGACGCCATCAAACAGAAATCTGTAATTTTGAGTTTAGACGCCATTATGATAATGTTGTGATGTACTTCAGTCATGAATGAGACATGGAATCGCATTAATAACTCATACTCTAGATCTATTCAACTATGACAAGTTGCCATTCATCCTGAAAAGTTTTAAAGGATGTTTTGGGCCATGCGCCAACAATGGTATATTTTGGCAAAATTGACAAAATTCGCAGGCGCATAGTTCTAACTTGAACGGACGCTCATTCCATCATTAATTGTCTAAAAAGGTTGCACATGGTGTCAAATTGTTGTAAATTTTTATGGAGATTATAATCGATAATTTAATGCAGTATTCCAACCTGGCGCTCAAAAAATGCGCGCCCATTTTTTCTTGAAATGCTGAGAATGACCTGAAACGTAGGCCTTGTAATTTGAGCCAAAAAGTGATTTTGAACATTTTAAATTTTTGCGCGCTCGTAATTTCTTTATGTGTGCGCGTACGCAGGCGTGGCATGATTTAAAAGATGCGCTTTGATTTGAAGTTTATGTGTACTATGATTAGTTATGAAGTAATGATTGATAATGAGAATTTACAAAATGGCGTCTGAATGACGTCACGTGGTTGAGATTTAAAAGAAGACGAGTACTCAGATTTTATTATGATCGAGCATTGCTGAAAAACTGAAATACTTTAATGCATTATTTTTTTAGTCATCTGAACAAGAATTGTACAGACATAAAAAAAAAAGAAAAGAAATATTGATATTCGGACAATAACCAGAGGTAATATGTACATTAGGTACATATACCACCTAAATATGCAAACCCAATCCAAACAACTAAAAGAAAAACAGACAATATAGAGTATATCAAAAAAAAAAGAAATCATCATTACGTTTAAGCACACTTAAAATACTTTTTCGATAATACATATTTCTTTAACAAATCAATTGAAAATCATTTATCATTCGATTGTCTCTTTTGGCTTGCTTTTCTCCCATACACCACCGCACTGAAGGCCATTGATCAGAGATTCGACTCACCAACATGCAGCTTCTGGAATAACGACAACAGGTATTAGGCCTACCCCCAACAACGATATAAAGTAACGCATGATAGTGACTTTAATTCCCTATTTAAAGCCAATACGAACCAGCAGCCTTGTTTAGCACCCCCTTAAGTCCTCAACTACTCAATTTTGACCTGATTCCTAAACCATAATACAACACCATGAGAAGTGCAGTCCTAAAATACAGGCGCATTTGAATTATAACACACCTTTTTAATACTAAATATATTCCATTGCGATAATCATATTTCTAAGTATCAAAATAAATTCTTTTGCCCTCAAAACATTTAAATTCCCAATTATTATAGGTTAATTCATACACTGTATTGTTAAAAGTTTTCTCAAAAAGTACATATTAGGTTAGCTGTTATAACACACAGTCAATGAGAGTGTTGGTCAGTCCGCCCTCGCTTTATAGGGAAAGTCGGGTCTGGTGGTTTCATAATTTAAAAAAAAAGAGTAAACTTTTCCCGACAGATTGATGCAAAAAACTATGAGAATCGGATAAGAAATAAAGAAATTGTGACATAACCCTTTTAATGTATTTGTTCCTTATTAGATTGCTAAAAAATATGATAAACCCACAGTCTTGTATTTTCTTAGTCATTGTTGTAGCACCGATGGAATTCAAATGTCTGTTTAACTTTATTGTATGATTGCAAAGACATAACAGTAACTGTATTTTGCAAAATATAACTTATTTTTCCCCTTTTGAGATTTAAGATAAATTGAGTGCATTTTGATAAATGAATATTTCTTGATAGTTGATCCTATTCATTTAATGCAAAATTAATAAAACAATAAATAAAAATAATTATGTTTAGGAAATCTACTGTAGTAGGTAAACAAAATAAGTGCAAGCTTTCAATAAGTTTCGTATGTTTCAGGAAATACATAACAAATAAAGGGTCCACTGGTAAAGATTAGCCTTTACATGTTCTCTTTATCATATAATGAGAGAAAAACAGTTGTGTAGTTCCATACATGAATTTATGTTTGTATTCCATGTGACTCTTTTCAGAATTGGGTTAATATGTTATTGCTTTGTTGGTTCAAGAGTTGGTAGCAAAGCATACAATGATTCTTAATTGAATTGTTATCAACCTTTCCAAATCACGTTAATGCCTTGGTCACAAGCCGCCGTACGTTTTTTTGGCCGTACGTTTTTTTGGGGAGGCTACGGTCGCTACGTTTTTCTGAAAACGTGGAGGGAAGTGGCAAGCGCAGTGTGCGAGTACGTCAACGCACCGACTGCGCAAGGCGTAAGTACGTGGCCGGTACACCATGTATGGTAATTGGCGGTTGTGTGCATCGTACGTTGCGCACGTTGTAAGTGAGCTGTAGTGCTTGTAACGTAAGATCTCCGTGCGTTTGAATCGTTATCGTACGGAGGCCGTGCTTACAAGTGCACCTCACGTACGGTGTCAGTACTCACGCGCATGTTGTAAGTGCGTGCAAGTGCATGAACGTAAGTTTTTGATCTCGATATTTGCGGGGATAATGTATAGATTTTTATATTTATTTATATTTATTCATTTAGATTAATTTATTATATTATCATATTATGATATCATAATCAGTATACACAATAAACTGATATAAACCTATACCATCACAAGTATTGCATGATAGCTGATATACATGCTTTTTTCTTTTTTACAAACAATTTATACATTTTGCTTGATATATTATGAAATGAAAGTTTTGTCTTTTTCAAATGGCATAGTAAAAAACGAACACCTTCTCTATAGAGAAGAAAGATTCTTTTACGCCATTGCCATGGGAGATGTGCATCAGAACGATTGATTATACAGCAAAACCTAATGAAATTGCATTAAACCTGTTTTTGCAATATAGGACTCAATCTAAGCAACGCTAGAAACAAATTTATCTTCTTTGAGTGTTGTTGTTGTTGTTTTTGTTTCTTTTTACTTTGACAGTTTCATGGTATATTTTGGCGAGTTTTCATTTTCAAAAATGTATAAGCGAAACATCAAAACAGTTTCCGGAGAAACTTGAAACTTGGATCATGATTTTGTTCACGAAATCTATTGACTAAATAGGCTACCCCCAAGGAAAAAAAAACAAGAAAAAACAAGAAAGAAACTTTTGGAGATGGAATTTATCAGTAAAAAGTAATAATAATCGTAAAATGAATATTTGTTTACGTTTATTCGAATGCTGTCGAAATGTTTTGCTTTTTGCAAATTAATATTGGAAATAAGTTAACTTTGTTTTTACGATGCTGTGGATCATCGTCATCATTATCAAATTCAAATAAAAAAGGAGGTCACCAAGGGGGGAACATCTTTATGCGATGGTACTCGGATGATACGTGCCAAAATGACAGGCAGTCATTAGTCATTATCCAGCAAAATATAATAAAAATTTTACAAAAAAGAAATAGATTGTTGTTGTAAACCACAACATAATTATGTTAATAAATTGACTATGATTTGGTGGAATAAAGTTGCATCAAACAGTATTTGCAATACAGGACTAAATTTGTCTTTTTCAACGTTAAAATTAAATTTCATCTGTTGGTGGTGCTGTCTGCCGTATACATGGTATATGCTCTCTCTTTTGTAAACATATTTTTGGGGAGAAGTATGAAACATGTTTTAAGTTTTCATTTATTGATAATGCCCACCTCCCATAATTTTAATTTGGGGGGGGGGGGCATTTGTTCTTTTTAAGAAATGACTTGTTCAAGTCATCTACTGTTCTCATGTTTGAAGATTTTCTTATTTCAGGGCATACAAAAATAGTCAACAATATTCAGGCCATCAATGACATGAAATATCATAAAGACTCATAAAATAAAAAATAAAAATTAAAAATTAATAAATTTAAAAAAATGCAATGCTGCAATACTTTTTGACAGGTGAGGAGATTATATGCAATATTGAGACATATATAAACATGTACATACACACATATTATCATAATTATATTTTATATACATACTAATATATTTTTTATATATACATAATATTGAATACGAAACGTACGTCGGCTCAGTAGAAATCAGTCCGCACAACGCGCGTTGTAAGTGCGGAGCACTTGCTGAGTCCGTACGATCCACGCAAGTTCTGCGTGCTCAATCAACAGTTGAAATGGGCAGAGCAAAGTAACCGTGGGCCACGCAATTATCCCGTGCGCAGCACGCACGTGCCAAGTGCGCCGTCGGTACAGTAAGTGACTGCCGCAAATATCTAAAAAGACTTACGGAGTCGGTGCGTTGTGCGTGCTTTGGCAGTACCGAGGGCGTGCGTGCGCGCACGTGCGGCAAATCCGTAGCTCGAACGTAGCCCGCACGCAGCGAAAGTTCCTCCTGCACTAAAAGTTCTGCGTCGTGTCTGCGCACACCAAATTCCGTACTGAGTCGGTACTCACCACGTACGTGACGTACGATTTTTCCAAATTTTGCCCACGTTTTTGCACGTAGACAGCACGCACGTGCAAGTACGACGATATGTGACCAAGGCATAAGGCAGTTCTTCCCTCAATTCTCTCATGACTAAATGTTTCCCTTTGAATAAAAATAACTTTCGATCATTATATGATTTATTCATTTATTCCAGAAACTGGAATTCATCCGGCTGTAAAGAAATCGCGACAAATGACATGAATACGACGTCATGCTACTGTGATCACATGACCAGTTTTGCTATCTTAGTGAGCTTGGTGCCTAAACAACTGGTAATATGTAATATCTTTTTCAGACATATACTGTGTGTGAGTGTGTTTAAAAAAAGTCAAATGTGAGTATTCTTTCAAAATTCTCCGAGCAGATCATTAGGTTATACAGTGAGTCCAAAAAGCAAGAACATTTAATCATGGGTTTCATGATATCTATTTGGTAGAGTCATCCTCCCAGCATTTGTGTTACCCTTTTCATCTAGATATTTGCACGCACGACTGAGTAACAGACAATCTTATGAAGATAGCAGAATCTCAATTGCACAAATAGATGGATGAAGATTGAAAACAAATGTTGACAGAATATGAGTACACACATACACACACATACACCCATTCCCCCTCACAAACATCCACATCATCACGCACGCACCCACACACACACACACGCACACACACAGAGGAAACAATTCACCATAACATTTCTCCTTAGATGTTTTGTTTGGGACGTAGTAATTCCCTAACAACTGTTTGTGAGTGTGAGTGAGGGTGTGTGTACATGGTGTATGTGTGGGTGTATATGTTTGTTGAGGGTGTAGGCGTGTATATGTTTGTGCTTGTGTGTGTGTGAGGGTGTGTGTGTGTGTGTGTGTGTGTGTGTGTGGTGTGTTGTGCTGGTGTGCGGGAGAGATAGGTTATGTGTGTGTGCACGCCCTTACAAAAATATCGTGTGTACACACAACGGTACCATACAAAATACCACAGGATTTTCCTATGGTTTTTTTGGCACAAATACCACATAAATACCATACAGGAGTACCTACACCAAAATACCATAGGGTTTCCTATGGTTTTTGGCACAAATACCACAGGATTTCCTATGGTTTTTTTGGCACAAATACCACATAAAATACCATACAGGAGTACATACAGCCAAAATACCATAGGGTTTCCTATGGTTTTTTGGCACAAATACCACAGGATTCCTATGGTTTTTGGCACAAATACCACATAAAATACCATACAGGAGTACCATACAGCCAAAATACCACAGGATTTCCTATGGTTTTTTGGCAAAATCAACACATAAAATACCATACAGGAGTACCATACAGCCAAAATACCATAGAGTTTCCTATGGTTTTTTGGCACAAATACCACAGGATTTCCTAAGGTTTTTTTGGACAATTACCCAGGATTTCCTATGGTATTCTGGCCCAAATACCATACAGAAGTACCATACAGCAGTACCATACAGCAAAAATAGTACCCCACAGCATGGAGTTACTAAGTATGCCCACACAATATCAACCACAAAAGGTACCAGGATTACCACATACCGTTACGACCGGAAACACCACTTCGCCGTTAACACAGGGATACCACACGCCGTTATCACCGGACTGCTGCCAGACAACCGAAGATGCCATACACTGGTATATATACCACTATCTAGCAAAATATTTTGGGTCACAGTTAGTTATTTTCTATATTTCTGATAATAATGCAAATGTCAAAACTATCGCTCTTGATGTTACTTTGTGTTTAGGAAATATATTTCCCTAAAAGAAAAATATTAATATCAGTGAATTACTAGTTAATGAGGTAAGTTTCACAAAAATATGATTTGTGCATACAAAAACATTGTATGCAAATGAGCTAATTACCATAGTACCACAATGAAGTACCACAGGAATACCATACGACTACCAAACTTCAGCAGTAAACAATAAACATAAATCCACTTTGACTAATGCCAGTTTGGTTTCATCCGTGTTGGATGTTTGCCTTCATTCAGTTTGTCAAATTACCCATTTGGTCTAATTATTATTCTATTCGTCTAATCAAGTCGACTTGTCAAAACCACTTAGTCAATTCCTGTAAGAAACTATCCCTTAGAAAAAATATCCTTTGGCAATACCACACAACGGTAGGTATTGCGGCGATCCCGGGTGGACGGGGCACGATCGAGTTCCTCCCCCTCGATGTTTGCTTTTCAGAGGATCGTCCACCTCGATTTCTCAGAGCTTAAACATAAATATATGTACATATAATAAACGAAGAGGCACAAGTGTGCGTAAAATGTACCAAGTTCAGGTCATTAAAAAGCAAAATTTTCGGCTCGCGCTTCGCTTGCCAAACCCCCCCCCCCCAGAAACAATAATTAAACTAATAATCTATTTCAGGTCCCTATATTCATTTATTCTTTTATTTGTTTAAACGTGTATCTGGTGTATAATTAATTCCTCCAAAATTGGCGGCAATCAGGGGGACGTGTCCCCTTGATTTTTAAGCTTCACATTTTGTTTTAATTTTCTAAGTATTTTTGAATAGATTTTGCATTTGCCCACTTGTCCAAATGTGATGGTAATAAACTTTTAAACTTCTTTTAAAAATATTTGTTTTCAGATCCGTATCGTTCAGGAAAGTAACCATATTCAGGATTCAAGGGATTACAAAACATATTTTGTAAAACGTTGATTAATGAGATTTTCACTCGCGCTTCGGAATTGTATTTTTTCTTTAAGGTAGTGATATCAGCTATTGAAAATTAATTATGTTATTATAAAGCAAAATTTACAGCTCGTGCTTCGGCGCACAAACAAATAACAATACAATGATTTAACGATTTAACTATACTATGTCTTACGGTCGATATATGTATTTGTGGAATATGTTTATTTGTTCCAACTTTATATTCTTAAAAAATTGTCATTAGTTTCTGTATAATAAGTGAAATAGATCATTCTATTTCGAATTTTGGGTATATAAACATAATTTAGGACGCCTTATTCCGTTCGAGTCTTATAATATTTCCCATTCCGCGTGCCGTTTGAGTGTAAGCAGATTTAAGGGCCAAATGTCATGAGTAGTTGGGTGCAAAATGCGTACATGCACAAAAATTTGTAGAAATGTACATTGTCACAAATCAAACATCTCTGTTTATTAGTGGTAAGTCAGACACGTATAAAGTTCATATTTATTGAAGCAGACATTGTAAGGAAGATGATTACATATTTTTGTGCCTGCATAGGGTGTCTCATAAAAGCTATACAGAGTGTTACTGGGAAAATGATTTTAAAAAGTTCACAATTTTACTTGCGAATGATTTCTTAATCTTTGTACCAAATGAAATGAATCATTTTGGAATGTGTAAATAAGACACTATGCTTCTAAAAAATATAAACTTGTAACACAAAATTACGTTTTCTAACCGCACTACAGGGTGTCAACAAGGAGAAAATTTAATAAAGGCAAAAAGGGCATAAATCCTATCTTTCACACTTGGATTACAACAATGTTCATTGCAGAAATTTGTTTCCACTTAATTTTGTATCTACATGCATGCAAAGAAAATGGCGAAAAGCACAATTATTGTTATAAGATTGCATGTGACAATTTTCGATGCCTCCAATGCATTGTCTATGAGGATACGTGCATTAAGTTTGTTTTAATTGATTAATTAATTGATTAATATAACTTTGAAAAATTCTACTTTGTATCTGTCTAGAACCAGATAAATTCCAAAGAGAATGATATATCACTCAACCCATAAGACAATAGACTGGAAAGATATAATGCAACAAAGAATAAAAAAGTAAACAAAAATGGAATCCTATGCTTCAACACGTGCCTCGACCGTAGGATCCTCCACACCTGACCCTACTACTCACTCAAATTATATTTTGTATTAGCATAGCATAGCATGAGCATAACAAAGTTGAAAACTTCACAGACATATAGCCTGATAATTTATCTACAATGTGAGTTATTGCACAACTCATGGTTGTACACATCATTTTCATGCTATGTGAAAAAATGTGATCATTTTTCCTCCAAAATGTAACGCCTCCACCCTTTTACTTAGCCCACATGTGACACTTGACCTTAACGGTTCATGGACTTTCTACATTAAAAAAAAATTGAGCAGGAAAATAAAAAAAATATCTGACATGACTGTCATTTTCATTTATTGAGAAATTAAGCCTGTTTTTTCTAAAGTTTCAACAATGAATACATAAAGCTATATACTACTACTGTGAGATATACTGCTGTATGGTACTGTATGTCTGTGTATGGTACTGTGTATGGTACTGCTTAGTACTGCTGTATGGTACTGATGTATGGTACTATGTTGGTCCTGTTGGTACTGGCTGTATGTAGTGCTGCTGTATGGTACGCTGTATGGTACTCTATTGCCGGGTACTGATGTTGGTACTGCTGTAATGGTACTACTGTATGGTACTGGTTGTATGGTACTGCTTGTGGTACTACTGTATTGGTAAGTGCTGTATGGTATTGCTGTAGTGCTTCTGCTGTATGCTTCTGCTGTATGTACTGATTTATGGTACTGCTCTTGGTCTGCTGTATGGTACTGGCTGTATGTACTACTGTATGGTACTGGCTGTATGTACTGATGTATGGTGCTGGCTCTTGGTACTGCTGTACGGTACTTGCTGTAATGGTACCCGCTACTACTCAACCACCACAGCAATACCATACATATGGTATTTGTGCCAAAAACCATACAGCAATACATACAATATGGTATTGTGCCAAAAAAACCATAAACAGCAAATACCCATACATATGGTATTGTGTGTAAAAAACAATACAGCAATACCATACATATGGTAATTGGTCTAAAAAACACACACACAAAAATACCATACATATGGTATTTTCTGCCAAAAAACCATATACAGCAATACCATACACATGGTATTTCTGCCAAAAAAAACATAACAGAAATACCATACATATGGTATATTGTGCCAAAAAACCCATATCAGCAGCAAATACCATACATATGGTATTTGTGCCAAAACCATACAGCAATACCATACATATGGTATTTGTGTGCCAAAAAAATACAGAAATACCTACATATGTATTGTTGCCAAAACATACACAATACCATACATATGGTAATTTGTGCCAAAAAAACCATACAGCAATACCATACATATGGTATTTGTGCCAAAAAACCATAAAGCAATACCATACATATGGTATTTGTGTAAAAACACCATACAGCAAAATACCACATACATATGGTATTTGTGGCAAAACCATACAGAAATACCATACATATGTATTTGTGCAAAAAACCATACAGCAATACCATACATATGGTATTTGTGCAAATACCACAGCACGGCTGTATGGTATTCTTATGGTACCCTTTTCCTGTGTGGTATTTTCCTATGGTACTTGTATGGTATTTTATTGTACCATAGAATACCATAGGAATACCACAGGACATTAAGAAATACCATATGAATAACCACAGGACATTCAGAAATACCATAGGAATACCACAGGACATTTTTGTAAGGGCGCGCGCTTGTGTGTGTGTGTGTGTGTGTGTGGTGTGTGTGTGTGTGTGTGTGTGTGTGGTGTGAGAGGTGTATGAGGGTACGTGTGGGTGTTCGTGGTTTTTGTGCGTGCACATAAGAAATAAATTCATAATTTGTTTATTCTTCACCCAGCCAAAAATTCAGTCATGCGTGCAAAGATCCAAATGAAAATTGTCCCAACATAATTATGCGAGGAAGATAAATTTACCAAGACATATTCATGTAACTCATGATTAAATGTGCATACTTTTTTACAAGACAACTTCAAAATAATAAGACATTTTTATTGACTCACTCTATATAATGCGCGAAAAAAAAAAGTACGAACACACAATTTATTTTGTTTTGTTTTGTTTTGTCTTGTTTTTTTGTTTGTTTGTTTTTTCAAAATAGAATCACCGCTTTTTCAATTTTATAGAAGTATACATTGTAATATGTCTATTTGAATATTGTATTGCAGCAAGGCGACATCATAAGTGACATTCTAACCTGGATCGGTCTAGGTTTATCTGTTGCATCACTGGTTATCAGTCTGGTTATATTCATCATTCTCAGGTGACAGTATTTCCCTTGTTTATTTTTATGTTAACGATAAGATGATTTTTTTTTTTTTTTCGGCAAGAAATGATTATTCTTGATCTGTTGATTACTTTTTCTAACTACAGAGATATCCCTGATAAACTTCACATCACAAAAAGTTTGAACTGCGTGTCTCGGTCAACTAGGGTAAAATGAAATGAGAACTTAAACCAAAGAAATAGACGTTTCTTTTGAAAGAAATGCTAAACATATTTTATGATGTTCACTGTTGCATACCTAGACGTTCCTTGACAGCCGACCGTGTAATAATTCACGCCAATCTTATGGTCGCCATTTTGTTAGCCGATATCACCTACTTTTCTGGTATAAATCCGATTGAAATTGAGGTAAGTTTGTTTTTGGTATTTTGGTCAGTTTGCTTGCATGGACACTGCTTATTCAATATTTAAGACAGCTATCAATACATTGTAAATCCTTCACAGTTTAATGGAACAAGGAACGAAAAAGCGAACTTATTAAACAACTAATTTAAATATATTTTTGCCTGTAAACAAAGGGAACATGCATTGAAAGTTCCTTGTATGCTTAATAGTAACACATATTAACCAAATTCTAACCTCTCATACTAGTCAGCGTGCAAGGCATACGCGTTCTTACGCCACTACTTCTTCCTCGCAATGGTGTTTTGGACACTCGTAGAGGGCGTGCATCTCTACCGTCAGATCATCCAGGTCTTTGACACTGGTAACCCTCGAACCTGGGTTTATGGTATCATAGGATGGGGTGAGTACTGGAACATAATCAATTAAATATCTAAATGTCCATATTACCCCGGGCCAGGTTTTACCGCCCTGCTGTTGAATTTTAGGCTTTAAGTGGCAGCCACGGTATTTTTATGGGACGATTTATTGTTCACGAATGAAACCTCGCCCCCTCAATTATCGTTTTGTTGCCCAGTATGTAATTAGTCGGTCGAACCGAAATAGGACAGCTCTTTCATAGCTAGGACTCCCCGTGACAGAATCTTTATATATTTTGTTCTTTTTATCTAATATTTTAAACAAATACTCATGTCTTATAATTCTGACATCTCCCTACACACAAAAAATGAGAACTTGCATATATGAGTGATCAAACTCAAATATCCAAGTATTTTTGACTATATAGTGACACACATCCATCCATTGAGGCTTCAAAGCTATTTGAACGCACCTATCGGTAT
>CALNVZ010000674.1:23835670-23882349 GCA_940671915.1 Paracentrotus lividus
CGTAATTGAACATGTAAAGTTATTAAGGGATACTCAAGACAAAAAATTTATTGTGTATATATACTCAATATTTTTTTTCTTCTTGAGTACTCCTTTCTAAATTTACATGTTCTGGAAGAGCGGGTGTATACTTTTAACAGAAACACAGATTCTGAAGTAAAAATACGTGATATACGAATAAAAGCACTCGCCTCCAAGAGTAGCAAACGGGTTTTACTCATGGAAACTAGTTCTCATTTTTTGTGTGTACGTGGTCTGTTAAAATTTCATTTAGCCGATATAATCGTATTGGTTATTGTAGTATTGTGTAATTTGCTTTTGGTTTGTTACAAAGGTTTTCCTATCGTGATACTCGTCATTACTGGAGTAGTGAAGCATCAAAGTTATGGCTATGGAGCAAGGTATAAAGTATACATGTATAGCATGAAAATTATTTGTTAGTAAATACATATCATTTCATTTTGCATTGCATACACATTACATTATGCGAAAGTGTTAAAATATTACATTTTCTAATCATGTTTCATTGTGATCCAACTTGTCACTTGTCAAGCCTTATATCATCTTTTCCGGTTTACATTTTCTGTTTAAATTTTCTTTTTGCGAATATCAATACTTTTTTCAACTTCCTATACCGAGTGAGTGGAAAAAACTTTACACCTAGAAAATGTCAATGTAAAGAAAACCAATTTATAAGCCACAAATTATTATACATATTCTGAAAGAGTAAATCATCCCTGATCTTCTCGTACCACTTTTGTGTGGTATGTCTTTTACGCTGGGATGAACGCGACGCATCGTTTGCGAACATGTAAATTTCGAATTGTGCAAGGGTGGGGATGAAATTGAAACAACAAAAGCTGACAAAAAAGCAACTCCATCATGAATAAGATGGCATAACTTTTTAAGAAAAATGTTTTGAGCCAAATAATGTGGTAAGGATGTTGCTACATTTATCGACTAGATGCTGTGTAAAAATTAGATTGATTCATTAAGTAATCTATTAATGAGTACACATTAAAAAGTAAACTGGCACAGACAGACCTAAAAAGACCTCTTAATACTTTTGGAAGGTGAATATTTTGTCTTTGACGTGTGCTCACACATGCTTGACTCTACAGATCTATCTTATTCCCACACAAATTGTAATCGATATGTTTAACAACGTACCTGCCAAGTTATTTAGCGCAAGACATTTTCGTTAAAAAGTTATGCTAGTTTAATTAGGATGGAGTTGCTTTTTTGAAAGCTTTTGTTGTTTTGATTTTACTCCAACTTTTGCACTATTCGAAATTTTCTATGTTCACAAACAATGCGCCCTGTTCATCCAAGGGTAAATATACAACACACAAAATCGGTAAAAAGATGCGGGAGGAGTTATGCTCTTTCAGAATATGTATAAAAAATTGGGGTTTATAAAATGGGGTTTTTTTTATTGATTTTTTTGTTTTCTAGATGTAAAGATTTTTGTTTTATTTTACTCACTCGGTTTATGTTTACCTACATAGCCCTATAAGTCAATTCATCTGTATTTCAAAGTTCTTTCGTTGAATTCGATTGCATTTCTTTCGAAATATTAATTCATATTCAGTGCTGGTTGGAATTATTTTGAAGAAATTGTTCATGTATTCAAGATCTTCATTTTATTGAGAATAAGATACTCTCCCCAAATTATAATTTCATAGAAACCTGTTTTTTAACCTTTTGAAGTTACTTTGACTTTGTTAGCTATATACCCCCTAAAAGATGTCCAAGTCTTACCCCACCTAAAACCCAAGGAATAAACTGTCTGCGCACCAAAACAACTGGCACAAAACTTCCTAGAAAATTCTTTAGGCACAATCCTCCTCAGTAATCTATTTTTTCTAATGAACTATCTCATAGACAAAACAAAAAAGTAAGTTGTAGATCCTTCAAAATCCTTCAACTATGAAAATACAAATAGCTAGTTTTCCTTTAAATATAAAATACAGCTGCTGGTTGAATCCAACCGATGGGACAATTTGGGCATTCAATGGACCAGCCACAGGCATCGCACTGGTAAGTCACTGAATTGCAACTTTAGATAGGGTAACCCTTCCTCGAAAATGTATTTATTTGTTTAATTTCTTGGTCTGCATGATTACACTCTGAAATGTTCGTGAAAGAAGTTAATAAAGATAAAGGCCAGTTTTCTTGACGGGTTACTAAGGGTGCTATCTCACTTCGCGGTGGAGCTAGGGGGACTTGTACACATTCCAAGGGGAAACGTTTCTGTAAGGAATAAATTTGAAGCTTTGGGTATTTTGTACGCTTCTAGTATTTCTGATTAAATTGATTCCTTAAGAAATAATTAATATATTTGAGTAAAAATATTCCTATTCCTGCCTGACATAGCATTAAAACATGAATGCAGACTGCATTCTGACCATTAAAGCCCTAAACAGGTGAAATTTAATTGCTAATTTGGGTAATTTTAGTGGATTCAAGTTGCCTAATTGCTGGGCTAAGCAATTCACAATTTATGGTCAATTATTATTATTATTACTTCAAGTGCCCAGAGTATTTTGAAATTTGGCAAATCTTGCTCAGTGTTTGTTAAAAGTTGGGGACATTTTTATCCAACTATTTTGAGAGTGTATCTTAGCTAATTACGCCAAAATGACAGCCTCCAGCTATTCGTGACATATTTGACAAAATCACCTTCAAGAGTGAAATCAATCATACCAAAATATCATTAAAAGAATTAATTAATAACTACATCAAGTAATTTTGTCATAATAATGTTCAAAATCTCATCTGGTTTGTCATACATAAACAACTCAATAACCAAATACCATGAATGCAATCTTTCGATATTTATACATTCTAGGATCCCTAGAAATTAATATTTCAGACTTTAATTTGGAGCAATATCAAGAAGTATCCGTTTCCTTATTTCAGATTAATGTCGTTATTCTTCATCTGGTCGTAAGGGCAGTTGTGACGGCATCTCGAGGTCAACTTCACAACGATAAGATCAAGCAAATCAAGTACGTATTTTGAAGACAAAGACCTCTCCTTTTTAGCATTTCTTGATATTTACGTATTTAGTTCGATAAAAAGAAAAATCTCAAAACAATACATTAAATAGTAGATTTTAATTCAAAGGCAAGACATTAGGAAAATATCTTTTCCACCTCTTTCCCACCGTGATTTAAGTGGTATTCTTTTTGCATAGGCCTATCAAAGGAGAGTATCTCTAGGCCATAATACACTGAAAACCTAACCTCGTCCGTCAATGGACCGACTAGCTTTAAAGCTAGTCGGTCAAGACAGACTAGTTTTAAATCTAGTCTGTCATGTTAGTCCGTCGAGACGGACTGGCATACAACTGAATTTACATCTCTCAACTTGACGGACGAGCTTTAAAGCTCGTCCGTCGAGCTTGATGCTAGTGACCGACTAGGCAAAAAAAAAGTAGGGGGTAGGACAGTTCACCCATTAGAATGACTGACTAGCTTTTGATACAAATAGTTGCAATGTCGTTTCAATGTACCTTCTCCTGATTTATTTTTCTGTTTCCGAGCATAATCAAGTGGGATACATTCAACACAAAGGTTTTTTGGCGTGACAATCTGAAACTTACGAGACATAACATCTATTAATGACAATTATGCAATTCACGAGTACCGGGGGTAGATTCTAAATATTGTTCTCCATTCTTCAATAAGGCTAATTGAATACCTTTACTATAGAACTCAAGAACCCGGTATGTACTTACAGATTGCTGATGAATGCCCGGCTTAGCAACAACAGTGAAATAGAAGTTGGATACAATCAACATTCTCAAACAAAGTTTTTTTGGCTTAAAAATCTGAGAGCTTACGATTGCCGACATAACATCAATCATGAAAAGTATGCCATTCACGAGTAGGTTAGGAATATTGTTCCATTCTTAATTACAGGCTAATTGAATACTTCGTTACTATAAACCCGTGAACCGTCTATTCTTATAGATTGCCGGTGAAAGTCCGGCTTAGCAACAGCAGTGAATAGAAATAGAATAGAATACAATTGACTGAATAACATGCGCATTGCGAAAGGACATCACTATTAGTTGCATTATCTGTATGTGGATTCCATTTAATGAGCAAACTGTACAGACGCACAGTTGAATACCCCGTAAAGCTTAAGATTCGGATTATCATGGCGATCTCCTTCGAGTGAATGACCTGTGTGAGTACTCTTTTTTTTTAATTCCTTATGTTTCAGTTCACAGATAGCGTTATTTTTTCACATAGATTAATGCTATAATCACCAACGCGAAAAATATATGGCTTGCCAAATCAATTTTTAAATTGTGTGTAATTACAACGATAATAACAATCACATTAAATTATGAAAATTAAATTTTAAAAATTCTAATAATAAGTATAGGCGCCACTTTTGTTTTAGATTACTTGTATCTACAAAACCCTTGGATTAGAGCACTACTTTGGGATTTCTGAAGTGGCTCTCAAGGAATGGTATAGGCCGAAAATGCAAAAGCAGGTAGGCCTACAACAAAAAGCAATGATGATGCAAGCCAATGGCGAGACGACCCTGGCAACTTGCCCCCGTTATTGATAATTCCATAATAATGTTACCTACCCTGATAGCAGACTGACGTCTTAAAGACGTCTTAAACTGGTCAAAACTGGTCAACTCGTCATACCCGTCGTAAACACGACATCTTTAATGATGTCTTAATGACGTATTCCAAACGATTAATAGAATCTGATATTTAAATATCTTTACATGTTTCTATGCGATGTGACTATGTCTTCTTGGTAATGACTTCAAAGACGTTAATTTTCTATTTTTGAGCAAAAAATTATGACAGTAATATACGTCTTTATGATGTCTTTACGACGTCTATAAGACCACTTTTCTGTCATTTTTTGACCAAAATACGACATCTTTAAGACGTCTTTAAAACGTCTATAAGACAAACTTTTGATTGTCTTTACGACGTCTATAAGACCACTTTTCTTGTTCATTTTTGACCAAAAACGACATCTTTAAGACGTCTTTAAAACGTCTATAAGAACAACTTTTTTGTCTATTTTTACCCAAATATGATATCTTTAAGACGTCTTTACGACGTTTATAAATCACTTTCCTTGTCATTTTTTGACCAAAAATACGACATCTTTTAAGAACGTCTTTAAAAACGTCTATAAGACAACTTTTCGATGTTTTACGACGTAACTATAAGACCACTTTTCTTGCAGTTTTTGACCAAATACGACATCTTTAAGACGTCTTAAAAACGCTATAAGACAACTTTTTTGTCTATTTTTTTACCCAAATACGGATATTCTTAAGACGTCTTTACGATGTTCATAAGAAAAAACTTTTTGCTTTCATTTGACCAAAATACAATGTTTCTGTTGGTCATGAATATTCATAAGCAGTATTCTGAGATTTAAAAAAAGGGGGAAATGAATAGAAATATGGCAATTTTAGTAAGCCATGTAACCGCATTTGCTTTTGACATAATCAAAATTGTTTTAAATTATTATCATATAGTAATAACACAATTTCAAGGTGCTTCATAATGACAATCTTCATCATATTCATTAACAAAAGTGTAATTTAATAATAAGAACTAGTCTTTCCTTCAAACATTTGTCTGTAGCACTTTATATAGCAGGACCGGACACACTGCCAGTAATAGGGCCTTTGTGTAGGACAGCATAGGTTATAATATTAGGATAGGTTAGGATAGGATAGGATAGGACTCAGTATTAATGTCAACATCCCTGATAGCACAGTGACGTCTTAAATACGTCAGAAAAAAAATTTTATGACGTAAATTTGCACACGCGTTTGACGTCTTAAAGACGTCGTATTTTTACGTCATAAAGATGTCAGTTTTAAGACGTAATAATGACGTAAAAATACGATGTCTTTAAGACGTCAAACGTGGGTGCAAATTTAACGTCATAAAGATGTCTTTCCTGACGTCTTTAAGACGTCTGACGTGACGTCTTTAAGAGTCTTTAAGACGTCACACTCTCTGCTATCAGTGTAATTGTGCCTCCTGTATTAATTCCTGTTTCTGATTTATATCCTCATAATGAAATAATTTTTTTTTTTGCTCGAATTCTGTGACAATATGCATGTTTTTTATTAAATTGTATCTTTAAATTCTTCTTAATATTTCAGATTTGACGTCTCTGACAAGCTGGTGTAAGCCCATATTATCCTCGTCTGTCATGCTAGTCTGTCAAGACAGCACCAAAAACATCGCGGCAGAAAAGCTCGACGGACTAGCTTTTACACCATGACCGACTAGCTGTAAAGCTAGTCCTGCTCAAAAGCTCGTCAGTCTGGGCATCACTACGAATAGCTTTATGCTAGTCCGTCAAACTAGTCGGTCCACACGGACGAGCTTTAAAATTAGTCTGTCGTGACCGACTAGGTTTAAAGCTAGTGTCATGACTGACTAGCTTTCTGGAAGCTTGTCCGTCGTGACCGACGAGCATTAAAACTAGTCCGTCTTGAACGGACAACTTGACGACTAGCTTTCAAGCTAGTCCGTATAACGGACGAGTTTTAAAGCTAGTCCGTAATAACCGGGTTGTGTTGAAGGAAAGCTAGTCCGTCGTGACCGACTAGCTTTAAAGCTAGTCGGTCTACCCGTTTAGGTTTTCAGTGTACTGTCACAATATTGCAGACCATTTTATACCATAAATCCACAAAGTCTAAAAAGAGGTAGGAAAAGTGTACTAAGCCTCCCGTTTCCCAGTTTCGTTTCATAACTGATAGGCCTTTACACTACCTCCTAGCTCCTAATATAACGGAGGGTCGGGAATGTGTGTAAGACGAGGGTGTGGATGGATGTTTGGGGGTCGTGAGTGTGTGTTTTAGTGTGTGTGTGAGTGGTTCAGATGAAATATATGTGGGGGTATTGTGTGCGTTTATTATGTGTTAGAGGGTGTGTGTCATTGTGTGTGTGTGCGTGTGTGTGTGTGATGGGAATATTCATGCTGTTTGTTTAGTTTTTACGGCGCTACCGCACTGAAAACCTAAACGGGTAGACCGACTAGCTTTAAAGCTAGTCAGTCACGACGGACTAGCTTTCCTTCAACACAACCCCGTCTATTACGGACTAGCTTTAAAGCTCGTCCGTCTCTACGGACTAGCTTAAAAGCTAGTCCGTCAAGTTAGTCCGTCACGACGGACTAGTTTTAATGCTAGTCGGTCACAACGGACTAGTTTTAAAGTTAGTCCGTCGTGACCGACTAGTTTGACGGACTAGCATTAAAGCTAGTCGTAGTGATGCCCAGACTGACGAGCTTTTGAGCAGGACTAGCTTTATAGCTAGTCCGTCAAGGTGTAAAAACTAGTCAGTCGCGATCGATGGTTTTGCTTCTGTCTTGACCGACTAGCATGACAGATAAGCTTAATATGGCTTCACAGGCTTGTCAGAGACGTCAAATCTGAAATTTTATGAGACAGTTCATCCAGATACAATTAATCTAAGAGAAAAGTGACACATAAATTAATAATTAGATTTAGAATTTAATTTTCATAATTTAATGAGATTGTTATTATCGTTTTAAAGCACGCACATTTATTCATTAATTCGGCAAGACAAAATTTGTTTCGCGTGTTATGCAACATTAATCTATGTGCAAATAATTGGCTAACGATGTTCATGAAATTAACCATATTCTAATTAGGAATTAAAAACGAGTACTCACATGAAGGAAACCGTCACCATGATCAAAATCTACTATTCTACACGACGGGACTGTTACACGGTGTATATCGAATCTGCATCTTTTCGGTTTACACGTAAAATCGAATTCGCAATCAGATAATGCACATAATAGATCATGTCCGTTACGCAACGCGCATGTTATTCAGTGGATGGACTCTACTCTTATAGATTGCTGATGAATGCCCGGCTTAGCAATTACAACTGTGTCTGTGAATGAAAGGTGGCTACGAATGCCCGGCTTAGCAACAAAAGTGAATGAAAGTGGATCATTCACTGTTGTTGCTAAGCCGGGCATTCATCAGCAATCTATAAGAATAGACGAGATTCTTGGGTTCGAGGTATTCAATTATAGCCTCTAATTAGATAATGAACGACAACCATCAGCAATCTATAAGAATAGACGAGATTCTTGGGTTCGAGGTATTCAGTTATAGCCTGTAATTAAATAATGAACGACAATATTAAGAATCTATAGGCCTACTCGTGCCTACTGCCTATAGATTACTTGTTGTTATGTAGAAATAAACTTTCAGATAGTCAAGCCAAAACAACATTTGTTTAAAAATAATACACATTGATCCTGTTCGGAAACAGAATAAATGGAGTAGGTGCGTGTATTTACACGCACCTAATTTACAATACAGACGATAATGGAATTGCTCTAAATAATAGGCTACACAAAAGAGAAAAAATACAACCAATAATTGTTGGCGGTACTCAGTAAATATTAAAGAGGGATTTAAAAAAAATTTCATAGCAAATTTATTGTCAAACTTTCGTTATAAATACTTTGGCAGTTTGGCTTGTTAGGTACACCGTTTGCATTATCATATAACCTTGGAATAATTTTCATGAATAATTGAAAACGACATTGCAAATGTGTATGTATATCAAAAGCTAGTCCGTTAACTTTATAGGTAAACCTCGTCCGTCTATCTACTTTTAGTGAGCTCGTCCGTCAACTCGACAGACGAGTTTCAAGCTTGACGGACGAGCTTTAAAGCTAGTCCGTCAGGTTGAGAGATTTAGATTCAGTTATAAGCTAGTCCGTCGAGACGGACTAACATGACGGACTAGCTTTAAAACTAGTCCGTCTTGACCGACTAGCTTTAAAGCTAGTCCGTCAATTGACGGACGAGGTTAGGTTTTCAGTGCGGTCATTCATAGTATGTACACTCATCCAGACGGAAAAACTTATCTCTTAATTTTCAGAGCTGGTCTTCGAAGTACTATGTTGCTCCTCCCTCTTCTTGGTATCACATGGTCACTGACTCCTTTGGTAGCAACATTCAGTCACGTGAAGGCACTGGAATACATCTTCATTCTGTTGAATACTCTCCAGGTATGGTGTAATCATTTCGTAAATCATGTCTTTATTTTATGAGACAACATTAAAGGTGGTATCTCACCTGATGAAACGTCTCCGAGACTCTCCGGAAAGTCTCCGCGACTGAAAAAAATCTCACAAATATCAGTTTTTGTTTTTCCCACAACTCAGGAGACGTCTCGGAGTCTCATGCAGACTAGTCGCAAACCCATCGAGACAGGATTAGGGTGGTCCATCTATAACTCTCGCTAGTCACACTCGAATGTAAAAATGGACAAATGAGATATTTTTTAATAGAAATAGTTGGGAAGGGGTTGGTTACAATGTTTGAAAGACAAAGGGTGCTAACACAACATGATATGATATTGCAAAGAGATAAGGAATGTATTGGATCTTGGATGTAAAAATCGGCTACACAATTTTACAATAACAATTGTAAAGGGAGGTTACACAATTCCTTTAACAATGGAAAGCTTTTGGAAATCTTTCAAGCGTAAATAATCACTCCCCATGGAAACATATAGAAAAAAATTTAAACAGTACAACTCCTTGACCCGTATTCTGTACCAAAGGCTTTAAAAAAAATTTGCCTTGAAGTTTGTAGTGCGGCATTGTGCAATCCTTTTGTCTAAGACAAAAGGATCACAAAAGAGCGCCACACAATATTCAACTCATTCAAACTCAGTTTTCGGTTCAGAATTCGGGCCCCTGTTTTTGCATTATACAACCATTGCTTGATCTGTGATAAGTGTTTCAGTGTACTCGAAATCCAAAATGTATTTTTATTTCATTGTTACAGGGGTTTTTCGTCGCACTGTTCTATTGCTTTCTGAATTTAGAGGTACGTTACGATATTTACTGTAATTGGTATGACAAACTTTAAATATAATGTATCACATTCAGGTAGAAAGATTTTGGGGTATTTGTGGCATCTGCGATTACCAGAAGGACACTCCACTCTATGCGTAATAAAGATAAACAATAAATTACTGAGCAATTTGTAACCCTTAAATAAGCACTTATTTTATTTTTAAAAAGTTGTCAGAATTCTATACAACCAATGGGCAGGAAGAAAAGATAGGTCACACAACGGACTCGTACTCTTCTATCAGAAGTTTCAGTTGGTTAATTCCCGCCATAAGAAAAACTTCCAACCAATCAAAGAACAGCTTGTCATTGTGGTTTGACATTTTCCCTCATAGAAATGTGTGTTATTTTGGGGCTTTTTTAAAAATGATTTTGAGTGAAAAACAAAACAAAGGGTGTTTTCACCCAAAACTATAAATGAATAGCGAATTCCTGCACAGGCTTATTTGTGTGTCCTTAACAAAAGTTGGCATTGCTCATTGAAGCATGCGTTATTTTCAAAATTTTTGGTGTCATAATGATAGTTCAGGATATGAGCTTTTTCTAAATATAAAACTTTTCCCCATTAATCGTATATTTTTTATTTGGTAGCCATTTCAAAAAGGGTATAGTTTTTTGAGGGGACGCACTGTATAATACGTATGTCATTTGGGATTAGTTTACAGAAATATAATTTCTTATTCCTTCTTATTTCTTTACTTAAGGAAAATGACACACTAAGTTTAGCATACGATTAAGTTGCATAAAACAGAAAAATCAAAGAAACAGATCATCGAAAGTTTGAGGAAAATTTGATAAATGACAAGTATTTCAATGATGGGATTACTATAATGCTTTATGGAGGTCTCTCCATTGGCAATGAGACCGAGATATATGAAGTCATACAAGATAACTTCCCCATTACTTTTGTACATATTTCATTTAAGTTGTCTTTTTTTATCATTCATATCGGTAGTTTTAGGTATTTCTATGGGAGGAAGCGTTATACAGATTTTACAAAATATATAGGCCTATTATTATTAGTAGTATTAGTAGTAGTAGTAGTAGTAGTAGTAGTATTATAATTATTATTATTATTATTATTATTATTATTATTATTATTATTATTATTATTATTATTATTATTATTATTATTATAATTATTATTATCATTATTATTATTATTATTATTAGGGTACATGCAGGTAATATGGGCCCCCTAAGCTCATTTGCCTAATTTGCATAAAATTATGAAATGACACACAGTCTAATCTTTGTTTATATGAATCAATACCTACTGCTCTAACTTTTATCGTATAGAAAAACAATTATCACCAACCCCCCTGTCTGCAATATTCAAATGTTGACGTCATTACCAAAGTGCCCATATTACCTGCATGTGCAGGTAATATGGGCACATGTATTTAATGTATGTTTTAAAAACTACAATGACTCTACCATGTTTGGAATTTGCTTAAAATGTTGAAAATCATTAACTTTAAGATATAATTTGAAATTATAAGACCCTTCAGTAAATCCTTTGACTATATATTTCATTGTTATGTATTTTGTATATTATTTCCTTTTTTGATATTCTTTAAACATTATTTTCATTATACAAGTCAATATAGGCCTACAATAAGTTATTTGTATTAATCATATACTGTGAATATACCCCAAAAAATCGTAGCAAAGAGATTGATGCCTCATCCCAATACTAAGTACCAGAATCATTTCCGCCATTTTGGATGTCCCATATTACCTGCACTAATGTTGCTGTGTCAGGCAAGCATTCAATACCAGAAACCCCTTCAATAAAACAAATTGACCTGTACACGCTAGTATGATCAAAATGAAACTATAAGCTTACGAAATATACAAAACAATTGAGGTTACCCCCTCAAACACTCTTTCACCATCACATTCTGTGAATTATCAAATTTTACATCAGGGTAAAAAAATGCCGTAAGTTTTACCTACCTTGTTGGTTTTCAGCAGTTTTCTCAGAGAAATTTCGGCATCAGATGCTCTCACGACGATATATTTGCGTATACAGTTCATATGAACAACATTATGGTGCTCACACCGGTCACCGGTCACCGGTCGACGGTCACGACATGATTTGCTTCAGGTGGCCCATATTACCTGCTGGCCCATATTACCTGCATGTACCCTATTATTATTATTATTATTATTATTATTATTATTATTATTATTATTATTATTATTATTATTATTATTATTATTATTATTATTATTATTATTATTATTATTATTATTATTATTATTATTATTATTATTATTATTATTATTATTATTATTATTATTATTATTATTATTATTATTATTATTATTATTATTCAATTTTAATTATCATTAAAATTTTCTCAAACTTTCAGCAATCTCAATCTTTGATTTTTTTTCTTTTTCTTTTCAAACAAGCTAACTTGTTTCAGGGCTTTCGTTCATCTTTAACTTATTACAGATTCGAAACGCCATTGGGGAAATAATTCGCAAAGCCCGAGACATTAATGCCTTAAACAGAAATGCTTCGAAAAGATCAACAAATTATGTAAGCATTATTTTTTTTCAAATTCCGTTAATATAATATAAGACTTAATCTTATTTTGAAATACATATTCTACTTCTGAAAGCAATTACGAATTATGAGTCTTCGTTTCATTTTACAGGATTCAGAAGAAATTAATGAATGTAATAAAGCTGATTTTTACAGAATGTTTTATGTCTTCTTTTTATATATATATTACCCATGCAAAAATAGCACCTTATAAATTTCAAATTATCTATAATTTTTTTTCGAATAAATATTGTTTTCCGTCATTATATCTGTCTGGGTTTTATTTTATTTTTTTAGGGAATTTCAATCAAGCTAGGGGTAAGAAGCATTCGAGTCGCTCCAGCTCCAGCTTGTTCAACCCTGAATTAAACTGGTACATCAGATCTGTATCATCATCAACTACGGATGAATAAAATGCGACCACGCCCTTACTTAAGTCAAATTATCTATGGTAACCAAACGTCAATCTGATTGGAGGTTTGACCATGTCACTTTTCAATCGTGACTTCAAAAAGGGAATCGTTGTAGTCATTCGTCTCTTATCTTCCCTCAGGTTCTCCTCTTCCTTCTTGTTCTCTTCACCCTCTTCTTTTCTTTTCTTTTTTTTTTTTTTCTTTTTTTTTTCATCTTTTCCTCCTATTCCTCCTCCTCCTCCTTCTTCTTATGTTTCTCCCTCGTCTTCAGCATATTTTTCTCCTCGTCTTTCTTTTTCTTCCTCCTCTCGTTCTTCCTATTCTTTTTAATCTATTTCCCCTCATTCTCCTTCTGAAGTCCATTTTATTTTCTTCTGTGCTTCTTCTTAGCACATTTCTTTTAAAAAATCTGTATCAAATAAAACGGTAAAGGTAGGGAATATTTTGTTTTTGTAATTGTGTGAATTTAAACCCATTGTTTCAGCTTACCCCGTATATGCAGGATGAGAAAATGGAAAATATCCCCAAGTCTTGTTGGTAAATTGCCAATTTGTCTAAACCCATTATGACTAATGACCGTTTAGCCTCATCCCACATGGTCTAATTCCGTTTCGTCTGCAAACAGGTAGTCTAATTAACTTTAGTTCTAAATGTCACTTCGCCCATTTACCATTTCGTCTAATGTCCAATTGGTCTATTACTTTACCACTTGGCTGACTGGAAATATACCAAATATTCATTTTGGGAATTAGGCGAATTTGGTATTTACATAAGGCAGGAACAGATTTTCTTCTGCAATATTTTTCATTTCCTTGCTGCTTCATCTCTTGTCTTTAGTTTGTTGCAATCAGGGGGGCATTTCATCAAAGGACTTGTCGGACGTTTTATCTGACAAACTGTTATAAGCTACTGAAATACTTGCATCTGATTGGCTGAGAGCAAATTTGTCGGATAAAATGTCCAACATGTCCTTTGATGAAATGCTCCCCAGGAAAAATTCATTTTGAGTATGCCATGTCTATAGCTTTGTGTAGGTTTCGCACATGATATGACATGAAGAAATGATTTGTGTAATGGCGATCTCTCCTCATCCGACAAAATATTTAATATTTAATACAACTTTGGTTTCACAATTACATTCTGTATTGGATGTACAACTCATCGTCATATGCATTTTTGTTGATTGATTGATTGATTGGATTGATTGGTTCATTTATTGATTGATTGAAAATAATTATTATTAGAATATTCATGGTTATCATAGAATATTGTACAAAGTATATTTCAATTTTAATTTTGATAGTTAAATATCTTTTTATACTCGTTCCATCAACATTGAATAAATCAGCAAAATAAACAACTGTTATTTAATTGCTATATGATAGCAAATATCAATGAAGTAATTTGCACTTTAAAATTAGATCTTGTCCTTAGTTTGTTACAATCAGGAAAAGTTTGTTTTGCGCATACATTGTTTGGAATGTGCGTTATTGTTGCACATGCCAAATTATTGCATTATTATTTATTGTGTTCTATTGATTGATTGATTGATTGATTAAAAAGAATTATTATTAGAATATACATGTTCACTGGTGTAGAGCGGGACGCACTTTCTTTTGTTTCCATAGGGGGATCCTATTTATCGCATTTTTCATACATTGCGTATAAAAAGAATCTATCCCTCATACTGAAATAAGTAAATAAAAAAGCACTTGTGACCTTGAACATTCCAAAAGAAGTAATCCCTGTTTTTATGTCCTGTGGGGTTGAAAATCTGGATAATTGGTATGTTATACAATAAAATACAAAGCAAGTAGTGGGACTGTGACATCATCAGCTTGCTCATTTGAATATGCATGAGGTTATGCCAAGAACTGTTTCCTAAAAAAATCAAAACATAAGAAATTCTTAACTTTTCTATTTCTCATCCGATTTTGATGAAATTTTCAGTGTTGTACTATTTAAAATTTACTTTATTTTTCTAAAAATACAGCCCCCAGCCTGGGGTCATCCTTTTACAAAAAATGCTCGTTATGACTTACAAGCATCTTTGTATATTTTGTCATTTTTAAACATAATTGTCATTATTGTAGATATATTTCTGTATATTTTGACTGAGAGAACCTGTTGCTTTCCTTTCATTGGATCAGTATAATCAAACATGTTCATTTCGGACTCGAAGGTAAATACAAGACCAAAGGAAACACAAAGTCATACTAGGAGGCGGTGATTATCACTGAATGAAATAATGAAAATGTTTGCAGTAGCAGATCCAGACGGTTGCACAAGAGGCACGCCCCTTCATAACTAAATTTCATTGCAGAAAATTGCTTTCTGCGTCCCCTCATTTTGGAAGTTTGCCCCCATTTATTTGGAAGTTTGCCGTGTCCGCCCCATTTACTCACGGATCCACACCCGGTCGGTTTCTTTTTCCTAATTGTTTACAGGGTTTTATACATTATATGTAAAGAGAAATAAATGCCCATAAGGTACCCAAAAAGGGCTGAGTAAAATCACCAAACCCAGAGAACATAAATTTAGGCCGTTGCCATGGTTGCCAAAATTTGAAATTTTGTGATAATCAAGGAAAATAATATAAGATTTATATTTCAAAAGAACTCGATTCACGTTTTGAAATAATTTTCAACATATACGGAACAGGAAACCTATTTTGTACGCATATATCGAAGAATGAAATTGAATCAAATATTTTTTGCAATACGCCAAATTATTTATGTTTTATTGATTTATTAGTCCTTTTTTTTTTTGTAAGTTAGTCCCATTAATTTTGAAAACTTGCTTGTCATCATGGTCATCGTGTCCCTAGAAAAGAACTTTTAAAAAATACAGGTGTCCTGATACAAAATAACATGACTGGATTAATAGCATTTGCACAAAATACTTTATTTAGGCCAACCGAAATTGCAAAAATTATAACAAGGGAAGGTGCAATTTCTCATAAGTAATATGCCATTCTGTATTTAAAATTAACTCATTATTTATTGTATTAACATATTTCTTTTACAATACCTTCTGTTTTAAGTGTGCAGTTAAGCAATTTATTGGTTTCATAGTGGTTTTATATCGTTACATTATTAAGGCAGAGAAATAACAAAAGAAATGAAAAATAATTTGTTTGAATTGCAAACATTAATGAATGAAAATGTACACATTGCTGTTGTTTTTTAACAGTGTAATTATGTTCTAAAAAATTAACAAACAAAATTCGTATATATTTTACATATATAAATATATGTATATATATATATATATATATATATATATATATATATATATATATACGTGCAATGTTTGCTTTTATAAATATCAATGAGCTAAATCTGTAATCTAAAATAGATACATTATGAATGTTATGATTGAATGGGATGCTTTTTTTCGGGAAAGTGTGTACAAAGAACGTATCACTTAACTAAGATGCCGTTCTGTATAGTGTGTCTTTAAATATATCGATGTTTATGAGTGTTCAATAGTGCCTTCTTTCGATGTTTATGAGTGTTCAATAGTGCCTTCTTTCTTTAAAAAAAATGATAATAGATAAATTAAAAAATAGAGCTGGCATCTAAGACAAAAATCTAGAATCTTTATAATGTAGAAATAAAATAATGTGCAAAATTTATTTTATGAATAGCAAATATTAGTGAGTTAATGTGGGCTTTAAGATTAATATGACTAAATTTATGAGTCAATAATTATAATAGTTGCATCTATATTCATCCGCATTGGTGTTTCTCAGTGCTTTTACAGTCTATCTCAATAAAATAAAATATACACTTTTCATATCGCTACCAAATTAAAATATACATATATGGTTTTTGGAAGAAATGTTTATACATGTATGTAGAAAAGGCTTATATACCCAATTATCAATATAACAACAAAAAGTCCGTAAACAATGCATGCTTCAGTGAGCAATGCCCACGTTTGTAAATGACACAAGAATGAGGCTGTGCAGGAATTCGCTGTTCATTTAGCTGCTGCTTATGGTTAGCTTTAAGGGTCAAAGTCAATAACGGCATTAAAAAATAAACAAATAAACTGAAAGTCAAAACAAACCTCTATAATATGAAAACAAACAGTTTAACTCTGACACTTTTACGAACAAACTTTTGGTTTATTTTTTACATTGTTAGCTGATCTATTCGATTATTGATTTTGACCCTCCTCGCCGCCCATATGCAGATGATGATTTCATGCAAGTTCTTTTTGTTTCAAAAGTAGGCATTGCTCGACATTGAATGATAATTAGGGATAGGAGCTTTCTATACAAAAACATGTCCCAAAGGTAATATACAATTCTGTGGGATTTGTTGTGAAAATTGCAGACCCTAACACTTATCACATTCTTTTAATTTACCCTTACACTCTGTTATTTTAATTTTTCATCTTCTGTATATAGTTCGTCCTTTAATGTGCCTAAAGTATTCAACTGCAACTTATTTGGTTATCATATAACATTCACTGGACAAATACGCATGTACTTACGAAACTGTAATTCCAAAAATCCATGCAGTCTTTTTTAATCATGCAAATTTATAAGTATAATATGCGACCTGTCATATTTTCAGAAATAAAAGGTCATTTGACTTTTAAATCGTCTTATCAATGTATTTTTTTTAAATCTAATTTCGTGAGCCAGAAACAAAAAACAAAGACAAAAAATATATATATTTTTTATTTTAAACCACCTGTTCTTTATTGTTTTGCGAATTTCTCTTTATATGTTGCTTATGTCTTCGAATTATGTACTTTCAATATTGTTTTCCTTTGAATACTTTGGTTATTGATTATCTCTGAATGTTACGCTAATATCAACTAGACCAATAGCTAGTAACCATATTTTAAAAGCTAAAATAGGTTTTCACGTTCAGGTTTAATCTATCTGCGATAAATTTGACATTTCGTACAAGCCCTTTCTTCCGAAATGAGATCGCGATTAAAAATCTAAACGTTAATTCAAACCATGAGGTTTCGTTTAAAATGAATGAACATTAACGAATTCGATTGCAAAGAGTTTAAATTCGACCGGGAAAACCTATAATATTCTGAAACCATGAAGAGCTATATCCCATTTGTTTTGTACATAGATGCAGAAAATCCCCGGTTTTTTAGTCTGCGCTAATTCATAATATTGCTTAACTTTCTAACCGTAAGCCCGGCTTTTTGTATTCAAGGAGATAGACCAGTTTACTAAGTTATTATAATTTATCCATGTTTTTTTTTGGGGGGGGCAACAAAATAACAAGGTATTCAAACAACCTGTAATAAAAGAATGAACTGCAATACATGGAATCCAGTTTGCATACATTAGTTGTTGCTATGTCAGGCAAGCCTCAGGCAAGCTTTCAGGTTGTCAAGAACAACCTTTGTTTAAAAATTATTAAATCATAATATTAGTACAATGGTTTATAGTGTAAAACGTTTCATTAGGTGTGGGGGAAAAAATTGGCAGCATGAAGATATGCAGTTTGGTTTTTAGGATATCAAACAATAACACAGCCCTTATATATCACCAAATTAATCAATGCAAGAATAAGAGAGTATTCAATAATTAACGATTCTGCGTTCTCCGACAAGAGGAAAACCATGGTAGCTACACATAAGCGTTTGTTAATGAATTCCTAAATTTGTGAATATACCGTATGTTTACTAACAGAATGTCCATGGAAATAAATATATTACTTTAACCCTCTGATACCCAATTTGTTCCATGGGCTTGTATATTCGGCTATTCTATACTAATATTGAACTATTGTGAAGCGTTCGAAGAATTGTGGTAGACACAGAATTCTACATATTTATTGGTTCTACACGACCTTCAACTTTCGTGATTTTTCATTTTTTTTTTTTTTACTCCAAAATATTCTGTATACGATAATGCATTGGCCTGTATTGTGTGTGTGTGTGTGTGTGTGTGTGTGTGTGTGCGCGTGGGTGTGTGTGTGTGTGCGTGTGGGTGTGTGTGTGTGTTTTTTGTGGGTGGGTGGGTGTGTGCATGTGTGTACACATATTCTATCAACATTTGTTTTTAATCTCCATCCATCTATTTGGCGCAGGTCAGATTTTACCGTCTTCTAAAGTCATGCGTGTAAAGATCCAAATGAAAAAGAAGTAATACAAGACATAATCATAAAACCCATGATTAAATGTTCATACTTCAAACAAGACAGCTTCAAAAAAATGGGACATTTTTTGTGACTTATATGGGCGAGCGTCCCCTGCACCCCGCCTGGATCCACCCCTTATAAACTCAAACAATGTACACGATAAACTTCATAAAATTTATTTCATATCAAATTCATTTAATATCATTGCGTACATAGTAACACCATAAATAAGAAATTAAAGATTAAATAGCAACGCGATTCTCCCGGATTAGATATAAACCGAATACCTCTTTGGAGCAAAGAGAGTAATCATTATTGATCAACCGATTAAACATACCATGGGTTTTTAATACAAAGCACTGTTCTTTGTCAAATCTCTTTACTTTTAGCAAAATTTTGAATGTTTTCTTTTTTTCAGAAGAGCAATCGATGAGACTGTCAAGAGAGAAATAGAAGCCAAACCATTTGTGATTAGCTGTAAGAGATATACGTTCTCCCAAGAAAACGAGACACCCTAATGGAATTACAACATTCGTTGGATTTTGTTATTCTGAAATAAACTGGGATAAAGAACAATGCACTTCTCTGATAGTCAAGGATAAAGGTAATTGTTATATTACCAAAACTCAGACCAATTATCGAGAATTATATTTATCATGGAATCTTGTCGTCGCTAAACAGATATCCGACACATTTAAGTGACATATTACTCAAAGTAATACTGAATGATAATTACAATTAAAGTAATTCCGAGTAATCCCAACCAAATTAGTATATTATGTTTAGTTTCACGAACACAACCAAAATATATATGTTTTAAACAGTGAAATCGTTATTCTCCCCCCCCCCCCTCCCTCCCTGATATCGGTGCAAAATTAAAGCTGCATCGGTCTATAAGACAGTTCATTTGTTCGTAAAAGTTTTGGGGTCCTTTTTTTTTTTTTAGGGGGACCTCTAAAAGGGACGGTAAATATAAATTTATTTTCTCAACTTTATTTTGGGGTTCAAAATTTATTACGGCGCACCAAAATCTTAGCTCGACCCCCCCCCCCCCCATGGATACGTCATTCATGTTGATTTCATCCGGTCCGTCATACATCATTTCCACGTAGATTCTTCACTTTCATGAACATTCCTGCAATCATAGCTGTGTAAGGAAAGAAAGGAATTTAATAAATAATTATACCATATCCATACACTAAAATCTCATTTGCAATAGGGCCTACAGTGCGTGTCAAAAAAGGTAATCCACCTTTAGAGGGCCCATATTCAAAGCTGTCCAATGTTTATTGTATATTGTATGATCAAAAAGCTAAATTCGAAATTCTTTTTCAAATCATATATGAATATATTAATACAAGAGATAATAAGGTATTATCATACATTATTATATTATATTATACATTTTCGTGGAGACGTCGCGCAGACGTATACGAGACGTCTCCGTGATGTAAAAAGTGTCTCCGCGACGCAAAATAGTATCGGAGATTACTCTGCAACTTTTTTTCCGTCGCGGAGACGTTTTCGATACCTTTTTCCGTCGCGGAGACGTCCGCGAACAAAGTTCAAAACCATCTCAAAGTAGTTCCAAATCCATCTCAAATCCGTCTCCGCACGAAGTGCAATGAGATACCACTATAACATACTTACAGATTCCAGATATGATCCCGAAGCAGATATACATCGTTGTCCATGAAAGGTACGGCTGAACGAATACCATCAGTGTACCCAATGTATTGGGTACGCAGACACCTAATAACATTGTGAAGGAATAGTTGCCTTTTGCTTTTCTCCATAAGCCCTAAAAGAAAAAGATAGAAGAACGATTTGTAATTTGAGTTTCCCTGATTATTAGGGTTGTTGTTTTAATGCACGTATCTTTCAGGTCTCCAAATGCGATACAGTTTGTACCATCATGTATAATCATGATAAGTATTATGGGGGCTGGTGCGAGAGAAATAAAGAGATAGTGAGAATATGACAGATACAACGGATAGAACAAGATCACGTCTGAAAGATAATTACGAAAGAGAAAGAGAGATAAAGAGAGAGATGGAACATGTATAATCATTATAATTATGGGGGCTGGTGCGAGAGAAATAAAGAGATAGTGAGAATATGACAGATACAACGAATAGAACAAGATCGTGTCTGAAAAGTAATAACGAAAGAGAAAGAGAGAGATGGTAATTTACTAATTGTTTAAATAAAAATATAATTTGTGCTTATTTTCACTGTTTAAGTATGCAAAGTAACTATATGATGGAATAGAATTATATTCTACATTTTTTCAAGGGTGTAAAATGAAAAAGAAACGTGAAAAGATGATATTCCGATATTTTTACATTATAGTTTTGGTGCCATATGTCACATTAAAAGTAATAGAATTAAAATAAAAATCATAAAATTTTTTTGATAACATTTTTTTTGAAATGTTATTTCATTTCAATTTCAGGAAAGAAGCCCCATTATTAGCACTTTAATATGTGCGTGTGTGTGTGTGTGTGTGTGTGATACGGACGTCGAAAATGACTTAAAATAAGAGACATGGTTGCCACTTTATGGTTGCCATGGCAACTTGGAGTGCCACACCCCCACAAAATGGTCGTGATTAAATTTTAGGAAAGGTCACCAATTTTTTTTTAATTGATCGAACGCTATTAGAGGTGCAGTATAACTAAAAAGATGGAGGTGGACTAAAGAAGATGCTGAATTTAACAATCTCATTCAATGATAACAAAAGGTGTATCTAATAGGACCTACTCATCTGATGTAAGATGTTCTTTGAATGTTTTCATGGTGGAATTAAGATAATAGGAAAGTCGGTTTTATGGTGCCCTCACACTAGAGCGTGTTGAGGTAACGTGTGTCTAGCGTTCACGATTTTTACTCGAAATTTGACTATGTCCAAAATAACGCTCCATTTTCCCTGCTCAAAATGGAATTTTTAATGAGCTCTTAACGACTGAGAAGCGAATAAATAGCGTCAGGGTAACGATGACTGCGCGTGCTTAGCGTCCACCTAACGACTGCCTAGCGTTAGCAACGACTGAACAAGCGATGCCCAACTTATGTCTAGCGTGTTTAGACGTGTTAAAGAACGTTAGGAAACGCCAAACATGTGCGTAATTGAGTAACGACTGCCCGACGTTCGTGGAATGTTAATTGCATTTTCGCGTAAGTTCATGAGCGCGGACTGTCGTTCGAAAATCGCTTGGCAAACGTAGGAAAGCGTTTGCTTTTCGTTTGGTATACGCAAAGAAACGCAGAGGAACGCTGAGGTCAATTTTTGATTTTGAACATGTTCAAAATTTTGTGCGTGTAACAGCGTTCTTATAAAGACGCTTTGAAAAGCGCTTTGGCATTCGCTACTTTGATCGTTTAGCGTTTGGATGAACGTTCCTTCATAGTTCGAAGTGCGTCAACCAACGCAGAACTTTTGTTTATATGTTTTTTGACTCAATTTCTCATGTTACCAAATGGGGGCGTATGTTTTTTACCTCAATATCCTTATGTCACCAATGGGGGCGCTTTGTGTTATCGAATAAAATGATTAAAGTTATTCTGTTTGTGCTCAGTAGTTTTCCCTCCCATGTGCTATTTTTCATGTAAAGTAACTATTCGGTGTAATGAAATATAAACATTTTCGACTTGAAATATACATTTCATTTTTTTCTGTGAATACCAAGATATAAACGTTTTCCCTCCAAGTGCTATTTTTACATGTAAAGTAACTATTCGGTGTAATGAAATATAAACATTTTCGACTTGAAATATACATTTAATTTTTTTTCTGTGAATACCAAGATATAAACGTATCTAAACACTTTAAATGTTAACAAAAATTTGGTATTTCTATATTTTATTTATCATTTTGGAGCAATTATTACCTTAAAAATACGAAGTTTAAAGAACACCAGCAGAATTTACACTGTTGTTTATTAAGCTTGGATACTATTATTATTTTTTATTATTATTATTGTTTATTTTATTTTTATTATTTTTATTATTATTACTATTGTTTATTTGTTATTTTTTATTTTTTTGCTCTAGCCACATCATTTTGCTCCAGCTTAAATTTCTTGAATTTGTTTGTCCCTCTCAACTCTCCGGGAACCTGGCAGTGCGGATCCAGACGGGGCGCAGGAGACCCGCACCCCCTTCTATGATTAAAACAAAAAATGATTGACTGTATATGTTAAAATTGGAAAAATTTCGCCTGCACCTATTTTTTTCCTCAAATTTTCGGGATGCACCACCGTATTTCAAAATCCTGGATCTACTACTGCTATGGTTATTTCTTAGACGAAAAAAAAATTGAAGAAATAATAACAATTGATTGTTAAAGTTTTCTCTCTCTGTTTTTACACATACGGTAGAATATTTTTATTATTTATATTCTTTACCAGTCACACTTTTTAATTCAACCTCTCACTTAGACAAGAAACCATTGTTTTTAAACCTAGATTTAAGACCAATAGCAACCCTACACCTCAAAAGCGATTCATGGGATAGCACCGAGGGGGATTTTGGTAAGCCAAAAAAAAGTTGCCAGAATGGTTATTGTGGTGGATGAAGTACTTTTTTTTAATTATTCAATACCCGGTCATGGTTTAGGAAAAATCCAATATAAAAAAATAAAAATAAAAATAAACATCAAAATTATTTATGTGGCTGGATCAATAAAAAATCCAACCTTTTTGACAACAGTGTAGTTAAAAATGTAATGTTTTCTATCTCAAGAAAACAATACCATCTTATAACACCCTAATATTGTATTGAGTGTAGATGTAGTGTAAAAGAGTATGACCCCTTCGTCTTGATTAGGGTTGAGAAATTAAAAAAGTATATTATCTAGTATGAAACAAGCCCGTCCATTTATTTGGTTCATCTTGATTTAAAAAAGCGCAAGCTGATTTTTTTCACCCATCAATCTATTTGAAATAAATTAAGTGCTCAAAAAAAAAAAAAATTAATAAAAATCATAATTATGAGGGGGTATGACACCTCAGTATCATATAGGGAAAAACAGAACAAAAAGGAAAACAAACTGTTTATGCAGTTATCAGAATGCATTGACTGTTCAACACTTTTAACATGCCAATACAATGAATACTATCAATGAATAAACAATTTTATGCCAATAAATTAGAGATAAACAAAGCTTCCCCACAACCTCCCATTCCCCCCCCCCCCCCCGCCAAAAAAAGGGGGAAAATGTATTGCACAATGTTACGTTTCCAAACGACTTTGTGTCTCTTATAAAACTTTTTTGAGTTTCAGATCTCAATTTCTCAATGATGTTCTTTTTAGTTTTTTCCCCCTATTTTCATCTTCCAGTCTCTCTCCCATTATATTATATTCATTTGTTATCTCTTTCTCCTCTCTTCTCCTCTCTCTCTCTCTCTCTCTCTCTCTCTCTTCTGTCTGTTTCTTGTTGCTGTTTTTTCATTCTCTTTTTACCTCTCTTTCCTTTTTGTCTACCCATTTCTCCCTATCTGTGTTTCTCTTCCGTTTCCCTTATTCTTTCCCGTGGTCCAAGGCTTTTGGTTTATACCTATTCCTAGATACATCATAATATTTTATTTTTCTTAACCAAAATATGAAGGATTGTTTCTTAAATTACATAAATACCACTTGGCGAAAATCTTTCTAAACATACTTCATGGCATGATAGAGTATTACTAATAATAGTTACATTTATGTATCACTTTATACATGTGTCCTACTCGGTGTTTATAAGGGCTTTTAATGTTAACTAACTATTACCAGGCTTAGTGAGGCTACTCTGAAAGGCGCTCGCAGCATTCAAGTATTATTGGTAATATAACATCATATAATATAGCTAATTCCCAAATGAAATAAAGATTAAGAGACCACAGTTATATTGAATTACATGTCGATTGATTATCCCATAATCTCTTCTCCGACATAATAGGAAGATTTTATATCGTTATTATTTTTTTTTTATTTTAATCGAGGAGGAAAAAAATCGATGCATTCAAAGATATTGATTAAAAAATGAAAAGAATAGTAATAAACCATAATTTAAAAAAAAACTTCCCAAGATAGATTAGACGCGTTTAAACGACCAGAGAACGACGAGGGAACGAATAGAGAACGACAAGGGAACGAACATCCAACGCGCATAACGTTCACACTGCTAATGCCCAGCGCATACAGAACCTATTGATAAGTGCGTTGTTACGCGCTAGAAAACGCTCAAAACTGTGAACGTGTTATAAATTATGAATTTATCTCAGCGTACATTTGCGTTCAGACAACGATTAATTGCGTATGGTTAACGATTAGCAACGTTTTCGAACGTACACACCAAATTCCAAGAACGCTGGTCAAACGTTAGCTCCACACGCCGTAGTGTGAGGGCACCTTTATGGTGTAACACCATTTATTATGCTGCAGTAACACATACATTTACGTTGAGTTACGTACGGTTGCGTCCAAAAATTATTTCTTATCTGCGGATCCCCACGGATGCTATCCCGTTAAATTCAGCAGTGGAAATAGTGATAATTTCGTTCATCCAATAAAACAAATAAATACATAAGAAATGATAGAGTAGAAGTTGAAATAAGGATAAAACAACAAAAACGTAACTAAACGTAAGTGCCTGTGTGACTGTAGCATTAGTGCTGAAAAAAAAATACGTGCATTGTTGTTTTCATTAGCCGCTCATATAGTTACGTAACTAGGGCTTTTTACGCTACAGTCAGACAGACACTTATGTTTAGTTACGTTGTTGTTGTTTTATGCGTATTTTATCTTCTAAGTTCTATTTTACCATGTTTTATGTATTTCTTTGTTTTATTGAATGAACGAAATAATCACTATGGGCTATTTCCACTGCTGACTATGACGGGAAGGCATCCGTGGGGATCCGCTGAAAAGGGGAAATTTTTGGACGCAACGCTGGACGTAACTCAACGTTATGCTGCAGTCACGCACACACTTACGTTTAGTTACGTATTTGTTGGTTTATCCGTATTTCTTCTTCAATTCTACCATTTTTGATGTATTTCTTTGTTTTATTGGAGGAACGAAATTATCTCTATTTTCCACAATCGACTATGACGGGAAGGCATCCATGAGGATCCGCAGAAAAGAAAATAATTTTTGGACGCAAACGGACGTAACTCAATGTAAGTGTATGTGTGACTGTAGCATTACGTAACTACATGTAGGGCACTCAAGTATGAAAAGGCGCGGACAGAATACCAAAAATTATATGGGATTGCCACCAATTAAACCACCTGTACCAACCAAATACACAAGACGCGTTCTTTACCACACAGCCACTGTCAAGACCGATGCTCGACATTTTCTCTAGCGACATTTGCTCCGCTATAAATTCCATACACTAATCGAGTTGCAGTAGTTGGTAGGTTTTATATTCTTTTACACTTTATCAACTCTTGTTGTAGATTCTGTGAATCCTAGCCCTAAATATAACCCTTATTATAATCTGTTTGTATATCTTTCATATAATCATTAAACAGCATGGCAATCCTGGGTAATACACCTGCAAACCAACATCAGGCTGTAGGCTACTGAAAATGACTGACTGTCGCCCTCTTGATTGTTGAGGAAACTTCTCAATAATAATTCGTGAAACCAGCTTTAAACCTACCTCAAAACAAATTAAGACAATCTATAGTATCATGGCAATATACTTCTTCTATTACATATTTCTAATTTCTAATAAATTAGAATTTTGAGACCCTTTTTTAGAACATGCCTCCTTGACAGGGCTTGAGCTTAACATCAACATTTCAATCTTTCTGCATTGACCTTCCATTGGCAGAAAACTGCCATTGTCCAGAACTTCCTTGTCCAAGGTCTATTTTGAATTGACCATGCATAAGTATAGGTATAAATGGTCATCCTAATATCTATATTCCGTAATATAGAAGCATGACGGATAGAAGTTGCTATACCACTGCGGACAGACTGGCCTCATGGCTAGAGAGTGCCTAGAGGCACGCCGTAACCAAGGCGGCGGGGGTGGAGCACGCAGTTGCTATTGCGGTAGAGATGGACATAATGTCCCGAAATTGCCCGCAAGGTGGCGGATCTCGTGGAGGAGACCGCTTGTGCTATAATTGCGGTAGAGATGGACATATTTCCCGAGAATGTCCGGAACAGAGGCAATCTGGCGGTGGATCTCGTGGAGGGGGGGGGCCGCTCGTGCTATAATTGCGGTATAGAGGGACATAATGTCCCGAGAGTGTCCAGAACAGAAAGGAGGAGCACGAGGAGAAGGTATGGACAAGTTCCATAAAAAATAAAAAAAAAATTAGATTAGAAATTGTAGAAGAAAGTCTGAGTTTCTTTCAAACACTATAGATTGTGATTAAATTTCATACTTACCACAAAAAAGTGCCCCGCACACAACTACATTAATGTGTTTGATTGTCGACAACACCCTTTCCTAAGATTTGTCCCCAGACGAGGGCATTGGATCCAACCTTTTTATACTTAGCCTTCTGTTTGTTACTTAGTGCGAGGTCGCATAGCATAGCGACCGAGGAGAAAATTTTGGGGGCTTTTGGAGTTTAAAAAAAAAATAATAATAATAATAGTATTGAAAGCGCTATTTTAACCAGTAACACAAGTATCTAGAGTTTTTTGTTTGTTTGTTTGTTTTTTTTTCATTTCTGTCTTGAAAAATGGGGGGGGGATGTTTGTACAGGCCATCCCCCTCCTCAAAAACTGGCGGATAGTATCCCCCCCCCCCGGATTTACGCCAGTGTGTTTTACCTGTTACTAATGTAGTTGCTTTCATATTTCTTTCTCTCTCTCATAGCGTATGGATCTGGTAACTCAAGAGGAGGTGCAGGTGGTTATGGAGGTGGATCAAAATGTTACAGGTGCGGGGGATATGGCCACATGGCTCGTGAATGCAAAGCAGCCGCGCAATAATATCGAGCTCATCTATAGGAAGCTCAAAAAGCAGTTCCATACGTAACAGTTTCACAGAGGAAACTTCGAAGGGAGATAGAAGGTAGAGAACCTGGTAAACGACCGGTAATGTCGCACGATGCATAAGGTCACAATCTGGTCACAAAAACTCCTCTTTTTTTTCTCTCTCTTTTTTTTAACGTCTGGGAACAATCCTTATGTCGTGACTGGGATTCGAACCTAGATCCCATTCCTATCGGTTTTGGGGAGTTTTAGAGAAAATAACTGAAATCATTTGAATTGTTTACTTTGTGAAAAAGAAAATCATCCTACAAACTGATGTGGATCGGACCGAGGTTCGACTCCAAGTCACGTCTTTCAGATGGTGACGTCACAGGTTCGTCCTATACGTAAATGATGCAGGAGTGCGACATTATGCGTCGCTGCAACATTACTGGTCGTAACAAGGACAACCTATACCGTTAGAGGCCAAATAGTATCTCAGATATACAACTTCATGTAATATTAAACTCTTTCGTGTACCTCAAATTTATCATTTTATCGTTCTTATTACCATATAGTATTGGACAACGGAATTAGAAAACCGGCAGTGCCTAGGGGCATGTAAGGATAATGCAGAACATTCATAACAGTAATTTTGGATGTTACACAAATAGATTAACATTAATTTGGAGCTATAACTTTAAAAAAATAACTTATAAAAAAAAACACATATGTGTTTTTTCCTAAATAGAATGGTTGCTCTGAATGTATTATCATTTAATGATTTCCTGTGGTACAAAATCAGGTTGTTTCATTGGGAAATTATTTTTTCTATACTATTTTTTGTTATTGAAATTTCACCCCTCTTATCTGGGATCATGTGTGTATCAGTTTTCAATAGTAAACATGATTTTTTTTTCAATACATCGTCTCGTTCAAATTGTTTGTCTCTCAATTGAAATAGGTCATATTGGAAAATCCAAGGCTCTCTAGGCATTTAACCTATAGCAGCATTGCTTCAAGGTGTAAGTAGGACCAAAAGGGGGAAGAAAGTATCATTTGAATATAGGTTCTGAGTGGGATGCTTGTGAAGGGCCGTGGAGAGGTATAGTGTAAAAACGGCACTTCTCTCCTCATTTGATTCCATTACGATGGTACGAAACCTAACATAAGGAAACAGACATTTTAAAGACCTGTAAAGAAGGCATTAAGCCTCAAGCTTGGCTAAATAAAGTGTTTTGCAATCAAAGTCTACTTTGCATCTTTTTATTTTTTCCTGCACCTATACATTTGCTACAAGATAACAGAGTCATGTTAATGAGTATGTATATCTATCTTTATATCTATACATTATACAACATTTAAACATTGCTTAAATAATTGTCGATTTAATATTAACTCCAAAATGGGCTGGCTGTGACATCACAAGCTATAAGAAAAAAAATATATCTTCTACTTAAGAGAGTCAGTTTTACCATTCCTGAAAATAGTCATTCAACATTACTGAAGAAGGCCATTTAACATTTACTAAAGACAGTCGTTTCACTTTAACATCTACTGGGTATACCAACGAGGTTAAATCGGTTCCCAGAAAGAAGTAAACGTTCGAATTCCCGTAGGTTCATTCATATCTAAATCCGGATTGAGCAACCGATATAACACAAAACGCACATGGCATGATCGACAACATTTAAGAAAATATATATGTTGTTTATCCGTTATGTAGGATTCACATTAATTTGGGGAATGCATGTTGATTATTGACCTTCTTTGATGTTCGTTAAAACTTAGGCTCATGTCCCTTTAACATTGGGAGCGTCACGTGTTGTCCTCAAAAGCGACAAGAAAACTTTATGTATGCCACAATTATAGGTTCACCTGGTCAATATTAAACTTTTTGCAATCAAATTCATCAAATGTCATTTTAAATCTGGTAAAGATAGTCTTTTAACATCTACTGAAGATAGTCATTTACCATCTACTGAAGATATTAATTTAACATCTGCTCAAAATTGTCATTTAAAATATACTAAAGCTAGTCATTTAACCACTTGACTGCTGCATGGTGCTAATTGCAAAGTATATACGCACAGTGTACAAATGCCAAGCACGTAATATTACGTGGTCCACAGCCAAGTGGTTAACATCTAATGAACATAGTTAACTACCCCAGATAGTCATTAGGCCTACATATACAGAAAATGTTTGACTCTGACCGAAGATAGTCATCAAAAATCTACTGAAGATAGTCATCTAACATCTACTAAAGATAGTCATCTAACATCTACTAAAGATATTCATCTAACACCTAGTGAAGATAGTCATCTAACATCTACTAAAGATAGTCATAACATCTACTAAAGATAGTCATCTAACATCTACTGAAGATAGTCATCTAACATCTACTGAAGATAGTCATTTAACATCTACTGAAGATAGTCATCTAACATCTACTGAAGATAGTCATCTAACATCTACAAAAGATTGTCATCTAACATCTACTACAGATAGTCATTTAACATCTACTAAAGATAGTCATTTAACATCTACTGAAAATAGTCATCTAACATCTACTGAAGATAGTCATTTAACATCTACTGAAGATAGTCATTTAACATCTACTGAAGATAGTCATTTAACATCTACTGAAGATAGTCATTTAACATCTACTGAAGATAGTCATTTAACATCTACTGAAGATAGTCATTTAACATCTACTAAAGATAGTCATCTAACATCTACTATAGATATTCGTTATCATATCAATGTTTTACATAGTTGCCATTTTTTAATTTTGTGTGATTGTCCACATGCAGGACTTTTACTTAACGTTTTCTGAAGGTAAAGAATCAAAGTTTTTTACGATGCTTGCTTTTATCTATATATTGCCTAGAAAGGCTAAAAGGGCAAACAAGGCCAATATTGGTACAGTGAATGTCAAAAGTGACGGACCTGTGCACATAGTACAATAAGCTACAATTTTGTATAATAATCTATCAAAGCTTACATTTTTTTACCTTTAGGATATACATGTATGTCACAATGTCATGCAACAGTCCACTGTGTCGCATTTTAATTTGAAAACTCCTTAAAGGCAGCTATTGTTACAATTCTCTTCGAAGCATTTCAAAACTAATTCCGCTATTCAGAAAGGAGGGTAAAAAATATATCCAGCTACAAATATTGTAAAAGAATTAAATCTTACGATCTACTAATCACATTCGCACAACTAAAATAATGTCTTGATATTCACGAAATTATTACATAATCACAAGAATGTGAACGCCATGTCTTTATAGAGAATCATGGACGGAGATTTAGATAAATACAGTACGCTTTTAAAAATATATACAGCATCACACAGCTACACTACATCAACATGCGACATTATGGTTGCAGACAAAACTTTATCTAACTTTATATTATATAATTTCAACACTCCGAACATATTACATATATGTAAATTATAGTCTTCCTTACTCCCAAATCAGATAATATTGGCAAAAAAATACAATGATTTCTAGAAAAATTTAACTCTCAAAGAAAAATGACATAATATTAATATGTGAAGCTCTGATCATAGAAACTAATCGTCTTGAGCATTAATCAAATGGATAATGGCACTATAGAAATCCCGTGTATTATTATTATTATCATCATCATGATCATCATCATTATTATCATACAGTAAATACGAGGTATATGATATAACCTCTTTTCATAATATAAGCCTGTACATTTGACTGAAGGTCCACCAGACCGACGCCCTATGAGACTGATTTTATGCTTAGATTGGTGAATGCCTCTATTTTCCCTCAGTAAAGAACATACAGAGACCGAAGCTCCACAAGACTGACGCCCAGAGAGGCCAATTTTCCACCCCTTTAATCTGTGAATGCCTTTATAGGATTGGGGGTCCGATTTTTTTCGGTCTCACGGGCCTTCGATCAAATAGGTCTTCTGTTATAATTCCCCGGGCCAAAAGTCAACTGGGCGTATATTATAAGCCTTCGAAACATGTAAAATAATAATTTATCTTCTTTTTAAAAAAATCCCTAAGTTTCACAATGCTCCAGCATAATTTTATGTATTCAAACAGAGATTAGGGTTGGAGTCATTTTTTCTTCCTCGATCACTAATCAATGAAGGCATACAAATTTATTCCAAATGCCTGTGTAAAAAGTAATGCAGGGGCCTTTGAGATGAGGGCAAAGGGAACTTCAACCCCCTCATTTTTTATTCATGATAAGATATGCAAAAGAAAAGCAAAAATGGCTATATCAGATTTTGCTTTTAAGAAGTCAAGCCCCTTCCCCACTTTCTGGTTAGCACCCCCCCCCCCACACACACACACACACAAACCACACACACACAAAAAAAAACACTTTCAAAAGCGCTCCGCGGACCCTGTATCGAGTCTCTGTTTATCAACCCATCTTCCAATGCAGTAAGTTGGTTGGTATCTCATGGGTCATTCCATCAGGCTAATTTGAATGTTGTTTATATTTGACAAATAAATCAATTTAAAAAAATAAAAATCTTGGCCGTCTATGCCATCCTCCAGATATCAATCCTCACGGACGCCCCATTTCAAGTTAGTCAAGTTCCATTCGCTGTTCATTAGTAGCGCCTCACTGTCAATCGCCTCCTCCTCCCCCCTCATAATTATGTCAAGTGTTTCGTCAAGGGCTATATCAATCCAACGCCAGATGGGTAATTCACAAATTTATTTGACATATCGTTTGGACTTCCGTGCGGTCACAGGTCACGTCAATCCACTTCGATCCATAAGTGATGGCCGCACAATCTTCGTCCTTTTGTCGGGACGCACCATCTGGTTCGCCATTTGCCCAATCTGTAAGTCAATGAAGAAAGTAGGATAGTATGAATAATGCGGCGGTCACAACTCGCCGTACCTTCGACGTGCAACTCCCTACGATGGATTCCGTAGAAAATTCGTTCAACGGAGGTACCTCGCAGGTACAATGCATGTACGACGTGCAGGAAGTTTTTACAATACCCTTACTACAGAAACGCAGGAATCGCAGCAGTTGACCGAGGACCTGTGCGTGCATTGCACATGCAACGCAGGCTACGTTGATGGCACGTGCCCCGTAGCCTACGACGAGTTGTGACCGCCGCAGTAATTCGTTAACTTTAATCTTTTGTTGCATTTCTAAAGTTTTGCAGATTTGGATAAATTTCTTTCGGAGTGCTAGTCAGAAATTTCGGATTCCTTCCTGACGCACCTTTACTTTACTTTTTTTTACTTTACGTCACTGATTCAGCAGTTAATGATAATCGCATGCTTACTAATGAAATTCGTAGTAGTTCCTGCAGCATCCGTTTCACAAATCCAAGTATCTTCAATCTCGATGTCATTACAATTCAACCAAATTCGGGAGGTTTCGTTCAAAATGAATTGATTTTTGATGAACTTGTATTCTTCTTGGCTTTCCGTCATCAGTAAAGACGCCTGTCTTGACCCAGCGTCCCCAAGGTCGACAGTCATGTTATCACACTTATCCTTGGCGTCATGCCAAGTACGATAACCCGACATCATGTAATAGCATTTATATCCATAGAAGAACCATTCAGTAGGGCAGAGAGCTGCAAATAAATGTAAATGTAATGAAGGAGTGATATAAATACAATGTAAAGTCAATATTACGGAAATGTAAGTGCAGTGTAAACGTGGTAATTGCAATATATGCGGCGGTCACAACTCGCCGTACCTTCGACATGCAACTCCCTACGACGGATTTCGTAGAAAAATCGTGCAGCGCATGTGCCTCGCAGGCAAGTTGCATGTACAATGTACAGGAAGTTTTTCCAATACCCTTACTACAGAAACGCAGGAATCGCAGAAGTTGACAAAAGACCTGTGCATGCATTGTGCATGCAACGCAGGCTACGTTGATGGCACGTGCCCGTAGCCTACGACGAGTTGTAACCGCCGCATTAGAAATAATAAAATGCAATGTCATCATAAAATAAATTAAAAGTTAAAAACAAGGTAACCGCATGATAGATGCAATATATCTTCAGGTTAGTATCAGTTTGTGTTATTTCTCGCCATTCTTAAGTAGAAACTATATAGAAACTGTTAGTATCTAACTCGGGTAGGGGCCATTTTGGATTTAACTAGCCATCTTGGCAACCACAATATATCGAAATAGTATGGCACGAGTGAGAATTTGGTGCTCTTGAAAGAATCTGAAATAAACAGCCTACTCTTATATAAAGAGCTCATTTCCAAAAGGTACTACATCCATTTTCCATCAAAATCTATTTTTTTACATTAATCTACTCATTTTTAGCACCTCTACACAATGTTACAAACAGAAACATGAATTTTCAATGGGAAGGGTGAAAAAAAAATTACTTTAAAAAATCATTTCCTTTCCAAAAGGTACTACATCCATTTCAGTTCGTTTCCAAAAGGTACTACATGTACATCCACTTTTATGTAGTCCCATATTTTTCTTTTTATTGCATGTAAATAATGCGTAGTTGGCTGGGTTCGCCAGAGCATCAATGAAAATTTGAAAACTTATGTACTCAATGCAATGTTGTTGATGTTGTTTTTTTTTTTTACATGGCATCTACTTAAAGCAATATTTAAAAATACAAAATGTTCCTTTTTGAATAAAAAATTGCTGAGATACATGGCAATTTACATACTTTGAGACATTTCGTTTCCAGAAGGTATTACATCCATCAGAACAAACAATTAAAAATTCATTTACAGAAAAAACTTGTAGACCTAGATTTTTGTTAGTCTGGTTTCCTTTTAGTATCATGGAGTAGAACAATCTGTAAAAGTTTAATTCCAAACAGACACTCCTATCAATGAAAAATAAAAAAACGTGTTTTTCTCCAAATTAACAAATATGGATGTAGTACCTTTTGGAAATGACCTCTTCATATAGAACAAACAACCCTGAGTACTGTTTTAATGTGGGGAGGCTTTGAGTGAGCAATCTCTGTACGATAATTCATTCATACATTGTGCATAAAACAGCTTTCTACGCTATGTTTGTTTTCTGTTACCTAACATATCATATTTGTATTGCATTCGATTCGTATTCGTTCGCTGCTAAGTCGCGAGAGTTGTAACAGTTTTCTTTATATTTCGTATGAAACGTCACGTATATAAATTGCGCTAAGGGGTCCGTCAGACACTGAACATAATAACGTAGAAAGAAAAAAAAAATGTTTACCTGAGATTCCCGATATAGAAGTCATCTCTGCCATGAAGATAGCCACCTCAGTAGACATCGTAGTCACATCATTCAGCATCGTAGTAGCCTCTGTCGACATTGCAGTCGTTTCTGGTGACATTGTAGTAGTCTCTGGTGACGTCATAATAGCCTCTGTCGGCATTCTAGTCACCTTAGTAGACATCATAGCCACCTCGGGTGACATCGTAGTAGCTTCTGTCGACATTGTAGTAGCCTCTGGAGATCCCGATACTATCTCGTCAGCTAAAATGAATGTTTGAATAATTGATGCATTATTTGATAATTATCATACTATTGCTACTTCTCATACTTCTAATACATGAAATTTCTCAGGGAAAATACGGTTAATGAACTCCGCATTTTAATTTTTTTTTCATTATTTTAAACGCATAGAAAACAAAATTTCTATGCGATTTTAAACGCACAGAAAGCTTGAATATGATTTAAAAATTCACAAAATCACAAAATTATCTGAATCTTTCTGCAATCTTTTTTTTTTTCCATAATTCAAAAATGCTGATAATAAATTGTAGTGTATCATGTTTCTCATGGATGTAACGTACTCACTGCAATATACTGAGCAAAACAATTACATGTTCCCTTTAGAAATTACAGGGTTTTTTTATTCGTACCTTCTGGGCAGTCTTTTCCTGAGAATCCTTCTGGACAATGACATTGATAGCCTTCCATAGTCTCTTCACACCATCCCTGCTGACATGGCCCCGAAAGACAATCTAGAAGACATGCGCCACAAAAAGATATAGACAGTGGCGGATAAATTTGTAATCTTTCGGATGTGCATAAATTATATAAGATTACTTGGTCAGAATGTTTCATTCTTGGACAGAAAAAATAAACAAATGTCCGTGTTTAGGCTGAAATTTTCAGGTGAAGTGACCGCTTAGCGTGAGGGGCGGAGTTCCTCACCATGGTATATAGGAATAGAGTAATCTTGCCTCCTTGTCCGACTGTATGATGATTCTAATTACCTGGTGTCCTACATATCCGATGGCCACCGGGTATCCCACCCCTCGAACACCTATCCAAGGCTTTAACTGGGATGAGTTTCGGGATGGTGGTGATCGTGGTTCCGTTGCTTAGGGTTTTCTTTCCACAGTGAGGTCGAATAGGAAGGCTGTAATTCAGCTCCATCTCAGCGAACGAGTGGCCTTTACAGGTTGACGGGGTCTCGGCTGCCGTGACCTCGCTCACTAAAATAAACAATAGGGAGTTTTCGATTTGTGTCGAATTGAACCCGACCGAGGTTATAGAGGTAAGGACTGGAAGCTTTTGACAAACAATAATAATGATGCCTGAATTCTTCACGCGTGACGCTCAAGGCTCTTCTAGGTCCTTGTACAAGTCGACAGGCTGAATCGAGAAAGCCTCGTCTCCGCTTTCTGAATTAAACCAGTTGCTGGAACGAGTAGCAAGGAGATATGGCGTCATGAGTAAAGAAGGCACCATTTGTATTACAATTTACTGTTAAAACTTTCATGCGTACCAATAAAACGGGACAGTTTTGAAAAGTCTATAAAGATTTTGTTTTAAATTATGATTTCTTATATTTTGATGTTAATAGATGCTCTGAAGTCTTATCTTTTAAATGCCATTAAAGAAAATAAGTTTCGTTCATGCTTAAGCGAACACGGAACGTTTTTGTCTAGGGTTCACAAACAGGCTTGCGCACAAATGGCATAAAAAGAAGAAATATGATCAACAGGCTTCTCGCTTATCAGCAGACCTGCTTTCAAAATTCATTTGCACACTATTTACTTATTTGATTAGTTTTGGGGTTTTTTCTTCATCATTCAAATATGTTATATTTTAGCATTGAATATTCCTTCATACTTAAAAAACAAACAATTCTGACAACGCAAGTAAGGGGATTTGCATTATCAGTGGGGAGATTGATTGATTGACTGACTGCTTTGTTTGTTTGTTTGTTTAATTGATTGTATGTTTGATTACTGAATTGATTGATCGATCGATTGATTGAATGATTGATTAATTCATTGTTTGTGTGAATGATCGATTAAATCATCGAAAAAAATCATTGACAATCTACTCAAAAGATTTACATAATCATTGATCCGTGCAAAGCAACAATCAATCCGAATGGGAGTTCTCATTAATGACATAATTTCAATACCATTTTAATTTGAAGTCAGCTTTTTTTTTAACCCCCCACCACCAAAAAAAATAAAATGAAATAAAATAATAATTTGAATAAATTTTAATAATTCGTTTCCCCTTACTCCATTTTTTAAAGGAAGGTTCAATGCTAAAAGATAACATAATATGAAGAAAAAAAATCAAGTAAATAAATATTTTTGTAAATGAATTGAAAGCATTATTCGAAAATAATGGCAAATGGCAATGAAATGGTTAAAATGAAGTCTATTGATTAACAAGAAGTCTGATGATCATATTTCTCATTTTCTGCCATTTGTGCGCAAGCCCTTTTTTGAACCCCCTACAAAAACGTTCCGTGTTCGCTCAAGCATGAACGAAATTTATTTAATGGCAGTTGAAAGATAAATCTTCAGAGCATCTATTAACATCAAAATGTAGATATCATGAATTGAAACAAAATTTTGACAGACTCTTCAAAACTATCCCGTTTTTATTGATACACACTGTAAAACCTCGTTCAGGTTCACGTCATAATATTGTTATATTTTTATGTAATATTATATAAATATGTTTTCGGGGTCAGCCTCTCATAAGGGCGTTATTTATTCCCGGCTGCTGCCCTCTCAAGCAGAATGTCAACTTCATGTTCGTCTTACATTGTAATTTTAAATTGAAATTGAAACTGAACGTTGACAAAAATCTTAACCCCCTATTATTCTTAGCAAACTAACAGTTTTATTATTATTATTCATGATATATTTCAACAAACGGGTTAAAAGCTATTTAAACTGTAAATATTAGCCTTATAAAATTTGCGTAAATGCATCAAAGGAGACTCATGAAAAATTGGAATACGTTGAAAAGTGTAGCTAACCTGATATGATGAAAACCGCGGTGGTGATGAGAAGCATAGTGGAGATCGCTGATGCGGAACCTGATGATATTGATGGATGAGGAACTGGTTCTCATAGAAAAATGAGGAAGGATGATTAAAATCAGCGAGGAAAAGAAAGAGAGGGAGAGAAAGGGGATAACAGGCATGTATCCAGGGGTCAGAGCGGGCCCGCCCCCCCCCGGCGGAAAAATAGGGGAAAACAATCTCTCTGATTTACCAACTTACTGAACCCTACCCCTATACCGAGTGAGTAAAAAAAAACTTGACACCTAGAAAAATGTCAATAAAAAGAAAACCAATTTATAAACCCCAAATTATTTTACATATTCTGAAAGAGTAACTCCTCCCGCATCTTCTGGTACCATTTTTGTGTGGTATGTCTTTACGCTTGGATGGACACGACGCATTGTTTGCGAACATGTCAATTTCGAATTGTGCCAGAATGGGAGTAAAATCAAAACAACAAAAAGCTAGAAAAAAGCAAATTCATCCTGATTAAAATAGCATAACTTTTTAACGAAAATGTGTTCTGCTTAATAACTTGGCAGGGATGTTGGTACACATATTGACTACATTTTGTATGAAAATGAGATAGATCTGTAGAGTCAGGCATGAGTGAGCACACGTCAAAGACAAAATAATCACTTTTCAAAAGTATTAGGAGGCCTTTTTAGGTATGTCAGTGGCAATTTGCTCTTTAATGCTGATTAAAAAGCTTTAAAGCTGAAATCTTGATCAAGATTTATGCTAGATGAATTCTCTTCATTATGCACATCCTCCCAACTTGACTGTCCACTTGAATTCAGATGGGGGAATTAATAAGGTATTCCTGTGTAGGGCCTATATAGTCAATATAATGCATGTTCTATGGGGGCCATCTCTGAAAATGGCCATTTTGTTATATTTCGCCACCAGAACATGCTTGTATCCCCAAAATAAACTCAGAGTTGGATTCTCCACCCCCTAAAACCCCTATATCCCAGATCTTGAATATTTTAGGTATGTTAAAGTAAGGAAATAGAAAATCCAAGATGGCCGCCGGCGGCCATTTTGGATTTTCGCGTATATCTTACAATTGCATCAATGCTGATAGAGCTCCAGCATGTGGATTGTTAAATAGAAGGTCTAACCAGTCAAAATCAGTTTTAAAAAAAAAACTATAAACATTCCAATGCAACCTTACCGCCCCTTGGCTGCCGGGCTACTACGGCCGATATTAGATGACCCCCCCACACACACACACACACACACACACAGCACACACCACACACACGCACTTATCGCACTGTCCAGCTTGACGTGAAAGATTTTTTATGTACCTTTTTGCTTTCCCGATGTGACGGGGAAAAAATTGAGTGTACAAAATCTCAAATTCAAATTTGGGCCCCTCCCCCCCCCCCCCTCATGAAATCATGAAATCCTGGATCCGCTATTGGTGCTTTGCATGTGAAAGGGTGTTGTGAGGTAATCGTGCGTACACGTGGGTATGTGAATGTGCGTGGGGGACAGAGAGGGGAAAGAAATGTAAGAGCGTGTTTTTTTTTTCTCGTTCCTTTTTTAGCTCAATTAATTATGGGAGTCAGCAGGAACACGTTCCTGTTCATTGCCATCATTGTTGATGGATAGCGCTATGAAATTGCAGCAAATTAAGCTTTCCATCATGAATAGGCCATACATCGCTAACATTTTAAAGAAACTCTGGTAAAAGTGTCTGCGCACGAGCAATTAAAAAAATGGTTATTCTGATTGTTTTTGTCCTCTACGTTTAGAAATTATCGGGTAATTCGGGAGAATTTATTATGTGGGACTAAACCGTAAAGTACACTTGGAGACGAAAAAAAAAATCAATGTGTTCCTTAAAAAAAGATAACCGAAGTTGAAATGTCAGCTATATCCAGAATACACAGATTAATAACATACTAAGAATCCCATCAACTTTAATTTGGTTAACTAATAAGTCTCGTATAATTGACCCAAGTTCCATAGTAAGTCAAATTTAATTGTATTCTGCACAATTATTGTTATGCATATGACAAATCTTGATTATCAACTACTTACTGAGGTTCTTAGTAAGGTTTTGTGTAAAACAATTTAGGTGTATTCTACTTGTTGACTTGGGAATTTCGGGCTCTTGCAATTTTCTAGAAGGGCGAATAGGGTCTTAGAGTTAAAAGAGCTAGCTACGTAGAGGTTTACGAAGGGAGCAAATGAGACTAAATATGTAATATATTCATTTTGTCAGAAAACACAAAACAGACATTTTAAGGCAAAAAGTGTCGTGTGTAAATAGACATGAAATATTCATACGCAGCTTTTAGATAAGTACAATTGAGTATATGAATATAAAAAAGGCCTAATTCCAATTTTTGGCGAAATTGAGTTAAATATGGGAAATTGTTCCTAATACAATGACTCATCTTGTGTATAAATGATGAATCTGAAATCATCTCAGAAATGCCTTAAATAAAGAAAAAAATCTGGTATGAATGTAATGCTACAGTCACACAGACACTTACGTATAGATACGTTTGTGTTGTTTTAATCTTATTTCATCTTCTATTCTATAATTTCTTATGTATTTCTTTGTTTTACTGGATGAACGAAATTATCAATATTTCCACTGCTGACTATGACGGGTAGGCATCAGTGGGGATCCGCACAAAAGAAAATAATTTTTGGACGCAACGGGACGTTACTATACGTAAGTGTCTGTGTGACTGTAGCATAAGAAAAGCCCAAGTCCAGGACTTGGGCTTTTCTTACATTCATATCATAGCGCCCTTTTTCATTACAGATTGTGTTATTTAGGTATTATAATACCCTCTGTGTGTGTGTGTGTGTGTGTGTGTGTGTGTGTGTGTCAGAGGGTGAGTGAGGGTGTTTGGGTTGGTGTAAGTCATTGTTAAAAAAAAAAAATAGGTCCTCAAAAATAGAAGAAAAAAAATCCTATGCTGATGTGGATGTGGGGCATGCAGGGACAGATTCAGAATTGATGTTTTCTTCCAAAATTCGCTCACAACACAAATAAAGTTTTATATTTTTGAGAATTTTCCCCCCAAATTCACTGGCAAGCAATAAAATAAAAAAAAATCTGCGCAATTACAAAAGCATTTTACCCCAAAATCTCTGGCAAGCATGAAATAAAGGTCCTTGCTAAAGAAAAGTTCTCACTCCATTTACGCCCCATACCTGAGCTTAAGTGGGGACACCCTCTGTATTTCTTGTTTTTATATTTAATTTTAAAAAAATAAAAGGGAGGGACCATACCAAACCCCCCCCCCCCCCCATTCTTGAACTGTTGTTTGTGTGCTTGAGACTTCTTGGTGTCATGGATGGAGGAAGAGGGAACTGTAAAACATGAATAATACGTCATTTTGCAAACTCTGTTTTTTTTTTGGGGGGGGGGGTTTGTTTTAGTATTTGCAACACATACACATGTCCTCACATTTCACACCCACACCCGCCCGCTCATCCCAAAACACATCAGCTATGAAAAAACCTAAAATACAAAAAGATAAGGGGCACTTTTTGTCTGATATATAAAACAAATCTCTTGTGTATCATTTTAATACATTCAGTACTACAGAATTCTACCATGTATATTAATGTAAGAATGACCCAAGTCCATATGATTCTAAAAACGACCCAAGTCCGCCAGACAAAAGGCCCCGCCCACAAGTAACGTGAATATTAATGTTCATAAAAAATGTACACAAAAAATGTACACTTAAATTTGTTTTATGATGTTCTCTGATGTCTTTTGGCCAAGTATACTTTAATTGCCCAAATTAAAAAAATAATCAGTTTTTTTTTCGATTTTCTCGAAATGACCTCCTTTGGACTTGGGCCTTTTTTATATTCATATACATATTAGCTAAAAGAGGCGTCAAGCGTGTTCTTGTATAGATCACTATGATGATAATTAGTTTGTGTTGATACTGACTATTTCCATGCAAAAAAGAAAAAATACAATAAAAAAATTACCAAGGTTATCATGCCTTTGGCCTTGGTGGAGAGCCAGATGTGAATTTGCACATTCATTTTTTTTTAATTAGCTTATTAATACATGTATAGGCAAATAAATTTTTTTGTTTTTAATCTAGGTAATGACATTATCGAGCAGAGGCAATTTACTAAATTGGCATCAGACATGACATTTGAAGAAGTCGAAATATTATAGGAGTCTTGTCCCTTTTCATTCCTGAGATCAGTAAATACCCAGACAGGGGCACTTTTTAAACAAAGGGGCGACAAATGAACATAGGCCCCTAAAAATGAAATATTAAGGAATGACAAGGGACAAGCCTCCTCTTTCAGAATATATACAAATATTCGACAAATCTCTGGCCATGAATAAAATATGACAACATATGAAAGACTTGTTAAATATGAACAAATGCACACATTTAGCTACGTTGCAATACCAATGCTAAGGGAGTGTATTCATCGAGCAAGCTGATGATGTCATAGATTCACACTATTTCCTTTGTATTTTATTATATGAAGTCCTATTTATTTCTTTTTTTCTTTTTTTTTCATTCATGTGTTTAAACAATCTATCCCTGATATAGACATTAGTTACACCAATGATGATTTAAAACACTCCATAAAGAGTTACCCCTTTATTTATTTATTTTTTTTCAATAGTGTGGAGTTTTTCTTCTTTCTTCTATTTTTTTTTTTTTTTTTTTTTTTTTTTTTTTTTTTTTTTTTTTTTTTTGAGACTCACTGGTAGATTATATTGATTATTATGTCATTGGAGGCCAATTTGGTACGTTTTTAGATCGGTTTGTGGACAATTCGTTACCTGAGGATTAAAATATTTATGCGAAGCAACTTATAACAAAGCATAAAAGGGTAAATTTTAGAGTTTATTAATCAAGAGCAGGGAAGATTTGATTCGAAGATTTAAAAAAAAAATCAAGACTTCATATTTGAGATCTGTGATGTTAACCTTTGTGAATACTACGCCAAAATTTGATTTATGATTGCAAAGAATGGAAGTAAATTCTTAATTGACCTGAGAAAACCGAATAAAAATTATTCATTTCAATTGAGAAAATTACTCAAAGAGATGTACACTTCTCAAAACTCTCTTTCTACTTGTTCTGCTTCTTTTATTAAGAGCTTAAAAATCATTGTACATGTACAACGCTTTAAGGATATTATATAATATAAGTAGCAGTAGTAGTAGTAGTAGTAGTAGTAGTAGTAGTAGTAGTAGTAGTAGTAGTAGTAGTAGCAGTAGTAGTAGTAGTAGAAGTAGTAGTAGAAGTAGTAGTAGTAGTAGTAGTATCATTGTTGTTATAATAATAATAATAATTATTATTATTATTATTATCATGATCTTCATCATCATCACCATCAATATGGTCAGTCTCAAAAGAATCGTTCAGTGTGTCATAGGAATTTGTATCGACATATTATTGTCGAGAATTCATTGTATTCATTACATATTCTTAATATAAAGCCGTTGAAATTTAAAAGATCTATGATAGAAATCTTTTTGTTGGGATGGATTTTCACTCACACAAAAAAAGTTTCTACTCTTTACTTCAGGCTGAAACTAAATCCACTCTTAGTCTCAATGTAGAATAGAGGAATCCTTTCTCTTTGAAAGCGGAATTTCGCTCCAAAACGAAATGGTATTTCGATATAAATGTAACTTACTAAAAAGAGAACATTTTATTCTTAAGATTGTAAATCGTTTCAAGCCACGAATATTGCTTTAAAGTACAAGTGACATATTTTTGGATATCAAATGAACCCATATCAAATTAAGAAGTGTGAATATGCATAGTCCAAAATTACATTTTCTGAGAGCCATTTTTAAGACTGATATGGGCAATTCCACGATCAGTTGCATTACACCTTTATGTTTAAAGTCGGGAACTTGGTGGTATCAGTCTTACAAGAAAGAATATTTCTGTCAAAATTTACTATTTGATTTAAACCATAGCTTTAGAATAACTCTAGGAAATTTTGCAGGCTTTGTGAACGTTAAAACATGATGAAATTCGGTCAGGTGCATTACACAAAAAGGACAAGAAGACAAGTAAAATTTATACAATTCACTATCTTCCTCAAACCAAACACTTATACCAATTTTATTACTTGCACCACATGAAATACGAGTTTGAAATAAGCCATTTATCTTTGGTAAGCAACTAAAGTATCATTTGCGGAAAAACGTTGGCCAGTCGTATTACAGTTATGTACTGTTTGTCCGGTGTGCCTTTATTAATTAATTTATTTTATTTTTTTGTTATTTCACCCCTTTGTAATGATGGCTGCTAAAATTTGGAAATGTGTCAATTTACATCATTTAGCAAATTTTTTGAAGAAAAATATCGAAAGATTTTTGGGGGTAATTCGCCTTTTCATGATGATTTTAGATCTTGAGGATATCAGACGGAAAACGGCTCCAAAAATCTGATTTTGTGTGCAATGTCAATGCAAATTGAGTTTTTTCACCTTATTCATTATATAGTTATTTTCACTTTCATTATTTGAAATTATTTTTTTTCAGTTTAATTATGGTTTTAAAAAGTTTCTGTAATGAATTTTGCCCCAAAACATAGGAAAACACAAAAGGCCTTAAAAACGAATAATTGCATTAAAAATTCATAAAACAATCAAATACATAAGAAATTAATTTTGATACCGGGATTTTTTTTTCAAGTTTGGAATGCTACAAAGAATATCATTTTATGAACTTCATTAGGTGATCTACAGTCCGTGTCAAAAAAATGGTACAGTCGGGGAAAAATAATTTAGCTGTGAAATCTTTTCAAATGATGTGTGCATGTGGTACCAAATTAAAGTCAAAAGATTTTTCTTGCTGATGCGCTTTGTTCTGTATAATCTGCTTTCCTAACACAAAAGTTATGCTAAATTTTGTGCGAGGAGGAACCAATCAAAATTACGCACTTTTATGGTTCTGGAGAGCTGAATTCATGGCCATTGTGCGAATCCTACACAAAGGTATGGGACGGCGTGTGAAAAATGGATTTTCTTGATTGTAGAAAACTAGTCATATCTCAAAAATTACAGCACCAAATGTGATGAAAAAAAATGCAGAAGAAAGTCTGATTTTCCTGCTTTATGAAAATACCAAACAATACCAGGTTGTGATAAATCTTCATATTATAAAAAATGGTTTTCCACTTGTACCGTTTTATTTGACACAGACAGTACAACAAAAGTAAGATTTCACGCAAGGTTGGTATAAATAATTAATTTTTTTTTTTTTCGTTTTATTTGGAAAAAAAATACGTTTTTGGAGACTGCATCGCAAACTTCTATTATGCAAATTCAACCAATAGCTGCGTAATCATATCAAAAAGAAAAAAAAAATCACTTAAATGCACGTGATGAATACTGTTGTGTTAATAAGTTTTTAATGGCTTATTTGGAAGCAAAGCGATGAACTTACATAATTATTCTGTTAGTTGCCTTAATTGCTGCAAAATGGTCCTCGCTCGTCCATACAATTTTTAAATAATCTGATCACCGAAACATGATTTATGTGAGAATAGAGATATCTTCTGCATAGCCTGTTATGATCGCCATTATCGACACTCTTAGGTTGAATATGAACTCATTTCAAGGAAACAACGTTAAACATGATCTATAGCCATCGACACATCGGCACATAAATTATCATCTTGCACATGATTACCCTCAGCCAATCACAATCAAGTAAATCTTATGCTACAGTCACACAGACACTTACGTATAGTTACCTTTTTATTGTTTTATCCTTATTTCATTTTCTATTCTATCATTTCTTATGGTTTTATTTGATTTGTGCAGCGCAGGTACCTCGGAGGCACGTAGCATGTACGACGTGCATGAAGTTTTTCCAATACCCTCACTACAGAAACGCAGGAATCGCAGAAATTGACCAATGACCTGTGCATGCATTGCACATGCAACGCAGGCTACGTTGATGGTACGTGCCCCGTAGCCTACGACGAGTTGTGACCGTATGGCTAGCCGTATTGATATATATTGTGATTTTGTGATATCACGAATTCGAATTACTGATATCACTAATTCGAATTACTGATATCACTAATTCCCAGATTTAGTGATATCACTAATTCCATTTAGTGATATCACCAAATCGAATTAGTGATATCACTAATTCCCATATGTTTTTCACACAAATCCCTTTTTGATATCAAGAAATAGATTCGTGATATCACTAAATCGAATTAGTGATATCACTAAATCGAATAGTGATATCACAAATTCGAATTTGTGATATCACTAAATGAATTTTGATATCAAAATTCGAATTAGTGATATCAGGAATTGAATTTGTGATATCACAAATTCTATTTCGTGATATCAAAAGGGGTTCGTGTAGTAAATGAATAGAAATTATGATATATCACTAATTCGAATTTTGATATCACAAAATGAATTTGTGATATCACTAAATCGAATTAGTGAT
>CALNVZ010000674.1:23907429-23956137 GCA_940671915.1 Paracentrotus lividus
TGTTGTTGTTGTTGTTGTTAGTATTATTATTGTTGTTGTTCTTGTTGTTGCTAAGCAAACCGTACAAAGGAAACGTCGATGAACTTGTGACGTATACAAGAATATTTTGGGCTATAGCTCAGCGGGAGATTTGAAAATAGGGAGTGAGGGACTTATAGTAACCAAGAATTATAATAAAATAAGGGGACAGAATATTAATATCTTTAAAGTGATTGTTTTCCACAAAAAGAAACGATTTGATTGAATACACGTAATGCCATACAGTCTTAGAATTTTAGAACCTTTCCCTATGTAAACTTGGTATGGTTCTTTATAAAACCTATATGGGGTTCTTTACACCATCAAGCACCCCATAGGTCATGTAGGTTGTATAAAGAAACTTAAATGGTTCCTTGTATGGGTATGGCTCGTTGTTCCGTAGGTTCATTTTTCTGAAGGTTCGTTCTTCCGAACACGAACATTTCCTATACCTGGATGTTCGTTTGTCCGAAAATGGAATAAGGTTCGTTCTTCCGAACATGACTGTGTTGCATCACTTAATCGGATCCTCGAACCTTCGGAGCAACGAGCTACACCCCCTTGCATAACAAAAAAAAACGGTTCTAAAGGGTTGTTTATAGAACCCTTTTCTGTTTTATTGAAGAACATTTAAAGGTCCCAAATACGGGACAAAGAAAGGTTCTAAATTTTCTAAGAGTGTATGCCTACCCTCATGCCTGATAAGAGAGTGGGGTAGAACAGCCACCCTGTTGATATCCCAAAGAACACCCCATAGGTCACGACGAGCAGATAGAACGAGCATTGGACTGCCCAAAATGACGTCACCAATCCAAACCTATTATGGATACAAAGAAAGAATGCCATTTCAATACATTTCAATTCAGTGTCAGTAACATAACAAATAATAGCCTATACGCCTAGTTCGATTGGTTTTCCCGATCAAGTTCAAGCTAAATTTCTACGTTCAATATGACATTTCCTTTAATAAATTTCGTCAGAAATATGATCGCGATTAAAAATCTGCAATCAAATTCGTTTATGAACAGCCAAAATTAAAAACCGTTCAATCCAATTGCCAATTGCGCCGATCATATTTATTCATTTTTTTATTTTTATTTTTTTTTTTTCTTTGAGCAGTCGTATTCTTCTCTGGTCGCTTCAATTTGTCCATTTCATGCGCATTGACGAAATTTATTGCATACTTGCATATAAACAGTTTTGATTGCACAAAAACGAAATTGAGAACTCACTACGAGTATGAAAGAACAAAAACAAAATCGCTTGCTCTAAGCGTTTATTTAAATGACCGATAGGTCCCGCTCGGCCAGGTGTAGTTTGAATTCAAGGAACATTAAAGAATTCGATTGCAAAGGAAAACCTATATCTTTGTATCATTGTCATCATCGTATCAGGATAGTGGGATTATAACACTAGTAAGCATCATCGCTGGTTAAGGAGATTGGGTGAGCTGTCACTTCCGAGGACGATCTGAATGTAGCTATCTTTTCAAAGCGAATCGAATCGCCAAGAATGGGGTAGTACGTGTCGTCACCAAGGTCACGTGACATCAGAAGGTGAAATATATGCCTTATTGTAGTCTAGTGGTCGTATCACTTGACTGGGGGTCATGGGGTGCAAAGGTCGTGAGTTCGAATCCCGGCATCGGCACTTTAATATGCCTTTAAGCAAGGCATTTTATCTGCATTGCTCAACACTCCACCCAGGTGTAAATGGGTACCAGGAGGATAAATTCCATAAAAGCACCTGTAAAAATGTATGGCAGCTGGGATTTAATCCAGTGATTGGGGTAATAATACACTGTAAGCGCTTTAAGTCTTATAGGAAAAGCGCATTATAAATAACATTAGTATTATTATTATCTTCCACATCAGTAATTATTCAAGTTAAATCGGGAGAGGGTAACAAAGTTGTGGTGGTATCTCACTTGCCATGAAACATTTGTGAGACGGATTTGAGACCGATTTGGGACTACTATGAAGACGGGTTTGAGACGGTTTTGAAACTAGTCGGGGAGACGTCTCGGATGCGTTTTAGCTACGTAAAAAAAAACCTTCGGAGCCGTCTTTGCGACGGACGAAAAAAATGTGCCGGAGACGTCTCCGCGAAGTGAGATACCACCATAAGACAGCTTAGTTAGATTTAGATATTCCTAATGAGTCTCATAGTCTAGGTTTACTTATCAATGTGCAGTGGCGTTTACCTAGCCTGATTAGACACAATGCTTATGGGGGGCGCACTATTGTTTGTGCACAACAGTGCGCCCCCGTAAGTATTGTATCTAATCAGGCTAGGTACGCCACTGATGTGTACCCATTATAGAAATTGGTCTACCAATTGGTATTTAATATATTTACCCGCTCAAAAGGCAACCACAGAAAAGTGTTCTTTTTGTTCCTAATCTGCTCTCTACCCACGAGCTTGCTGCTATACCCACAGAATTCATCGCAAACAGAACACCGGTACATACGATGGCAATCTGAATTTAAAAAAATTGACAAATTTAAAAACGCAGTGTTTTCCAATGGTTGAATAATCAAAGTGGTGATGTAGGGGAGAGTGGGGTTAGTTGGAACACGGGGTTAGTTGAAACATTGTAATTTTCTTTAACGGCTATAAATATATTTATGCAAATCTAAACCGTCAGTTGTTGCTATTAGTATGAACTGCCATCCACCAATTAGACAGCACACATGCTAAGCCTATGGAAGTTAAAGCAATGTTTGTTTACAGGTTTTTTTCAGCTTCTGAATAAATTTTTGTAACTTTTAAAATGTTTTATTATCTCAGAGAAGATCATAAATTAAGTTTTGCTGTTTGTGAGTATAACAAACAGTTTACGAACTACAAACAATGGCATGTTGTTGTCCCTTTTGTGCTGAAGGTTACAAATGTCAAATGGGCCTCTGGGTTAGTTTGGAAATGTACTAAGTAAATAGGTTTTCAGCTGAATAAAAAAAATTAACATCATATAATCAGTGAAGTGTTCCGAAATATTCCTATACAACAGTCATGTATACGTTAGTGTCCATTGACAATTTCATTTTGGTTTAAACAAATATATGCAGAAATGCTAACTTCACAAGGACTTCAGCAATACTTGTATGTGGAGTGGATGGCTATTAAGTGCACTAAAAATGAGTATAAAAAATTTGAAACACAATCTTTAATATTTTGATTGGAATCAATAAAGCAAATTAGCTGAACCCATGCATAATGCTGTAGGTATAGTTTATATATTATTATAAGATACATCATCATGTTTCAACTTAACCCCACTACCATGTTCCAACTAACCTGTGTGTGGGGTTAGTTGGAAATTGACATGGTCCTTGTATGAAAGATGATTTTTCCTGGAACCATCACTAAGTTTTTAAGAATTTATGGGTTTATTTGTACCATACAGATATACACTCCAGCTGATTGCTTATTGTTTCTTAAATAAACCACTTTTCTTTTACGGCCATTTTTTGTGAAAAATGTTCATACCCGCTTCTCCCCTACATATTGCTATTCAACCCCGCTCCAGCCCCACCCCCCCACACACACACACACAACAACACAACACACCACACTCACTTCACTCGAAAGCATACATACACTGTTCGTCATAAAGGTGGAATATTTTTTCAGAGCCAAAGCGAAAACATAAATATGTTAGCTACCGGTTTAATAATTCATTCTAATGTGTTATTACACCGCTCTTCACATTTCCGGAATCCTGAAGTATATCTTGGCACGTCCCTCAAAACCTTTTACCACAGGAGGATTGTTCTTCAAAAAGCTTCGTCACCCCATTATTAATTTGGCGTCCCCAACTTTCTTTCAATTTAAGCGACCCACCAAAGGGGTCTCACCGATCAGTCGCGGGTGTTAGTCGCGGGTTCGATAGTCCGCGGTCCGATAGTCCGGCGGGTCCGTTAGTCCGCGGAGTCGGAAGTCCGCGGGTCCGATAGTCCGCGGGTCCGTTTAGACCCGGTCCGTATTAGTCGCGGGTCCATAGTCCGGGGGGGGGGGGGGGACAAGCGCAGAAGCAGCAAACGACTAGAGGTAGCGATGTATATTGTTACTCTGAAAGGTTACGTTATTCCAGCGAAAATAGTAAAAGGTTCGTTATTCCGAAAATGGCAGCTAAGCCAAAAAATAGAAAAAAGGTATCAGTCTACTCCGGAAAATGGAAAGAAAAAGGTCGTTGCAGAAAAAACATATTAGTGAACCGGAAAAATTAGAAAAAAGGTTAGTTTAGGTCCGAAAAATTAGGAAAAAAAAAATGTAGTAAACTAAAAAAAGTTTTTTGTTATCTTTCTTTTTAATGAACCCTAATTGTGTAACGAGAACCGTGTGTTCTTGCAACATGCACAGCAACACCTGATTTCATGAACAATAGCAGTAAGTATAAATGTTTGCAAATTGAATGCCATCATTGTCCAGTATTACTATGTCTGTTTGCATCAACCCCAACTACATAACAATGCATTTTCGCAATTTTTCACTTTTTAACTTTGGCATTATATTCATGAGTTATGTGCATTTAAACATGATGTTACTATTGCAAATAGGGCATCCATAAAAGAAGAATAAATTAACTTTTAAATGCTATGAAATTGATAATGATTAAAAACCCACATTAAAATTTCTCAAGGTTCAAAGTAGTGTTACAGAAATTTAAACTGAAAATTTTTTCGCTTTGCCATGTATTCAGTGTATTCAGGGCTTTCTGTGGCCCCAGGGCATGACATCCACCATGACAAATAAGTATCAATCAGAGAGGAATCATAACTTGACAAATGGTATAGAATTCAATAAAAATTAGAAAAATCCCCAAGTTATCAGGACCTAAAGTCAAGTTGCGGAACTTCAGTGATCAATAAAAGTGCATTTTACAACAATTTGACTTTTTACTTTCTCTCATATTTTTTGATTATTCTGGCATTGAAGCATGACAAAATCATTGCAAATATGATATCAATAAAAATAGGAATAAATTATCTTTCCAATGGTGATGATCAGGAATAACTAAAGCGTACCTGAAAAGTCATCATGGCCAAAGTCCATTTCGCGGGAAACTTTTTGGGAGGGGTTTATTTGAGGGTTTAAGGTAAAGATGGAATAAAATATTCTGAATTTTCACCAATCTCTTTTTTTTTACTTCAACCCCTCCCCTAGACAAGAGACCTAAGCCTGTCCCCATAATAGATTTAACTTAAAGAAAAATATAAACAGTACACCTCAGTCGCTTTTCCTGAGGGTAGGACTGAGGAGGGCTTGATCGGCCGGGAAAACAAAAAGGGCCCCAAAATGAGACAAAATGACAAAAATGGGCATCATGGGGGTTGACAAAACTTTTTTTGGAAAAAGGTCCTCATGAAGAGTTGGGAGAATGTCCAAGATATAGCCAGGGTCCCGAAAAGTAAAAGCAGGGACAAACATATTCAAGAAATTATAGCCAGCGCAAAATCATACCGCTATAGCGGCAAAAAAAATATTCCACCTTTATGACGGACAGTGTACATACACGATAGTCATATGCCCTAAAAGGACAACTTTAAATGCAATAATAAACATGATAAACCTGGAATCTATGTTCATACCAATGGTGTAGGTGGCCGAAATGTTGGGGGAAAATATATTGACCTTAAAATCAAAGAATATGCGACCAACTTTTTTTTTAGGGGAGGGTGCAGCCCATAAGAATAGAAAATGATAATCGCGAATCGCAAGAGGAACAAAATTGAGCCCCGAATGTATAGTAATTCATGCATTAGGCCTATAAAGTACCTACATTGGTTTTATTTGATGGTTAGTGTGGGTTCAACATTTTCAATGATTTTTTTTTTGTATCAAAAACGTCAATTGGGAGAGAGAAACACACAAACACACACACACAAACACACCCACTCATACACCCTCCCTTACACACGCACCACTGCCCAAGTGTATTGTAGATACATTTCCGGTAAATCATTTAAAAAGGTAACTTGTATGAATTCTATAATGTTCGTGAATATTGTAAATGTGAAAATGATATGACAAAAATAAGTTCAATTTAAATGGGTCTTACCTGATACGTCAAATTACTCTCTCGTCCATATTTACGTATGTATGACACAATATACGGGGTTGTGTTTCCTGCAAAGATAAGATTTATACCAACAAAAACATGAAACGCAAATTAATGCTATATATTTATCTTTGAGCCTTGCTACCAAGTATTAGACAAAATTAGAAACAATATAACCACTTATTACCACTTTTTAGTTTAAGGGGAACCTTGGCCTTTCTGGCTGTGTTTAAACCGCTTGCGAGCTGGAGTTGGCCGTTGCAAGGCTCTAATGGTCAAATGGGGCATCAACACTGAAGGACAGCCAGTTTGCGAATGCGGAGAGGGGGAGACCATGTTGTCACCTCCTACAATGCCCTCTTCTGCCTTCCCCCTGTTCCCCAGCTGATCTTGCTACCCTTTCGCCTAATGGGATCGCCTGCGTTCAGTATCTAATGGGCAGAGTTTGAATCAAATTCTAATTCACAAATAAACAAAAATTGAGAGAAAGGACTCGAGAAGAAGAAGAAGTTTAAGGGGGGGAGGGGTATTTACACTTCTATTTGGCTCATTTCTGAAGAAATGAAAAGAAATAACCCTCCAAAACCACATATCAGTAGAGAGGTTATAATTATATCAAGGAAACTTATGGACGAAAAAAAAAAAAAAAAAAAAAAAAAAAAAAAAAAAAAAAAAAAAAAAAAAAAAAAAAAAAAAAAAAAAAAAATCGCCGAAATGCCTAATTAGCATAATTTATGCAAATTAGCCATTTTTTGCCCAAAACAAGATCTACTGAATACCTTACACACAAATAACTCCATTTTTATGCACAGATGTTCTCTTAACATATGTCTGGGGAATGCCGAATGGATTGGAATTTCAAAAAAAAATGTATTTTTCTTTTGTATTCTATTGTTTTTTTAGCTAATTATATATTCATGACATTATTACCAGAAAACTAAAACTTTATTTAAAATTCTTATCCTTTCATTCCACAGGGACACATTTCACCAATAAGCATGCAAAGTTTGAACAGCAACAGACATTCCATTCTTGAGTTATTTTGTTTTGCAAAAAAGGGCTAATTTGCATAAATTATGCGAATTGGGCATTTTAGGTGATTTTTTTTTCATAAGATTCCTTGATATATAATAAATTGACGATCTAATTATAAAGTGGCATATTATCTAAAAAAAATCAAATCATTCGGTCATTTTAATGACACCTAATTTTCGGTCCCCCACCCCCTCTCATATTTTTCTCCTTTTTTTTCGACTATTGAAATCTGTGATAATTTATAGCCTTTAGAGGAACTGAAAAAGAATCTTAAAAAATAAATAGACAAAATAAATGAAAGGTTGAACATACCAAAGCAGTACAGAGCCCCGGACGATATATTGATCAGAGCTCCTCCTAGTACAGAGACCCAGCCACGCCAGGCTGGTGACTTTAAAGAGGGCATCACAGGTCAAATTTGGAGGGTTGATAATCCAAAAGATGTGAGTCCGCGGATTCGAACCTGGGGCCGATGACTCCGATCAGTTTGTGGGCGACTGGAGAGAGCTGGGGAAGAGTTCCTTCTGGTCCCTGAATTGGTTTTATAGATCATTGACGTATCAGTAAGATTGTTTACATCTAGGGAAAAAGACGTGGCTGAGATTCGATCCGGTACTTGTCCGATCACTAATCTTGTATGCGGAAGAGACAGAGCTGCATTAACATTACCAGTCGACCACCTCCTGATCCATTATCCTTCTGAAACAAAAATTTCTCATTACGAAGAGAGAATTACAGTGAATTGAGGATAAAATCAGCATAAGTAACTTCCTTGAAGAGTGTTCGAATTTAGAAAATTCTTATCCAGACATCGAAATGGTTATTCCGTTTATATACGGGCCGTATATAGGTACCTGTTATAATATATTCAATGATGTAGATTATATCGCTCACTTCTGGGATCAGTGAAAAGGCCATTATGATTGTGCTTAAATCATTGGGGTGGAACCATGCCGGTGTGATGTTTTTTTTTAAAGAATCGACTTTACAAAAGAAAGCCTCTGTTGAATAGACAGCCTGATTTCTGTTTCAATGCTGTTGTCACAGATCAACAATATTCAGTACGTTTAGGGTGGTATCTCACTTCGCGGAGACGTCTCCGCGAAGGGTGAAAATTATTATAGACGTCTACGATACTTTAATCCGTCGCGGAGACGTCTCCACGACGTCTCCTCAACAATTTTCAAAAACTGTCTCAAAGCAGTTTCAAAGAGCCGTCTCAACCCTTACAAAAATGTCTCAATGGTATAAATGGTATTCAAATGGTATAGGGGAGACGGGGGACAATAATTATTGTAACACTTATTTTTCCAAATTTGACTTATCAACATTATTATAACTAAATCGAAATTTGGATATCTTAGTTCGATATACGAATAGATTATTCATTTATCATTTCAAAACACGAGGTCGAGTGTTAAAATTGCCCCTTAACCAGGGGCAATTGTAACACGCTATGGGGGCAATTGTAACACATGAAATTGTAACATTTTGCTTTTCTTTATCAAAGCTATGCACTTGACAGATCCAAGATTTAAACAACATTAACCACATAAGCTAATTATTATAAAACATGACAATGCTTGACTCAAGTTACATTATATTTTCCACTTGTTATATATACATGGCATGGGATTATTGCAGAAGTTTACGTGCTCTGTACGGGCGATAACTTGTCCAGGGGCTAGGTTACGGGGCAAAAGTATTTCCTTAGCGGCATTGTTACTATTGCCCCTGTGGTGGGCGACCATATTTGGAGAGATTTTTTTCTATCTTAGCTTAGGTATTCATCGTTTAAACGTTAGCAAAATATGGCCAAAGAACATAATTTCTAAATATATAAAAATGACAGCCGTTGCTCATCCACATATTTGTCCAGAAGAAAAACAATGGGTAATGTGAAATATTACTTTCCTACTCAAAAAACGATTTTTCTGCTGTAGAAAGTTCCACGAACCGTTAAATCTGCTAATACTCAAACAGCATGTGGAGCGATAAAATGCGCATGCTCTATACAAATTTCAAGTTTGTAGCGTGTTTCTGCTAGGGATGGGAGCCTCTGTTACAATTGCCCCGTGTTACAATTGTCCCCGGTCTCCCCTACCAATGATACCACTGAAATACGATTGGGGATTTTTTTTTTAACTTGGGGAAAGTAGTTTCCGCGACTCATGAAACGTCGCGGAGACGTCCCGGAGACGTAGGGTGGTATCTCACTTCGCGGAAACTACTTTGAAACTTAACTACTTTGAGATGGATTTGGGTCTACTTTGAAGCGGTTTTGAAACTTCTTGGAGACGGTTTTAAAAACTTGTCGCGGAGACGTCTCCGCGACGTTTCATGAGTCGCAGAAAATACTTTGAGACGGTTCTTTGAAACTGTTTTGAGACAATTTTTCAAAAAAATGTGGAGATACCACCCTTAGTTCCTGTAGGGCCTTAATAGGATATTTTCGATGGGGGCATGATCATCCATGCATTTTTTTTTTTTTTATTTTTTTTTTTTAGGGCGGAACACGAATATTGTTGACAAACAATAGCATTTTAGGATGGGTCAACATCGTGTCTCGAAATCGTATTGAACTATTTTTGTTAATGACCTTCATGAAAATGAATAATGATGTCTTATTGAAACCGGTATTTTATGATTATTATTAATTCAACTGCCCCCTCATGACTTAAAAACGTGATCGAGCGCGAAGCATTTTGAAACAATATATGACGCCCTATACTTTTTCTTTTTTTTTTTTCCTTGAAATGATTACAGAATCTTCAATTCACTCCCTTCCGAAATAAGAATGTATACGCAAGCCGAATTTTCCTTCGATAAAGGACCAGAAACTTTGAAGCGATGTTTTGGATATCTTAGTATTTCAAGTAGAAGGACCTACCCATTTTCACAAACCTCCTTCACTAACCTTTTGTATAATAGGTTGAAGATGCTAATTTTTTGCGATTTAATATTAGGTCGCTACATAATAAATAAATAATAATTAAAAAATAAAAGTAAAATTAAAGGATACAGTGCTAACACTATGCACCTAAGTTGGTCTCAAGCACTACATTCTAACTCTTATGGATCCTGCAGAGTGTCGTCCTAGACATAGGCATAATTGATGTCCCTCTCCCCTCCCCCCCCCGCCCCTTCCCCCCGCCACTATCTCCTCCCTGTTTGGCCTATATGTGACCCCATTTTTGCGCTCCCCTATACTTAGTACAGAATTCGACTCGCCGTTATCCGTTTCACTGACCTCTGGCAAGGTATTCGATGATTAATTTCAGCTGAATAAATGTTCTGAGCCCAATTGTCGCCCCCCCCCCCCCACTACTATTTTCCAATTGGCCACCTTGGGTGCATTGGATAGTGGCCATACCCCTCAATACGTGACGTCATTCATAGCGACCGAAAACGCCGTGTTGCCAAGTCTCTTGGACACAATAACAACGTACACTATGCGTGTGTCATGTTGTAGTCTATGCGATAGTCCCGCACGTAAAAACACATGCGATTTTTCTAGTTTCGAATGCATTACAACGCACCGCTAAGGCAAGGCCAAGAAAGAGAAAACAGTGAATGAGAGTCGCCTTTAAATCTTTATATTATCGAGGAAGAATAACGGATTAAAGGGATATTTGAGTGGTATAATGTCTTTACCATTTTTGCCTGGAAACTCCTTCAACCCAAGGGTGAGTCACATGAAAAATATGAAAATACAGATTTTTGCCATATTTGTTGAACGAGCTGAGTGATCTGTTGTTTGTGTTTGTGTTTGTGAATGGGTGTGATTCTGGTTTGAATCTAAATGACACTTATCAACTAACATTTCACTTCATTCAAGTAGTCTAGAGTTAAATTATCCTTGATGAATTAATGTATTAAAGTTCAGCATGAGCATGCAGATTTTTATGAAGATTCTTTTTTCTGAAATCATGCCATTCTATCTTTAACGTTAACAGTTAAGTTAGATCTATCTCTTTTTTTTTGTGTTTTTTTTTGTTGTTTTTTTAATGACAATCGTCTGTAGTGTCATCATTATTAAATTGCAATTTCAGAATGATATGGGCATCTGTTCTTATTTAAATGAAATGTTCTTAATCTAAAATTTTTGCAGTTGCATGCAGTTCAGTTTTTATGTTGCCAGGTTTCCTTCTTTTTTTTTTTGTCTTTTTTTTTTTTATTAGACCCTAACAGTTAGACTGTAATGCTACAGTCACACAGACATTTACGTATAGTTACGTCCGGTTGCGTCCAAAAATTATTTTCTTTTCTGCGGATCCCCAATGAAATGAAATGAAATGAATGAAATTATCAATATTTCTACTGCTGAGTATGACGGGTAGGCATCCGTGGGGATCCGCAGAAAAGAAAATAATTTTTGGACGCAACCGGACGTAACTATACGTAAGTGTCTGTGTGACTGTAGCATAACAGTTAAGCTCTTCTTCTAATGTTAGATCGAGTCTATACTTTATGAGACATTATCTTTTCTTAATTTCCTTGTTTTTGCATCAATATTCAAATTCCTGACACTAACAGTAACACTACTGAGTAGTCTACTGTTCGATTCAAGTTTCTTTATTCAAGAATAAACATTTTCAAGAGTCATGTTCCACTTCAACGCCTAACAAAATCCAGCATCGGCTCACTAAAGGTGACGTTCACATGTTCAGTTTGCTGACTTAATACTACTAATATGAGAAAAGACAAGTCTTGATTATTCTCATTATTAAACCCAACCATTAAAGGTGTGTCCAGACAGGTTGGGTGTCTGGACAAGAAAGCAATTTAATTAATGTCGGACAATATTCTAATAGAAAATCATCTGTGCTATAATTACAAACTCTAGATTGTGTGAAATCAAAATTACGGAAAAGTGAAGGTTTTATTTTTCTTTAGTATCCGGACATGTCCAATAATTATGTAATTCAAAAAGTTCAGGACCTTAAAGTGGACTAGAAATCCAACTCTTAGATGCATCATCATTAAATCTTGTTTGTCTCATTTATCTTTCTCTTTTTCAGTTGGGGAGAGACAAATTCCACAAGTCGCAGCACTTTGACTACAGCAATGAAGTACCCATGTTGGTCGGAGAGCACAAACCTGGCATCGGAGGGGACAAACTCCTGGGACAGAAGCCTAAGCCCCAGACCAGTAGCATACCCCAAGGCCAGGGCAACTCTGCTCCAGCCTGGGTGGCCTTTGACAAGCAGGTTCTGCAGTTTGATGCCTTCTTCCAGGAAGCCGTACATGAGATGAGACAGCAGTACCGTATCAGGAAATGCAAGATATACTTCTACCTTGAAGACGATTCCATCCAGGTCATCGAGCCTCTTGTCGAGAATAGCGGCATCCCGCAAGGTTTGTGTTTGGAAATCATAAATTGGGAGACCTAACGTAAACTCTTTAGCTTGGTGAAATTGCACTTGCTGGTTCCTTGTTTGTCCAGAATATCTGTTTTGTTTTTTGTTTTGTTTTTTGCTCCGAAATACTAAGAAACTATTAACACCAGCTATAAACAATTTGGTAAATTAATAAGATACAAAGAGCACCTTCCTAAGCACATAAATCATTAAAGTCAATTACTCAAAAGAAAACATACTGTAGTATGGGGTGTTGGGTGTCCAGACATTTAACACAAATGAAGTCAGGTTTTTTGTCTCAGGATTAAGCCAAAAATAAACATTGAATACTGATTAATCATCAGTATTTGTTCTCCATAGTATTATCAAAATATTTTGTGCTAAAAAACTACAAAAACATGGCTTGTAAACCTGTTCATATTACAGATTCAAATAGAGTGTCCGGACGACACCCAACCGGAACCGTCCGGACACCAAATAACTGGATATACATGTATAATGTAGACATAGTTTGTTTGGGAGCATGGCGATATTCATCAAGGCTATCAATTGATGCATTTCAACTGCTTTTTTTTAATGGTATTTTATTGCTCATTATAATACTTGCCTCACCTAATACAGGAACTTTAATCAGACGGCATCGTATACCCCTCCCACCCCCAAATGACAACCAGTTCTACACAGTGGAGCACTTTAACATAGACCAAGAGATAACGCTCTATGGACGAACATTTAAGATCACAGGCTGCGATCAATTCACATACAACTTCTTGAAGAAACTTGGAGTTCGCATCAAGGCGCCCGTTGAAACACCTAAAGATCCATACACTAATTTAAGGAAAGGCGTAAGTATATAAAAAATTATGTAGAGTGAATTTTAAGTGAAAGAATTTATTAATGTGTAAGACATCATGAGATCGCATAGGGTAGAGATTGTATAGTCCTGAACCTTTATTATTTTAAATCAGAGATTAGAGTATGGTTTGGACGTAATAATAATAATAGGGCAGTTCCAAGCAAAACAGGACATGGGGCTGAAATTTTAATGTGCTGCTGTGCCTTTGAAAATGCATATTAGGATCTGAAATTACCACAAAGGCTTCTTTACAATACAACAAATCATTTAAGTTAAACAAATTTGCGATTCAGTATTCTTGCGCTGAATAATTGATCAGACCCAAATTTGCACGTATGGGACTATGAGGCTTTAAATGCCTCTAATTCTTATATCTCGTCACTTTTTGCCAATTTTTTTGGCTTAATGTAATTGTCATGGTCTACTCAAACAAACTTTGATATTAATATTTCTTTATAATGCATTTCTCCTCACGAAAAAGACCGGGAAACCAGATGTCACTCCGTAACCGTCACTCCGTAACCGGACAAGGGTTCAAGTTTTAAATCATAATTAACAAAATATTCAACCAATTTTTTTATGCAAGGTGGCATATTTTACCTAGAATAGCATAGAATCCAATCAATAACTCAAAATTGTGATAGCCATTTAAATTTAATTCACAGAGGTTAAGCAAAATGTTTTCTGCTCAAATATGCATGTCCATTTTGCGTCACTCCGTAACCATGATTATGAATATTCATATCTCATTAATTAAGAATATCACTATAAAAAAAATTATCATTTTGAAAAGAGGGTACCATCAGCTATTGTCATGAACCATTTCTTTGTACATAAAGATTAAAGTATGGATGATAAACTTGTTTGAATGCTGAAATGTTGCTTCTGAATGTCACTCCGTTACCTTGGAACTGCCCAATAATAATGGTCATTTATAAATGCCCTATACACGAAAATGTATCACAGCGCTTACAATATCATTGTATAAATACATACATGTATATAACTCGCATAAATCATAAGTTACAAAAAATATGAATTAAAAAAATTGCTTCAACTATTATCTTTCTCAGCTGCATCGGGTGAGGCCTGGTGGCCTCTTGCTTGCTGCTCTGTTCACCAACGTACAGAAAAATCCCTTCGTAGTCATGGGATGACCTCATCAAAATTCTAATCTTATTTTAGGGAAGTACCATATTCCAGTAGTCAATTCAAATCTAAATTACAATTTGTCATGACTGGCTGAGTTTGCAGTTGACAAAAACCATCTTTATACGTGCGGCAGTTTAATCCACTAACGGGGTTACACTGGGTAACCAAAACATAATAAATAATTAAAGGGATATAAGTGTTAAGTCTAAGGCTGAAGCTAATTATTCAATTAGCATTCGTGATTGACAAAGGAGCAATTGTTCCCCGGAACAAATGTCATTGACCCGTTACGCTACCACACATTACAATCACCTGCTGTATGCCTTGGGCGTTTCATGAAATAACTTGTTGGATGTTCTATCCGTCAAGTCCTGTTTTATCTGACAGTTACCAGAGTAACAATGCTTCTCGGACAATCAAAATCAAGTAAAGATGATGGATCTGACAACTTGTCAGACAAGAAATGTTGATGAAATGCTCACCTCATTTACCCAATGAATCATTCCAACTTTCAGATGGACGAATCCCAGCAGCCGCTCCGTCCTTACGAAAAGGTTGACACCCTCAAGCAGTTCTTGGACCATGACCGCCACGTGCTACGCTTCCTGTGCTTCTGGGACGATCGTGACAACATGTTTGGTGATCTGCGCGAGTTCTACCTCCATTATTTCCTGGCTGATGACACGATTGAGATCAAGGAGATCATCCAGCCTAATGCTGGCCGTGACAAGACTCCAATGTTCTTGAAGCGAGGGCGCCTGTCAAAGATATCGCCAGAGTCCCTGAGGCAGCCCGGTGAGATTACAGGCAGGACAGTTCTGAATGTGTTTGGACCAACTGGCCATGGGGGCAGATACATTCTGGACAGTTTGAAGGTTAGTTTGTCTGATAAATCAATCTTGTTATACTGTTGATTTCCACTGGATAGCAATGTACTTATGAACTTAGCAAATGAAAAGCTATAAATTATATTTTGTATGATAGCAGTACCCCTTGGTTTCTAAAGAGTTATAATATTCACTTGTATTGTACTGTGATTAAATTTTGGTGAAAAAGTTCTTTCATTCCTTCATTCATATTACAATACTGATGTATTGATAGGGTTCAGCGGTTATGCTTTTCCATGTGTCTCTTTCTTATACCTTTCCTGTGGTAGTATCTACTCATTGACAGTAAAATCCTCCCTCTTCAAGTGACTATCTAATGATAAAGCTATCTAAGCTGGATGTACAAGCTATTTCTCCTCAGCTTTTCTTCGGAGGAGATAGCCATCTAGCTTGCCTGGGAAGTGATAGGTTGCCTATCATTTGAATCAACAGTGATTTTTTTTGCTTACTATCCAAGTACCCTTTTCCTTCCTTACCAATTCTCTCCTCTTAAACTTTCTTAGCATTCATTGATTGTTACTTTTAAAACATACTTACAAAAGCAAAAAAAACATTATTGACCATGATTGTTAACTTCATTGATTTCTTGTAGCCATTTCAAGGTACAAGCCTTGTTCCAGTGGTAGAAATTGTCATTATTATCTAAGTAAGTGACCTCATGAAAGTTTGGTAGTTACAATTTTTGGGCTTACAATTCTTTTTGAATATGAACGTGCAGGTTGCTACAGAAAAATCTTCATTAGAATAATCTCTATCAACTACTTTATTTCTCTCAGACTGGAGCTGTTCATTCAGAGTTCTACATGGAAAATGACCTCACGATTGGTTCCACTATCAACGCCAACGGACGCAAGCTCACCCTAGCCGACTGCGATGATTTCACCAAGGAATACTACAATCAGAAATATGGCGTCAGTAAGTATAAACTCCCTGGATATACACAAAGGTTGTACTTGACAATCAAATACCTTGCCAGTCAAAGCAACATGTGAAGTATGCAAATTGAATGTCAAGTATGGTAGTTCATTCATTAAAAACAAGTTAATTCATTCATAAGTTTAAAGAAATGGGTCTGTTTAGATACAGATATATGGAAATGAAGGAGACATCCATGCACAATATATTTTTTTATTTGGATGGTAAAGGAAAATATTTTCCTGTCCATACCAAAGTCAGAAATAGCATTCATCATCTCCCAAGGAATATTAGGATACAAACTTCTAAAAATAAATTCACAATGATATATTTTGGCAGGAAAACTTCATACAAAAAAACTCTTGTAATGGAAATGTAATATAGCTTGCGTTAATTTTATCACAGATAATTTCAGTGCAGTGAACTACAGAAACGACCCCGCCGGCGCCTCCAAACGTCAATGGCCTCCTTACACGGGGTTCGGCTCTGAGGAAGACTCCCTTTGCTCCTGCATGGGGCTCCTCCCCAAGCCTCCTCGTCGTGACTTCATCAAGTTCATGGAGAAGGACAGGTAAGCTTATTCTGCCACTCTTCACCCAGGGAAGACTTGATATAAATGTCTTTCATTCTGTTAGAGATGAGAATGATATTCATAACAGGCGAAAAGTGAGGTGTTCAGATAAATGATGGCCATCTAAGCCAGGTCCCAGAGTAAATTATTGCAAGTAATATCCTTCACATTCAAAATTTTCCTTGGAAAGAATTTTGATCTGCATCTGCATTTCAAATTCAGCTAAAGTGATTAAAACACAATTAAGCAACCTATTTGGCTCTTTATATTCAGGTCCTTCATAAAATTTATGGGTAACCGGTTAGAAGAAAAATTTTTGATATTGGAGTCCCTGCTTGTAGGAGCCCTGCTAAGAGCTGGTGGATAATTTAGTAATATTTGACTTGTATTCTGAGGAAAAACATTCATATAAAGTAAATCCAACTAACGTTAGATTGTTCCCAAACTTTTTCCTGTTTGAAACTAGTTCCCAACTTCTGTTGATTTGGGGTATAGACTGTCTTATAAATTGTTATAAAAACTGTGGGCTGTTAACAAAATTGAAAAAAGAAGCAAGTAAGAGATTGATTAAGAAGGAAACCAAGGACTTCTTTCAGAAGATATGCTATCTTCAAAACAAACTGTACACTTGCGTTTTAACTAAGCGATCATAATTGTTTATTCAATCTGCAACTTAATTTTTTTTTTTTTCTTTTTGCAACAGGCATGGGCTGGATAGCAACGTCATCCGCTTTGTTGCCCGTTTTGATACTACCAAGCCCATCGATGTTGATCGGCGATTCATCATCTCCTACTTCTTGTCTGATGACACTATCGCTGTCTTTGAGCCACCAGAAAGGAACTCCGGTAAGCTTATGAATTAGTTTATATCCACTTGGTCTAACACCAGTTGGTCCAATTCTCTGCTTGTTTAATACCACATACACATGTAGGCTTAACCCATATGATCTACTAATAGTTTGGTCTAATAAATATTTAGTCTAATTCCTACTTGGTCTAATTGCATTGATGTCTAATTCCAAAATGAATATTTGATCTGTTATGAGTCTGTTACAGGAATTGACTTAGTGGTGTTAGACCATTTGGATATTAGACCAAATGGACATTAGACCAAGTGGGAATGAGATGAAATGGTAATAGGCAAAGTGGCAATTGACAAACTGGTTCTAGATGAATTGTAATTAGACCCTGTGGGATGAGGCCGAACGGGCATTAGTCAAAGTGGGTTTAGACCAATTGGCAATTTACCAATGAATGTGACCTTCCAGCTCAAAACCACAAATAAGTCGCCAGAAGAATTCACATTTGGGTTTGACGTGTTTTCAAAATCTAGAGATTCCAAGTTTTCTGATGATACCAAACACTTGTAAATGTAGTTTAATAAAAGCATAACTAAGTTAAATATCAAGTGAAAAAGAAGAGCTTAGTTATAATGCTTTTCTCCACAGAAAATATGATTCTCCTACCATTTTCTCTTTTGTTCTAATTGCGACTATGTGGTGGTTTTGAGGCCTGGTAAATGTCATATGGATCTGAATTCAATAATAGTCTCCAAAGCGGATATCTTACATTATAGATCATTCTTCTGAGGAAAAATATTGAACATTTTCCAACCAATTGTTTGTGTTATATGTTTTCTAGACTCCAACATACGGTACGCTCTGGCATCAATTTGCCTTGGGGACATCCCCTACCCCTATAATCTAATTTTTATAAATTAAAAGGAGATATATTAAGCATTAAAAATGAAACTCGTCTTTTTCCATACAAATATGCATTCATAAGATTTTAAATGAGTCTCAGTGTACTAATTTTATAGAAATTACTCATGAAGCACTAGGAGAAATATAAGTGTTGCCAATTTGCAGAAGGAAACTAATACCCTGAAACATAAAGATTTATGATTAATTGCAAATTTGAAACAACTATTTTAACTCGTTTAGAGCGAGACTTTGATGCATTATGCGCATGCAACAAGGATTGTGATTGGATACCATCAAATTTTGAATAATGAAGGAAACTGACCAGAAATATATAATATCAAACAATGAGCAAAGAAAATGGGGTACCATCGGGATTCGAACCAGAGACCTCCTGGTTACTATAGTCAGGCGCTCTACCATCTGAGCTATAGTAAGCCCCGGATGCGGTCGTCCCCGGGTATTAAGGACGACCCCATCCGGGGCTTACTATAGCTCAGATGGTAGAGCACCTGACTAGTAACCAGCAGGTCTCTGGTTCGAATCCCGATGGTACCCCATTTTCTTTGCTCATTTTTTCATGGCAACTATCAATTTACAATTGATCCTAAATCTTCATGTTACGGGGCACTAATCTAAAAATTCCTGCCATGATTGGGTTAAACTAACGATATGAACCTCATCCTATTGCAGGAATCGGAGGAGGAAAGTTCCTGGAACGCGGTCGCATCAAGAAGCCCAACCAGGAGCGCTTCGGTACAGAGCTCTCTGAATACTTCACAGCAAGAGACCTGTATGTTGGTAGCCGTCTGAACTTCCACAGTCATTTCTTCATTCTCATCGATGCTGATGAGTATGCCTTCAGATACATGGAGAAAAACGCTGAAGAGGTAAACATAATAGCTTATGCACTTGATTGATGAACATCCTTAAGCAGCAAAATGCATGGTTAAGTGTTATTTGCGGTTGTCATCTGGGCAAACCCACAGAAATTTTTCTTTATGCTTTATAAGCTGCAGTTTTCGTGAGACTTTTTGTTGTGAATTTCAAAAATGTCCACTTTGATACAAAAGCAGTAAAGAAAACATCACAAAAATTGTGAAATCATTCCTCACAAATTTCCTTACATAGTCCAAATTGTAAAAATATCTTCATGCATAAAAAAAAATGTTTTATACAGTATTTCATTGAGTTACCGGCAGAATGGCTTTCTATCGATTGTAACACAGTTGTGATAGAAACTTTTATGTATAAAGCTGTGATGTTAGAAAAACATTATTCCAGGTACATGTGTAATAAGTCAGATCGCAAGAGAGATCATCATTTTTCGCAAAATTTTAAATTCCGATAACTGACTTTTAATTTGTATTGGGTCCCTACAATCATTTGTCTTTGAATTAGATTTAGATGTCCAAAGAATCAAATATTTCAGGTTTCAAATCATACTACTGGCATTATCTAATATTCTGTTATTTATTTCTTCATATTTTCAGTTCCCCATGGCAAACATTGGTCTCATCACCCAGAAGATCAGCACCATTGCTTCTCAACACAAAGAGAAAATCAAGGAATTCCTCAAGCGCAACGACCCCAGCAATTCAGGTCATCTGGAGTTTGATCTCTTCAGGTAAGTTGTGTTAACTTTGTTTTTTGTTAACCCTTTGGCACTCAGAAGCTGTGTGACGAAGGTTAACTTGCTCCTCAGAGGCACCTGCCAAATGATGTAGTTAGACTGTTAAAACAAATTACTATTTGCAAGTAGATTTGCTGCGTTGGACTGGTGGAAAGAGTGGCAGTTTTGGTTGGTTCTTGGAGATTTCTTGGAGCCGTCTTGGGAGGTTGTGGAACCTGCTTGGAGGCAGGCACCTATCGAGCATGAGATAATATATAGCATTTATAATGCTATATATTAATCACTATCTAGTTACCTATTCAGTGGCGCAGCTTATATTATTACCCGTCTATAGCTGGAGCTGCCCTATATAAAGAGCGCTTTAGGCAATCGAGGAATTTCTTTTTACCGGTACCCATTTGCCTCTCAGTCCAGTCTGGCAAATTGCAGGTTAATATCTTACCAAAGGACATTAGTGGAATGGATGGGATTCAAATCGCGTACCTTGTGATGGTCAGTCCACCGACTTATCCAATCGACCACACCACGCCAAGTCAAATAATTATAATAACACAAAGTTCTTAGAAACTTTGCTTTATGCACCATATCTGTTATTGAAGATTACATTTTTTTTTTTTTTACAGGAACCTGCTTGTGCAGCTGGGAGGCAGCCACCTATCGGAGCACGAGATCATTGTGATTGCCCGCTACTACAGCGACACACAGGACGTCAAGCTCAGTCTGGAGACCCTTGTGTCTATCGTCCAAGAGCAGCTCAAGAAGAACAGTTTTGAGAACTTTGCCAAGCTCCTGGAAGGCTTTCTGCAGCATGACACAGACAAGTCCGGTTACCTGGATGGTGCTTTGGTCCGGAGCACCTGCAACGCATTCCATCTACCACTACCTGATGATCTTCTCAGGGCACTTATCTCAAGGTGAGACGTCTGTCCAAGACCTACAGTGGAAACTTGTTATAATGAGGTCCTCAGGACCATGATAGAATTTAGCTTCAAGTTGTTATATCGGGAATCTCGTTATATCAGGGTAAATAACAGAAGAATACAAAGAGCTGGGACCAGCAAATTAATCTTGTTATATCAGGGGGGCGTTTCATCAAAGGACTTGTCGGATGTTTTATCTGACAGATTGTTATAAGCTAGTGAAATGCTTGCATCTGATTGGCAGAGAGCAAATTTGTTGGATAAAATGTCCGACAAGTCCTTTGATGAAATGCCCCCCAGGAACCTCATATCAGATCATATGAGTTTCCACTATACTAGATTTTTTGTCACATCAATTTTTAATCTTGCAAATTTTAAAACCATTTTTTTTTTGTCTGTTCCATACAAGGTTTTCCTCTCCATAAAATCCCTCTTCTAGGTTAGAGAGTTTGTATATTGAACCTATAGTGCACAGATACACTATACTACACTATGCTACACAAAGAGACAACAGCCACAATATGCATGCATGCATTTAAACAATAGATATTAAAGTATAGCATTACTGTGCAACGTTTCTAACATAAAGAAGGACTTTTGGACAGGCAATTTAAACCTTCTTCAAATCGATTAGGATTTGTGCTTTATTTCTTTTATTTACTATATCATATATTTTTTCAGACATAAATCCAAAATAGAAAGATCTAAAATTGTTAATGATTAATAACTTAGCTTCGTTATTTTGTGTGTTCAGGTTTTTTACTTTCTCATGAAAAATAGATTTCGAATATGAAGAGTTTCTTTCCAAAAGGGACTAAATCCACTTTTGGAGATTTCGAGTAAATCACTGATTTTTTATTCATCACTTTACCGTGAACCATATGACTTAATTTTGGTACACATGCTAGTACAATTGCCTTAGACCATTTTAATAACAATGAAAAAAATCTAGCTATAAAATTTTATTTTTTATGAATTTTTGAAATTTCAATTTCTATGGATTTAGTCCTTTTTGGAATGAAACTCCCGTAAATCGTCTATTTTCCCAATTATTTTGCCTACTTGAAGTTTTTGGTCAGCTAAAAATGTGTTTAAATGTTATTCTGAACGTGTATGAATAAAATAAAACTAAAAATTATGAATTTTGAAGAATTTTTTTTTCGCCAAAAATTTGATTTTCAGTAAGTTCAAATATTTCACTCCAAAAGGGACTAAATCCAAGAATATTTATAAAACTCTTAAAAATTAATCAAAATTATTCAAATTTTCTTTCAAGATCTTAGATCAATATCTACAGCCTGTGTGCAAAAATCAGAATATATATCCGAAGGGAACATTGTTAAAGTTAAGATATTTAAAATCCACAGACTGGATTTAGTCCCTTTTGGAATGAAACTGTTTTGGATTTAGTCCCTTTTGGAATGAAACAGAAATTTGAAACATCAAAATATTTTTTTTCAAAAAAAATTTTGGAATGCGACGTTGGGCATTTTAATCCCTTGTACTAGGTGCATATATTTAGCTTAAAAAGTGAACTTTGGTCAAATATGGATTTAGTCCCTTTTGGAACCAAGCTCTTCATATTAGCATGTAATGTACATATCAGTGTACAGTCAAGCTATTTGGAATGTGGGAAAGCTTAATAAAAGTGAAATAATATTTGGCTACTTTTTTGGTTTTCATGGTGGAAGGTTACATAATAAATCAGTCATTCTATATCAATATTTTTGTTCTTGATGTACCCACTGTGTATAATAATATGCTGTCTTCTTTAAAAATAAATCATATTCCTTATTTTTTCTTTATCCTTGTTCACCCTCAGAGTTGATACAAACGAATACGGTCTGGTCAGTTACAACGCCCTGGTGCACTACCTGAACTGGCGCGACCATCCCGTCACCACCGCCCAGTACGTCGCACCGCCACCTAAGTTTGACGATTCATGGACCGGCCAGGAGAAGGGCGACCGGGTCAAGCGGGTTAACTACATGGCCCTACTGCAATCGATTTTCCCAGAGATGTAAAATGGACAATTTAGAACGAAACAAAAGTATCAGAGACATATTGTAGAAGATGTTTTTCTATTTAATAGAATGTCAAAACTAGTATAAACTGGTATAGACGATTGCTGATCATTTTCCTGCTTCACATTTGGATAGCAGCTCATGCGCTGTTCAATATTCTTTTTAGAATTGATTGCATCTGATACAAAAGGATTATATAAGATTTATTTGTGGGAGGGGTATGGAAATATATTTCAACATTTCAAATATGATGAGAAGTAAAACCAAGTTTTGAGATCAAAGTTACATCAAAGAATAATAAACGTAAGAGCTCTATTAGAATGATGCATGTAGGCCAATTTGAATTATATTTATCAAAAGTCCTGCCATTTTGACATTGCAATTTGAAATCTATGCCCTATTTTAATTGAGTTTCTTGCATTGTTTACTCTACTTTTTCATCCGTCCTTGAGCCTTTATGCACAGTATTCACTATCTATGCACTTTTCATGCAACTTGTGATTAGAAAAATAAAGAGTTGATGTAAAGAGAGTTTACACTCCCAGATTTTCAAGTTACATATCTCAAAACATCCATCCATGATTTTCACAAAGATATGATTTTTTTTTATATACTTGATGTTGCCTTTTTCGATTTTGATAGTATTGAAATATTCCGTCTCGTACTTTCCTGATCTAATTATTGCAGATTGAGGTTTAGATATTCTTGTAGAAGGAAAAATGTAAATATGTCTATATAAATATTTTCTTTTGTGTGTATGATATTATGTGACTAAGTGTTATTTTGAGAAATATTGAATCTTCATTATTTTGTGATCATGTCTTATAGTATTTATTTTCAGATACATACCACTTTTCTGGTATGATTCAAATTGATGTTAAACTTAAAATGAATTTTAACTTTTCACTCAAAACAAATAATATACCAGACTATTGGATCTGATTCAATTTGGAAACCAGACACTTGACAAAAGACCCACCATATATTAATATCAATAGATTGTTTAAATTGTTTTAATCTATATATTATGTACATATCAATATGTAACTAATAAAGAGCATTTCAAAGTACAGAAACAATTTCATCACATTGTTGTTTTAGTAGACTACTATAGTCGTAATTTACAATTTGGAATACATTTGGATAGAACAACAACAAAATAATGCATATAGAATTAATGGTGTAAAATACAGAGAATACTGCAGAGAATATATCATTTGATACAAAAAGAAGGTTGAAAAAAATTTGAAAACTTAACATGTTGCTTTTGCTATTTTCAATTCTTTCAAATTTATTTGGGCCATGTCGATTTTAGAGGAAGAAGTAGTTTGAAAGGTATAACAACAACATGTTTTAATGAGAAGTCAAGCAAACAGGGTGTTACACCAAGTCTTTCAAGTTATGCATAACTTTACAAATTACTGGGGATAAATTCTTGTGCTAGAATGATTGAGAATGTGATGGGTATAGCACCTAAGAACAAGTTCCAATTATTTGTAAAGCCATTTGTAACTTTGTGAGCAACTTGGTGAAACGCCCCCCCCCCCAACCACACCTCAATGATATTGAAAAGATAAATAAAGCAGCACATTATTACAAAAAGAGAGATAGCTCTCTTTCTGGTCAGAGATCCCCAATATAGTACACAAATAAAACATTAAATAAAATCTATACACAAGTATCTTTTGAATCATATCATAAAAAGGCCTTTAAAACAATCTGTATCTTTGTAAGACACCTTAACCCTATTCAGACTGGCATTTTCAAGAGGAGATTTTGACTGGGGGGGTCAATTTGACCCCCCTGAGATCTCGGCCGCGGATAGTCCGCTCCGCGAAATTTTGCGCGAACGTCGCTGCAACATGTAAAGGGCGTCGCTGTATGTTTTTTTGAAAAAAAAATTCACGTATTTAATTTATGCTATTTATGCATACTCATGTATGCAAATTAGATGCTCTTTTATGGAAATCGTTAATATTTCATTAATAAATATAGTTATGAAGCCCAAATTTTTTCTAAAGTTGCTGAGTAGCAAAGAACAACAGTATTGAATAGACAAATTCAGAAATTTCAAATTAATTCTTTTGTATTCTATTGTTTATGAATTTCTTATGTATTCTATTGTTTTTATTTCTTATGTATTTCTTTTGTTTTTGTAATTTATGCTTAGAAATGTATTTTGATCAATATAAAGACAAATCTAATCAACCAAAAGCTCAGAAGCACAATTATCAGTGTTATAAAGAAATTTAGAAAAAACATTAATTTTGTACAACAAACGCTATGCAAATGATGAGTTCGTTCAATTAGGCCTGACATGCGATTACGTAATGTGCGTAACCGACAACGGAGTATCCGATTTTTTCAAACTTGGTGTCAAAATTTGCGAACACTTGAAAGAAAAAGTCATAAACGCCGGGTTGCGATCGCAGCGGTTGCGCGGCAGTCCGGATTTCGTACAGGGGGTCAAATTGACCCCCCCCCACCCCCCAGTCTGAATAGGTTAAATTTTAATACAATTGAAGAGTGGTAGTGGAAGTACTATAAGTCACATAATACGTTCTGAGATATAAGCGTTTGAATATTTCAAATTACTCCTCACATCACAATTTTTTGAAAATTTCAGATTCAAACTTGGTGGAGTTGATTTTTATCACAAAGAATAATATATGCCAAATTTGAGTAATTTCGTGCTTATCGATTCCGATAATCAATAAACCATATTGTGGTAATACTTCTCCACTAAACGTGACTAGGTACTTCTTCACTACAATCGTGGACTTAAAAACGTACTTCTTCCACTACAATCATGGACTTAGGTACTTCTTCCACTACAAAACATCATTATTGGGTTCTGTTTGAGGCAGTTTGTTATTGATTTCTTTAAAAATTGAGACTTTATCATATTTTAATATGGTGTCATCGTAAATTTATATTTTAGATTATTTACCTGTGGGGTGGGTGTCATTATGTTATTTTTACCAATTTTGGGGCAATTTTTTCTCAAAATTTGGTGTTTCAAAAAGGTGAAGCCTGCTCCCCAGATTTCACACTGTCTGAATTAAGAGGATTAAATAGATGATCCATCGAACTTATGAACCAACAATTACATATTTCCCCCATATTATGATAGGATTAATCACTATGGGTGGCAATATAATTTTTACTGTTTTAGGGCACTTTTTTACTATTTGGGGATTTTAAGGAGCCACCCCCTGTTAAAGTAGCCTGTGACTATTTTTGACATAAATTAAAAAAAAAAAATGAAATTAAGATGACAGCGCAGGCACGTAGTAATTTTTCATATATACCTGACCGGATAGTTATTATACTCATGTTTGGGGCAACTTTTTTAATTTTTGGTGTTTTATGGGCAGGCCCGTCTACCCTGGTTTCTTGCCTGTCTGACCACATGTGATAAAACTCATCTAAATAAACTATACATGTACTGCTTATGGGATGGCAAAATTAGCCCTACTTTACACCGATTGGGGGCTTTAAAAAATATGTTGAAGGGCGGGGAGGGGCCATTCCACTTTACAAAAATTATAAGACTTTGAAATATAATTGATAATATTTGACTTGAGACCCCACATTGCAGGTGAACCTTTGTGTGTGCATGCTTTGACATCCCCATATTTTTACTTTTTTTTGGGCGGCGCGCTGACAACCGCCCCACCCGCCCTTTTTGCTTACTCTCTTGCAAAGTCTCAATATTGCATTCACTATGAAAGAACTACCACTTCCCAACTGTGAAAACCAAGCTATTAGGTTTTAACTACCCTCCCAAAACAAATAATTTTATTTTGACCCCCCCCCACGCACCGCACACACCCACACACCACACAAACACGTTCATATTAATGTCAGACAATCTTAGTACACATTTTGGGGTCTGCCAATACCAAAAAAATAGGAGGGCCCCTATTCTCGTCCCATAGGGAAAACTTAAACTCACAGCTTGGTGGACTTAGGTACTTCTTCCACTACAATCAATGGACTTAAGTACTTCTTCCACTACAATGATGGACTTAAAGTACTTCTCACTACAAAACCTCAATTTCGAAAAACTTGGGTTTTGGGCACTTTCCGATAATTTTTTTGCAAAACTGACACTTGCACATGATTCTTGATGGTATGTGAATATCATTTATGCAAAAAACTCATTTTGGAAAAAATGTGACTTAAGTACTTCTTCCACTACACTCTTCAATTGTAGCTGTTTTTAACAGCTAGTAAAACATTTTGATGAAGTAATATTTACATATCTTTTATGACCTCATTGTAAAATAAACGAACGGAGCAGCACATTATTACAAATAGGGAAATATCTTGTCAGCAAACCCTAGCTAGTACATTGCTCAAATAAAAAAAAAATTATAAATGTTATTTGAATATTACCATAGTTACAATATATTTCAATCCCTTTAGAAGACAGCTTTTGAAAGTTCAAAAGTCATTCAATTTCAGTACAATTACAGCTCTATAAAAGCTCTCAAGTAATGAAGTAATATTATTTATACCTGCCACCCTTTTAAAGCAGAAATTAGGAATATCTCAAGGAAATAAAATGACACACAGTCCACTCCAATTACAATGAGCATGGATATGTAGAGATTACGTTATTACAAGAAAATCCTCCCTGTCCCAATTTTTGCACACATACATGTAAAAGTTCCGTTAAGTATAACAAGCTTTTGAATTGAGGTACCAATATGCTTGGTCCCTAGCAATTTGGCAAAATGGGAGTGGACTGTATGAAGTTTTAGAATATTTCCGGACAGATAACAAAAAATAATGTAGGTTTCAAAGGCTGGGAGAAAGAATCTTTCCTTCCAAAGACGAATAATCGGCAGCGATGATTACAATAAACAGTTGATTCTACACATATTGTATTATCGTCAACGGTATATATACACTTGTGGAGATTTCTAATCCTATACCTGCCAAGCTTTCAGGACTTGTCAGAAATTTTATCCATCAAACTTGCTCTCAGCCAATCAGATGCGAGCATTTCAGTAGCTTATAACAGTTGTAAGTGCATATTTGTTTCATGAAATGCTCCCCAGGGATTTCTCAAGAAAAAAAAAATATATTATTTTGTATGCTTTCAAACAGAAATTTTCTGGAATAGAGAAATAATCAAAGGATCAAAGGCAGAAAAGTGGGAAAATCCCACCAAAATTACCAGCTCTACTAATGCGGCGGTCACAACTTGCCGTAGCTTCGACGTGCAACTCCCTACGATGGATTTCGTAGAAAATTCGTGCAGCGGAGGTACCTTGCAGGTGCAATGCATGTACGACGTGCAGGAAGTTTTTACGATACCCTTACTACAGAAACGCAGAAATCGCAGAAGTTGAACAGGACCTGAGCGTTGTACATGCAACGCAGGCTACGTTGATGGCACGTGCCCCGTAGCCTCCGACGAGCTGTGACCGCCGCATTAATGACCATTAATTCTGCACAAATTGTATAATAAGCAACTGCCTCCTAGTAAGTTGTGCACTTATTAGGTATATCAATCTTCATGGTTGATTTCCTGCGGTGGTTTCCATTGCCGGAGTCTCTCTAGCTCACTCTCGATTTCTTTCTTTCTCTCTAACATACCCTGCCGAAAGTTTTCAATCGTCTCGTTCTCACAAGAAAGCATCGACCTGGAGAACAATTTTGAGGATTTTTCATTAAAACATTACTTTTATTAATATTTCTTTTTTAGTTTCATTTCAGAGAACTATATATTTGATATAACTGACTTGTTTATAAAGTGATTAGACCATGTGAGATGGGACTTGTTATTTCAAAAAGACTTAAATAGACTTAAAGTTGCACATAAATTCTTAAGGGTATCCTATATTTAACACACAATCTCATCTACAGATTTCCCAAAGGCACGAATCCCCTTAGCATGATCTGACCAATAAGGCGAGGCATAATACTGCACACAAATTTACTTTAACTTTACTCTTTGTAAAACATCCCCGGACAGGCATTAGCTAAACTTGGTTGTAGACCAAGTGGCTATTCACCAATAAAGCATGAGGTTTTGGTTTCCACTTGGTCTACTAGCAGTTGGTCCAATTCTCTGATTGTCTAATACCACAAGGGCTATACCCATTTGATCTACTAACAATGTGGTCTAATATTCTTTTGGTTTAATACATACTTAGTCAACTTACTAGTATCACTTGTTCAAATTTCCAATTCGTCTAATTACCATTTGGTCTAATTGCTTTCACATCTAATCCTGAAATGAATATTTTGTCAATTACCAGTTTGTTACAGGAAGTGACCAAGTTGTGATAGACCAAGTAGATATTAGACGAAATAGACATTAGACAAAATGGGAATTACACAAAATGGTAAATTGGCGAAATGGCAATAAAACCAAATGGTAATTAGACAAACTGATTATAGACGAAATGGAATTAGACCATGTGGGATACGGCTAAACGGTCGTTAGTCAAAGTGGGTTTAGACCAAATGTCAATTTACCATGGCTATTCACCAATAAAGCATGAGTTTTTTTCACTTACATGACCTCTCTCTGTACACCTGCTGATATTCCTTCCCTTTTCTGTGCTTCTTTGCTTCTTTCTAATGATTGCTGAAACTCTGACAGCTGTTGCTTCTTCTTCTCGCTTTCTGTCTTCACGGTGACCACTTCAATAACAATAGACGATTTATACTTAAGACACATACATACATGTAGGCTTTTACAGATAAAAATCATATGCGATTAAATGTTATTTGTTAGATAGAGCAGGCTAATTTGTTTGTTTGCATGAGCAAAACCTGACAAAGTATATCATTAGGAATTATTGACACAAGTACTGTATTGAACTAGACATTGGAATTTATCCTGTATTGATTATAATCATTATTATACTTACCTTCTTTATCGAGTTCTTGAGCCTTTTGCTTCATAAGTTCAATCTCATTCAATATGGATTCATCCGTCTTGAAAAGAAAATGAAAATGCAAAATAAAGTTATGAAGACACACATCAATCTAAAAATCGAACACTTATTTCGTTTTAAAAAGTTATTATTTGCAATGACAGTAGACTCTTATTTAAGAGTAAGTTCTTAATTGTATGAAAGATATATATACACAAGTTCTGTGAAGAAAATTTAAAATTGGGAGGAAGTTTCATGTAATCAATAAATATTTTTTGACATTCTCATGAAATTCAGGCATTATCAAAGAAATGTGTATCAACCCTTCTATGGGAATGAGTGATTCCTGTTATAAGTCAATCAGGTAAAATGAATTTAAGAGTGATTTTATTATGCATATATGTCTCCTGAAACTAAAAAGTATACATTGAAATATTACTTATTAGGAGACAAAAGCAATATGTACATATATTTTTTGTTTTTATATTATTTTTTTTTAAATAGAAATCAATTTTATCGTACATAGAAGTGCCTTGAACGATGGAACTTTTCTGCCATTTGAGACAAGTGCTCTTCATAGTCCTCACTGTCAGAATAATAGAAGAAACAGGAAAAGGGAATTAATCACACACCTGATATATTATCATTGTTCATATCGGAAGTATACATGATTTGTTGGCCTATACGCCATAATATATCAAGTAATTATTATTAGAGAAATCATCATCATCACTATCATCATCATCACCATCATCATCATAACCATCATCATCATCATCTTCATCATCTCCGTTATCATCACATCACATCACCATCATCATCATCACTATCATCATCATCACCATCATCACCATCATCACCAAAACCTTCATTATCATCTTCATCATCTCCATTATCATCACCATCATCATCACCATAAACATCATCCCCACCAGCACTTATCATCATCATCAACATCATCATCATCACCATTATGATCATCACAATCATCACTACCATTACCACCACCATCATATTCATAATCATAACCATCATCATCATCATCTTCTTCTTCATTTTCATTATCACCATCATCATCACCTTCATCATTACCATCATCATCATCACTATTATCATCATCACCATAATCATCATAAACATCATCCCCACTAGCACACATCATCATCATCACCATCATCTTAACTATTATCATCATCATCACCACCACCATCACCATCATCATCACTATAATTTACTCTGCTATCTACTTCTGATATGAAACAACTGTATGTCAATTAGAAATTAGCTATTAACTGGCTGAAATCAAGCTGACAAAAAATTTGTGTTTGATATGCAATTTGAATGTCATCACTACCAAAGAGACGATCAGATCTACTCAGATATTATTTGGCTAAAGACTTGACCAACATATGATTCAATTGATCTGGTTCAGTAAATGGGCAATTAATAAGATTAGCTGGGTCACACCCTGACCAGGATAAACAACATCCATGTGACCTGTATCTTTAGGTAAAAGATGTTAATATTTAAAGTACTTTTATGATTTTCGTTTTCATTATTTACTGCAGCTGATATCTACTGCTGATACGAAACAGTTTCTAAATAAGAGCTCAACGAATTAGCTAACACTTTATTTCCTTTGTTAACCTGCTAGAATCCTGGGTGCACTGCATCTTCAGGTAAAAAGTTGTTGATATTTCAAGTACTTTCATTATTTCCATTTTTGTTATACCGTAAATGCTATCTACTGCTGATATGAAACAATTTCCAAATAGAATTTAGAGCTTAATATGTATTGGCTGAAACTTTCATTTTTTTTTCTCTTTTTTCTTTTTTATTAAGCCAAATGGCTGTGGACTTTGTATCTTCAAGTAAAAAGAAGTACTTTCATGATTTTCATTTTTGTCATACTGTAAATGCTAACTACTGCTGATATGAAACAATTTGTTAATATAATTTAGAGCTTAATTAAATGGCTGAAACTTTCCTTTCTTTTTCAACCAACCAGAAGACTGTTTGCTTTGTATTTTAAGGTATTTTTTTTTAAATGAATATTTCAAGTACATGTGCTTTCATGATCTTGAGGAAGATGATTCACAACAATAAGTATTACACAATTTTTCTGTTGAAAAAACATTCAAATGCGGAAAGAAGTTAATTACTACACATTTACTGAAATATGCAAGTTTTGAAGCATTATTTGAAGTTCTTGATGCTGTCATTTTGAATTTTAAATTCTGTTATTATTATTAACTGCAACTGATATCTACTGCTGATATGAAACAATTTGTTAATAATAAGAGCTCAATAAATTGGCTAGACTTTCTTTTCTTTGTTAACCAGCTAGAAGCCTGTGTGCTTTGCATCTTCAGGTAAAAAGATGTTATCATTCCATGTATTTTCATGATTTTTATTTTTGTATATTATTTGCGACAACTTCTACAAGCATCTACTGCTGATATAAAACAATACAATACATTGCAATTAGAGATCATTGGATTGGTAGAAACTTTCTTTTCTTTATTAACCAGCTAGAGTAAAAGCCTATGTGATTTGTGTCCTGAAAAAAAAATTGTTATTAATTATTCCAGGTATTTTATGGTTTTAATTTCTGTTATCATTATGATCTTCTGTAAGTGCTATCTAATGATGATATGAAACAATTTTTATAAAATAATGAATTGGGCTGTAACTTTCTTTTCTTCATTTCCCCATCTTTTTTAGCAAATATTTAGATATCTCTCTCTCTCTCTCTCTCTCTCTCTCTCTCTCTCTCTCTCATTGACTTTGTTTGCTTCAAGCTTGTTGCTATGACAACCTAATATGGTGATGCTTTTCAGAGACATATTTTATTTGATGTTTTGAAAGTGTCATTTAGGGCCAGTGTAACCATGGAAGGGGGGTTGGGATGACTTCAGCACCAATATATCTTAAGTAGGCATATTTTTATAGAAAATTACACAAAAATGACCATCAGATTAATAAACGATCTGTGGCCCCTGTCATTAAAGTTCAATAAAGCTCTATAAGGGGAGCTATCGCAAATTTTGTTTTCACCAACAGAGTTTTATTCCTTTTAATTTCCTTGGCTTCTACAGACTAACTCTCATCATGAAAATAAACTTACATGTCTTTGATATGCTGTTCTTTCCTAGCCTTCCTTGCATCCTCTATGTGCTGAACCTGTGCTTGGACTTGGTTGTTTAATCCTAGCTGACTGTTTCCGACATAAGATTGTAAAATAAAGACTGATCAGATTAATACAAGTAAAGAGAAATCTAATGGAAAAAAAAAAAGGATGTAGGCTCAGTAGAATTTATCTCCTGCTCATGAAAAGCCAAACATGTTCCCATGAAAAATGCAGCATTCATCAGCTAGTGCCTTTGCTTTGGACCTTATGTCACTTTCATGGAGGGGGTAAGAAGCAGAATTGAAATTAAAAATCATACGTTGCGTAAAAAGACTTTCAATTCTAAGAACATTCAAAATTAGGCAGGAATATATCTGGGTATTTTTCTGTCAAAATGATTTTTGTTGACAAACCCAGTAATTGTACTCAAGGGGCCAGCTCCTCTTACGGGACTGATTTTTTTTTGTTTAACCCAAACCAATGAGCCAATGATACATTTTCTTTGCATTGCCATTTTCGAGATTTTAGTGATTATTTTCATTCAAACACTTTTCTAATTCAAGAACTGCATTTGCATCGCACCCGAAATAATCAAGTTAATATTTGTCATTGCTGATTTAATTCATATCCATTTGTTTTCAAAGTTATTGCTAAATCATCATTAAAAGGCAACCAATTGTTTATGAGTTAATAGGCCTCCCTAATCAGGGGTGATATTCACTCTTGAAAAAAAAATATACATATTCACTTAAAAAAAAAAAAAAGACATACTTAAGCGAGGGAGCAAAGCAACCGAGGCGGGAAGGATGTGGGAGGGTTGCGTCCCCGCTCACACGGTAGGGACTTTTTGCATTTTGGGACTTTAAATTGTGCAATTTTGTGCCTACCTGGAGGGAAAAAAACACAATTTTTTTTTTTTTATTTAAAAAAATTTAAACAAAAACAAAAACAAAAACAAATCGGAATTCCAATTTAATCGGAAGAATATCACCCCTGCTAATTTGGCAACATGTTCACTACAACTACAACTCACCTTTCCAATTCAACCTGAGATTGGGTGACTTTGTGCTGGGCTATCTTCAAAGTTTCATTCAGCTTTGATATCTTCTCTTCCAGCTGGTTATGTTTCACTGAAGCTTTAAGTGCATAAATTTTTGGCAAAGCGAACTAAGTATTTGAATCATCAAGTAAAAACAAATAGTGCAAAATGTTTATCAGCTTTAGGCTTACTGATGTCCAGCAATTGTGACATATTCTTGACACCAATAATAGTGGTACACATTTGATAAGTTTCTCGAAAATTAAGGGGGGGAATATATGCACTGGGTATATTATTTACTGATTGATCTAGTATTTTGGTTTGATAATTACCATAATCCGACTTTCATGGCTAGTAAAATATACAAAAAATATACAACCCCTAATTTGTTCAATCTCTTCATTAAAACAAAGTCTCAATGGCACACAATATCCAGGAAAATATATTATTTCCATTACAAATCTAAATCCTACAACTTGAAAAGGCCCGTGAGAAAAGGGTATCAGTGATCATTTCTATAATAATTAACAGATATTGGTTGACATGATCAACTCTAAATACTTGGCGGATCCAGGATTTGCCACAAAGATGGGGCCCATACAGTACAAGCAATAAATATTTATAATATAGGGTCTAGTGAGATTTACTACATTATGTTATGTTGAAATGTCACTTATTTTGCCCTAACCCTATCTAATGACCCATCTACAAACTATTCCCAGGAGTTTTAATTTTGTCAATATTTAAAGAAAATTGTTTTAATATTCCTACTATTTTTATTAATTTCAGCAAGAAAGATTTGAATCATAAGAAGATTTAGATCTTGACTAGTGCAGGCCAGATAATATATGATTAATGATCTAGATATCTCTAGATAATACATTATCAAGATTTAATTTTTGATAAATAAATGTGAACTAATCTGAGACATTTATTTTAACAAACATTATAAAAAAAACTCACCACTTTCAAACTTTTTTGCCAAAGTTTTTCGTTTATTTCTCACTTCTTTCAGCTTCTGCTCATTTCTTGCCTTCTCTGTAAACGCAAAAGCAAAAGAAAGAATCCAGTACAGTATTCAGTAATTTTAATCTTCCCAATTCTTTGTTCCAATAAAGTTTTTAATCGAACTTGTTAGATTCCTCAGCTAGATCATGTCTAGACCTCTATTGTCATTTTTTTTTTTTTTTTTTTTTTTTAATAGATTTTCTAACGTTAGATCAAAACGTTAGATATTCAGGCTATTTAGTACCGGTATTGGTTTTAATTCAACGTTAAAAATTCAGAATCTACTCAAACCTGGCCCGACGTCAACTGTACTTAGTTTCCCTTTGATGCACATGGGCCAACAGTTACAAGAGTAACATTCAATTTTTGAAGCAAATATACAAGAAGACGCAGATGGGCAAATGAGTCACCTACAGATAGGGACCTTAGCCTTAGGTAGGCCTTCCGGTACCATTTCGGATCGGCCTGGCGCGGCGGGCGCGGCACATGAAAACCGTAGGCCCGTCTCACACATTCTCACTCAGTAAAGTAAAACACGTCTCAATCTTATGAAGATAAAAACATAAATCATACGCATACAAGAAACAGCTTCAAAGATAAAATAATAATCTAGAATTCTAATTCACCTTGCTGGAGTTCATTGATGCTTTTGGTGAGAACCTCGAAATGAAACGCATTTCCAGCCATTTTTCCAGGATCAATTATTGATCAGCAATATCGATATGCATGATGATCGACCATTCTCAATCGATCGAGGGTGGTACATGGTGGGTACACAATCCCCTTTCTTGAGATAAACTTACTCTTTCTTTTTTTTTTTAAATTAATTAATTTATTTATTTATTTTATTTATTTATTTATTTTATTTATTTATTTATTTTTTTTATTTATCTTTTTTTTTCGAGGCGGGGGGTAGTATATCATTATTTTCATTATTATCATTAGGCAGATTAAGTCACCCCTCTATGCCCTCATTCAGATTTATTGTAGGCCTATCCCACCTAACTATTATTGTCCGAAGAATAAGTTTCAAAATAGAAAAATAATCTGTTCTGATGGCAGTGGAGATATTTTGTGAGTGAACCAACAAACAAACATAACGAATTATCTATAACTCCATTATTCTTCCTTATTTTGATTATGCCGATGTAATGTGGCAATCGCCCAGCCTACTGGAAAAAAAACCCAACATAATTATTCCAACTTTCAATTATATTATTCATTACATTTAAACGGGAATAGGTTTACATCCGTATTATCATCTCTCCCTCCCTCTCTTTCTCACAATTCCTTTGTAAGCATTTTCTTCTTCTTCCTTTTTTTTTTTTTTTTTTTTTTTTTTTTTTTTAATTATTTATTTATTATTATTTTTTAAAGCCTAACCAATCAAAGAATTGTATAGCACTCAAGTCCTCAACTACTCAATCGAGCCCGTTCCTAACCCATAATGTATCATTCTGAGCAGTGGTAGCTCTAATAATCCAATTACCCCCACTTGAATGGTAGCACACTTAGGCCTATTCGTAAGTCAATACTTTTATAACGTAATAAGCTTCTCAACACAGCCCCCCCCCCCCCAAAAAAAAAAAAAGTTTTGTTACCTCCTTAAAATGAGAAAGAATAAAAACGGGGTCTTTTGGGGGGTCTTCCCTCACCCCCCCCCCTCCTCTCTCTCTCTCTTCTCTCTCTCTCTCTCTCTCTTCTCTCTCTCTCTCTCTCTCATCTCTCTCTCTCTCATCTCTCTTAATTTTGTTAACACAGTAAACTCATAACTCGTATCTTTATAATGATCACACAACAATTTTATTGGGGTTTATTGCGCGAGGAACTTTATGGTGCGGTCAAACATCTCTTGTAAAAAAAAAAAACATTCACTAATGACTTAAAAATGTATACAAGGTTGGTAAAAATAACTAAAAATATTATCGCCTTATCAGAAAGCGTGGTCATTCGATAGTAGTCCTGTAAAGAAAAGCGGTCTCGCCTAGCTGGAAGGTCCGTGGTTCGAATCTGAGTCGATGCGCTAGGTATATGGCTCCATTATCAAGTTCATATGCGACTTATAGGTCGCTTGCATGCTGTACAAATATTTTCCCCATTTTCGTTATTGGGGAAGTGACGGTGAAAAGGCTTCATTTTTTTTTTTTTTTTTTTTTTTAACACAAAATTCTTACAGAAATGGTTCTGCAGTAAAAATATAAATTAGATAGAACAAGAGACTTGGTTGAAAAAACACTTTGGGTCAAAATCAATTATGATTAATGATTGTTTTGCTTCTTAAACATCAATTCTCTTAAACTTCATGCATTTTAATTTTCTGGTTATTTTAATTGGCATACCCGCAAAACGATTCGAACAGTCTCATAAAAAATATAGTCTAAAAGGAATAAAACATTGTGTATCGATCTAAATAGTAATAATAATAATAATAATAGTATACATTTATATAATAAGAACATTATATATACAGTATCGTTATTCCAATCTATACCAATAATGTTCCTCTGCCTATTGCACGTATGCCCTTGATAGTTTTATATACACTCGAAAATGAAGGGTCGAAATAACCTTATTTCAGGTCAATTGGGGCCATACGCCATTCTGGATCAATCGGAGCCATACGGGGCAATATTCACCAGGAATGGTGTACGACCCCAAATGACTCAGAATGAAGTCAATTCGACTCCTTATTTGCATGATGTTTCAGAGTATACCTTGCTGTAGCTATCATGTACATGTATATATTTTTAAGCAATACAAGTCATAATGAATATCTGGATAAAAATGACGACAAATTCCATCCACACATCGACATGATTGACAAACTTACAAGTACATATTAATTTTGAAAGAAGGCTTTGAAAGTTCAAAAGTCATTCAATTTCAGTACAATTACTACAGCTTCTATAAAAGCTCTCAAGTAATGAAGTAAATTAATTTATACCCTGCCACCCTTTTAAAGCAGAAATTAGGAATATCTCAAGGAAATAAAATGACACAATACAGTCCACTCCAATACAATGAGCATGGATATGTGAGATTACGTTATTACACAAGAAAATCCTCCCTGTCCCAATTTTTTCACACATACATGTAAAAGTTGTCCGTTAAGTATAACAAGCTTTTGAAATTGAGGTACCAATTATAGCTTGGTCCCTAGCAATTGGCAAAATGGGAGTGGAACTGTATGAAGTTTTAGAATATTCCGGACAGATAAACAAAAAATAAGTAAGGTTTTCAAAGGCTGGGAGAGAGAATCTTCCTTCCAAGACGAATAATCGGCAGCGAGATTACAATAACGTTGAATTCTACACATATTGTATTATCGTCACGGTATAGTACACCAAGACCGCACGATTTCTAATACTATCAAGTACCTGCCAAAGCTTTCAGGACTTGTCAGAAATTTTATCCATCAAACTTGCTCTCAGCCAATCAGTGCGACATTTCAGTGCTTATAACATTGTAAGTGCATATTTGTTTCATTGAAATGCCTCCCGCAGCGGATTTCTAGAAAAAAAAATATACTCTATTTTGTATCTTTCAACAGAAATTTCTGGAATAGAGAAATAATCAAAGATCAAAGGAGAAAGTGGGAAATCCACCAAATTTACCAGCTCTACTATGCGGCGGTCACAACTTGCCGACGTCGACGTGCAACTCCCTAACGAGGCATTTCGTAAGAAAATTTCGTGCAAGCGAGGTACCTTTGCAGGTGCAAATGCATGTACGACGTGCAGGAAGTTTACGATAGGCCCCCCTTACTACAAGAAACGAAAAATCGCAGAGTTGAACAAGGACCCTGAAGCGTTGTACATGCAACGCAGGCTTACTTGATTGGCAACGTGCCCCGTAGCCTCGACGACTTGTGACGCGCCGCATTAATGACCATTAAATTCTGCACAAATTGTATAGATAAGCAACTGCCCTAGTAAGTTGTGCACTATAGGTATATCAATCTTCATGTTGAATTTCTGCGTGGTTTCCATTGGCCGGATTCTTCTAGCTCACTCTCGATTTCTTTCTTTCTCTCTAAGAGATAACGCCTGCCGAAAGTTTTCATCGTCTCGTTCTCAGCAAGAAAGCCGACCTGGAGAAACATTTGAGGATTTTTTCATTAAAACATTACTTTTATTAATATTTTTTTTAGTTTCATTCAGAGAACTATAATTTGATATAACTGACTTGTTTATAAGTGTTAGACCATGTGAGATGGGACTTGTTATTTCAAAAGACTTAAATAGAACTTAAGTTGCACATAAATTCTAAGGGTATCCTAATTTAACAATTAGAGAAGGTCACAATCTCATTCTACAGATTTCCCAAAGGCACGAATCCCTTAGCATGATCTGGACAATAAGGCGAGGCTAATACTGCACACAATTCTTTTAACTTTACTCTTGTAAAACATACCCGGACAGGCATAGCTAAATTGGTTGTAGACCAAGTGGCTAATTCACCAATAAAGCATGAGGTTTTGGTTTCCACTTGGTCTACTAGCAGTTGGTCCAATTCTCTGGATGTCTAATACCGACAAGGGCTATAACCATTTTGATCTACTAACAATGTGGTTCTAATATTCTTTGGTTTAATACATACTTAGCAACTTACTAGTATCACTTGTTTCAAATTTCCAATTCGTCTAATTACCATTCTGGTCTAATTGCCTTTCCATCTAATCCTGAAATGAATATTTTGTCAATTACCAGTTTGTTACATGAAGTGACAAGTTGTGATAGGACCAAGTAATAATTAAGACGAAAATAGACATTAGACAAAATGGGAATTACACAAAATGGTAATTGCGAAATGGCAATAAAACCAAATGGTAATTAGACAAAATCTGAATTATAGACGAAATGGAATTAGACCATGTGGGATACGGCTAAACGGTCGTTAGTCAAGTGGGTTTAGACCAAAATGTCAATTTACCATGGGCATTCACCAATAAAGCATGAGTTTTTTTTTCACTTACATGACTACTCTGTACCCTGCGATATTCTTCCCTTTTTCCTGTGCTATCTTTGCGAGAGGTGATGCCATAAACTCTGATGTGCTGAAAAAGATAGGAAGTCTTCTTCTTCCTCGCTTTCTGTCTTCAACGGTGACCACTTCAAATACAATAGACGATTATACCTTAAGACACATACATACACGTAAGGCTTTAACAGATAAAAATCATATGCGATTTAATGTTATTTGTTAGATAGAGCCAGGCTAATTGATTTGTTGTGCATGAGCAAAACCTGGACAAAGTATATCATTAGGAAATTATTGGCACAAGTATGTATGAACTAACATTTGCCGAATTTACCTGTATTGATTATAATCATTATTAATACTTACCTCTATTATCGAGTTCTTGAGCCTTTTGCTTCATAAGTCAATCTCATTCATATGGATTCATCCGTCCTTGAAAAGAAATGAAAATGCAAAATAATAGTTATGAAGACACACAGTCATTAAAAATCGAACACTGTATTTCGTTTAAAAAAGTTATTATTTGCAATGACAGTAGATCTTATTTAAAGAGTAAAGTTCTTAATTGTATGAAAGATATATATACAACAAGTTCTGTGAAGAAAATTTAAAATTGGAGGAAGTTTCATGTAATCAATTAAATATTTTTTGACATTCTCAATGAAATTCAGGCATATCAAAGAAATGTGTATCAACCCTTCTATGGAATGAGTGATTCCTGTTATAAGTCATTCAGGTAAAATGAATTAAGAGTGATTTTATTATGCAGTTATGTCTCCTGAAACTAAAAAGTATCATTGAAATATTCTTATTAGGAGACAAAAGCAATATGTACATATATTTTTTGGTTTTTATATTATTTTTTTTTAAATAGAAATCAATTTTATCGTACATAGAAGTGCCTTGAACGATGGAATCTTTCTGCCACATTTGAGACATTGCTCTTCATAGTCCTCACTGTCAGAATAATAGAAGAAACAGGAAAAGGGAATTAATCACACACCTGATATATTATCATGTGCATATCGGAAGTATCATGATTTGTTGGCCTATACGCCATAATATATCAAGTAATTATTATTAGAGAAATAATCATCATCACTATCATCCATCAACCATCATCATCATAACCATCATCATCATCATCTTCATCATCTCCGTTATCATCACATCACATCACCATCATCATCATCACTATCATCATCATCACCATCATCACCATCATCACCAAAACCTTCATTATCATCTCATCATCTCCATTATCATCACCATCATCATCACCATAAACATCATCCCACCAGCACTTATCATTCATCATCACATCATCATCACATCACCATTATGATCATCACAATCATCACTACCATTACCACCACCATCATATATAATCATAACCATCATCATCATCATCTTCTTCTTCATTTTCATTATCACCATCATCATCACCTTCATCATTACCATCATCATCATCACTATTATCATCATCACCATAATCATCATAAAACATCATCCCACTAGCACACATCATCATCATCACCATCATCTTAACTATTATCATCATCATCACCACACCATCACATCATCATCACTATAATTTACTCTGCTATCTACTTCTGATATGAACAACTGTATGTCATTAGAAAATAGCTATTAACTGGCTTGAAATCAAAGCTGACAAAAAATTTGTGTTTGATATGCAATTGAGAATGTCATCACTACCAAAGAGACGATCAGATCTACTCAGATAGTTATGGTGCAAAAGGTTGACTGACACTTGACAATGGATCTGGTTCAGTAAATGGGCAATTAATAAGATTAGCTGGGTCACACCCTGACCAGGATAAACAACATCCATGTGACCTGTATTTTAGGTAAAAGATGTTAATATTTAAGGTACTTTTATGATTTTCGTTTTCATTATTTACTGCAGCTGATATCTACTGCTGATACGAAACAGTTTTCTAAATAAGCACCTCAACATTAGTCTACCTTTATTTCCTTTGTTAACCTGCCTAGAATCCTGGGTGCACTGCATCTTCAGGTAAAAAGTTGTTGATATTTCAAGTACTTTCATCATTTCCATTTTTGTTATAACCGTAAATGATCTACTGCTGATATGAAACAATTTCCAAATAGAATTTAGAGCTTAATATGTATTGGCTGAAACTTTCATTTTTTTTTCTCTTTTTTCTTTTTAATTAAGCCAAATGGCTGTGGACTTTGTATCTTCAAGTAAAAAGAAGTACTTTCATGATTTTCATTTTTGTCATACTGTAAATGCTAACTACTCGTGATATGAACAATTTGTTAATATATAATTAGAGCTTAAATTAAATGGCTGAAACTTTCCTTTCTCTTTTTCAACCAACCAGAAGACTGTTTGCTTTGTATTTTAAGGTATTTTTTTTTAAAATGAATATTTCAAGTACATGTGCTTTCATGATCTTGAGGAGATGATATTCACCAACAATAAGTATACACAATCTGTGAAAAACACTCAAAAAGCGCGAAAGAAGTTAATTACTACACATTTACTGAAATATGCCAAGTTTTGAAGCATTATTTGAGAGCTTGCGATGCTGTCATTTTGAATTTAAATTCTGTTTTATATATTAAACTGCAACTGATATCTACTGCTGATATGAAAACAATTTTGTTAATAATAAGAGCTCAATAAATTGGCTAGACGCTTTCTTTTCTTTGTTAACCAGCTAGAAGCCTGTGTGCTTTGCATCTTCAGGTAAAAAGATGTATCATTCCATGTATTTTCATAATTTTTTTTTGTATATTATTTGCGACAACTTCTACAAGCATCTAGCTGCTGAATATAGAAAAATATAATACATTGCAATTAGAGATCATTGGATTGGTAGAGAAACTTTCTTTTCTTTATTAACCAGCTAGAGTAAAAAGCCTATGTGATTTGTGTCCTGAAAAAAAATTGTTATTAATTATTCCAGGTATTTTAGTTTTAATTTCTGTTATCATTATGATCTTCTGTAAGTGCTATCTAATGATGATATGAAACAATTTTTTATAAAATTAATGAGGGCTGTAACTTTCTTTTCTTCATTTCCCCATCTTTTTAGCAAATATTTAGATATCTCTTCTCTCTCTCTCTCTCTCTTCTCTCTCTCTCTCTCTCATATGACTTTTTTGCTTCAAGCTTGTTGCTATGAACAACCTAATATGGTGGATGCTTTTCAGAGACATATTTTATTTGATGTTTTGCAAGTGTCATTTAGGGCCACGTGTAACCATGGAAGGGGGGTTGGGATGACTTCAGCACCAATATATCTGTAAGGGCATATTTTTATAGAAAATTACACAAAAATGACCATCAGATTAATAAACGATCTGTGGCCCCTGTCATTAAAGTTCAATAAAGCTCTAAAGGGGAGCTATCGCAAATTTTGTTTTCACCAACAGAGTTTTATTCCTTTTAAATTTCCTTGGCTTCCTACAGACTAACTCTCATCATGAAAATAAACTTACAGTGTCTTTGCATATGCTGTTCTTTCCTAGCCTTCCTTGCATCCTCTATGTGCTGAACCTGTGCTTGGACTTGGTTGTTTAATCCTAGCTGACTGGTTTCCCGACATAAGATTGTAAAATAAAGACTGATCAGATTAATACAAGTAAAGAGAAATCTAATGGAAAAAAAAAAAGGATGTAGGCTCAGTAGAATTTATCTCCTGCTCATGAAAAGCCAAACATGTTCCATGAAAAATGCAGCATTCATCAGCTAGTGCCATTTGCTTTGGACCTTATGTCACTTTCATGGAGGGGTAAGAAGCAGAATTGAAATTAAAAATCATACGTTGCGTAAAAAGACTTTTCAATTCTAAAGAACATTCAAAATTAGGCAGGAATATATCTGGGTATTTTTCTGTCAAAATGATTTTTTGTTGACAAACCCAGTAATTGTACTCAAGGGGCCAGCTCCTCTTACGGGACTGATTTTTTTTTGTTTAAACCCAAACCATGAGCCAATGATACATTTCTTTGCATTGCCATTTTCGAGATTTTAGTGATTATTTTCATTCAACACTTTTCTAATTCAAGAACTGCATTTGCCATCGCACCCGAAATAATCAAGTTAATATTTGTCATTGCTGTATTAATTCATATCCATTTGTTTTCAAAGTTATTGCTAAATCATCATTAAAAGGCAACCAATTGTTTATGAGTTAATAGGCCTCCCTAATCAGGGGTGATATTCACTCTTAGAAAAAAATAATACATATTCACTTAAAAAAAAAAAAAAGACATACTTGCAGCGAGGGAGCAAAGCAACCGAGGCGGGAAGGATGTGGGAGGGTTGCGTCCCCGCTCACACGGTAGGGACTTTTTGGCATTTTGGGACTTAAATGGTGCAATTTTGTGCCTACCTGGAGGGAAAAAAACACAATTTTTTTTTTTTTATTTAAAAAATTTAAACAAAAACAAAAACAAAAACAAATCGGATTCCAATTTAATCGGAAGAATATCACCCTGCTAATTTGGCAACATGTTCACTACAACTACAACTCACCTTTCAAATTCAACCTGAGATTGGGTGACTTTGTGCTGGGCTATCTTCAAAGTTTTCATTCAGCTTTGATATCTTCTCTTCCAGCTGGTTATGTTTCACTGAAGCTTTAAGTGCATAATTTTTGGCAAAGCGAACTAAGTATTTGAATCATCAAGTAAAAAAAATTAGTGCAAAATGTTTATCAGCTTTAGGCTTACTGATGTCCAGCAATTGTGACATATTCTTTGACACCAATAATAGTGGTACACATTTGATAGAGTTCTCGAAAATTAAGGGGGGAATATATGCACTGGGTATATTATTTACTGAGTTGATCTAGTATTTTGGTTTGATAATTACCATAATCCGACTTTCATGGCTAGTAAAATACAAAAAATATACAACCCTAATTTGTTCAATCTCTTCATTAAAACAAAGTTCAATGGCACCACAATATCCGAGAAAAATATTTATTTCCATTACAAATCTAAATCCTACAACTTGAAAAGGCCCGTGAGAAAAGGGTATCAGTGATCATTTTCTATAATAATTAACAGATATTGGTTGACATGATCAACTCTAAATACTTGGCGGATCCAGGGTTTGCCACAAGATGGCGCCCATACAGTACAAGCCAATAAATATTTATAATATAGGGTCTAGTGAGATTTTACTACATTATGTTATGTTGAAATGTCACTTATTTTTGCCCTAACCCTATCTCTAATGACCCATCTACAAATATTCCCAGGAGTTTTAAATTTTGTCAATATTTAAAAAAATTGTTTTAATATTCCTACTATTTTTATTAATTTCAGCAAAGAAAGATTGAATCATAAGAAGATTTAGATCTTGACTAGTGCAGGCCAGATAATATATGATTAATGATCTAGATATTCTAGATAATACATTATCAGATTTAATTTTTGATAAATAAATGTGAACTAATCTGAGACATTTATTTTAACAAACATTATAAAAAAAACTCACACACTTTCAAACTTTTTTGGCCAAAGTTTTTCGTTTATTTTCTCACTTCTTTCAGCTTCTGCTCATTTCTTGCCTTCTCTGTAAACGCAAAAGCAAAAGAAAGAATCCAGTACAGTATTCCAGTAATTTTAATCTTCCCAATTCTTTGTTCCATAAGAAAGTTTTTAACGAACTTGTTAGATTCCTCAGCTAGATCATGTCCTAGACCTCTATTGTCATTTTTTTTTTTTTTTTTTTTTTTTTTAATAGATTTTCTAACGTTAGATCAAAACGTTAGATATTCAGGCTATTTAGTACCGGTATTGGTTTTAATTCAACGTTAAAAATTCAGAATCTACTCAAACCTGGCCCGACGTCAACTGTACTTAGTTTTCCCTTTGATGCACATGGCCAACAGTTACAAGAGTAACATTCATTTTTGAAGCAAATATACAAGAAGACGCAGATGGGCAAATGAGTCACCTACAGATAGGGACCTTAGCCTTAGGTAGGCCTTCCGTACCATTTCGGATCGGCCTGGCGCGGCGGGCGCGGCACATGAAAACCGTAGGCCCGTCTCACACATTCTCACTCAGTAAAGTAAAAACACGTCCAATCTTATGAAGATAAAACATAAATCATACGCAACAAGAAACAGCTTCAAAGATAAAATAATACTAGAATTCTAATTCACCCTTGCTGGAGTTCATTGATGCTTTTGCGTGAGAACCTCGAAATGAAACGCATTTCCAGCCATTTTTCCAGGATCAATTATTGATCAGCAATATCGTATGCATGAATGATCGACCATTCTCAATCGATCGAGGGCTGGTACATGGTGGGTACACAATCCCTTTTCTTGAGATAAACTTACTCTTTCTTTTTTTTTTAATAATTATTTTATTTATTTATTTATTTATTTATTTATTTTATTTATTTATTTATTTTTTTATTTATCTTTTTTTTTTGTGGGGGGGGCGGGGGTATTATTATTATTATTTTCATTATTATCATTAGGCAGATTAAGTCACCCCTCTATGCCCTCATTCAGATTTATTGTAGGCCTATCCCACCTAACTATTATTTGTCCGAAGAATAAGTTTCAAAATAGAAAAATAATCTGTTCTGATGGCAGTGGAGATATTTGTGAGTGAACCAACAAACAAACATAACGAATTATCTATAACTCAATTTATTCTTCCTTATTTTGATTTATGCCGATGTATGTGGCAATCGCCCGCCTACTGGAAAAAAAAACCCAACATAATTATTCCAACTTTCAATTATATTATTCATTACATTTAAACGGGAATAGGTTTACATCCGTATTATCATCTTCTCCTCCCTCTCTTTTCTCACAATTCCTTTGTAAGGCATTTTCTTCTTCTTCCTTTTTTTTTTTTTTTTTTTTTTTTTTTTTTTTAATTTATTTATTTATTATTATTTTTTAAAGCCTAAACCAATCAAAGAATTGTATAGCACTCAAGTCCTCAACTACTCAATCGAGCCCGATTCCTAACCCATAATGTATCATTCTGAGCAGTGGTAGCTCTAATAATACCAATTACCCCACTTGAATGGTAGCACACTTAGGCCTATTCGTAAGTCAATACTTTTATAACGAAATAAGCTCTCCAACCAGCCCCCCAAAAAAAAAAAAAGTTTGTTACCTCCTTAAAATGAGAAAGAATAAAAACGGGGTCTTTTGGGGGGTCTTCCCCCTCACCCCCCCCCCTCCTCTCTCTCTCTCTTCTCTCTCTCTCTCTCTCTCTTCTCTCTCTCCTTCTCTCTTCTCTCTCTCCATTCTCTCTAATTTTGTTAACACAGTAAACTCATAACTCGTATCTTTATAATGATCACACAACAATTTTATTGGGGTTAATTGCGCGAGGAACTTTATGGTGCGGTCAAACATCTCTTGTAAAAAAAAAAAACATTCACTAATGACTTAAAAATGTATACAAGGTTGGTAAAAATAACTAAAAATATTATCGCCTTGACAGAAGCGTGGTCATTCGATAGTAGTCCTGTAAAGAAAAGCGGTCTCGCCTAGCTGGAGCGTCCGTGGTTCGAATCTGAGTCGATGCGCATGGTTATATGCCTCATTATCAAGTTTCATATGCGACTTATAGGATCGCTGCATGCTGTACAAATTTTTCCCCATTTTCGTTATTGGGGAAGTGACGGTGAAAAGGCTTCATTTTTTTTTTTTTTTTTTTTTAAACACAAAATTCTTACAGAAATGGTTCTGGCAGTAAAAATATAAATTAGATAGAACAAGAGACTTGGTTGAAAAAACACTTTGGGTCAAAATCAATTATGATTAATGATTGTTTTTGCTTCTAAACAATTCATTCTCTTAAACTTCATGCATTTTAATTTTCTGGTTATTTTAATTGGCATACCCGCAAAACGATTCGAACAGTCTCATAAAAAATATAGTCTAAAAGGAATAAAACATTGTGTATCGATCTAAATAGTAATAATAATAATAATAATAGTATAACATTTTATATAATAAGAACATTATATATACAGTATCGTTTATTCCATCTATACCAATAATGTTCCTCTGCCTATTGCACGTATGCCCTTGATAGTTTTATATACACTCGAAAATGAAGGTCGAAATAACCATTATTTCAGGTCAATTGGGGCCATACGCCATTCTGGATCAATTCGGAGCCACCGGGGCAATATTCACGCAGGAATGTGTAACGACCCCAAATGACTCAGAATGAAGTCAATTCGACTCCTTATTTGCATGATGTTTACGAGTATACCTTGCTGTAGGCTATCATGTCAATGTATATATTTTTAAGCAATACAAGTCTAATGAATATCTGGATAAAAATGACGACAAAATTCCATCCACACATCGACAGATTGACAAACTTACAAGTACATATTAATTTTGAAAACCAAATTATATATATATATATATATATATATATATATATATATATTATATATATTTTTTTTTTTTTTTTTTTTTTTTTTAATCGACAGCTGCGATAGTGTTCTGCCGAATTATGATC